>CM056610.1:136520-368641 GCA_029721355.1 Tegillarca granosa
CGTCAAAGTTTGATATTGTATAAGCAGTGTGGGGGTCCCTGTCAAGGTTAGTTATTGTATGAAGCAGTGGTTTTTGCCCCTGTCAAAGTTTAGATATATTGTAATGAAGCAGTGTGGCATTGTGTCCCTGTCAAAGTTTAGATATATTGTAATGAAGTAGTGTGGTTTGTGTCCCTGGCAAAGTTTAGATATATTGTAATGAAGCAGTGTGGTTTGTGTTCCTGGCAGAGTTTTAATATATTGTAATGAAGCAGTGTGGTTTGTGTCCCAGTCAAAGTTTAGATATATTGTAATTAAGAAGTGTGGTTTGTGTCCCAGTCAAAGTTAAGATATATTGTAATGAAGCAGTGTGGTTTGTGTCCCAGTGAAAGTTTAGATATATTGTAATGAAGCAGTGTGGTTTGTGTCCCTGTCAAAGTTTAGATATATTGTAATGAAGCAGTGCGGTTTGTGTCCCAGTCAAAATTAGATATATTGTAATGAAGCAGTGTGGTTTGTGTCCTAGTCAAAATTTAGATATATTGTAATGAAGAAGTTTGGTTTGTGTCCCAGTCAAAGTTTTAGATATATTGTAATGAAGCAGTGTGGTTTGTGTCCCAGTGAAAGTTTAGTTATATTGTAATGAAGCAGTGTGGTTTGTGTCTCAGTCAAAGTTTAGATACATTGTAATTAAGCAGTGTGGTTTGCGTCCCTGTGAAAGTTTAGATATATTGTAATGAAGCAGTGTTGTTTTTGTCCCAGTCAAAGTTTAGATATATTGTAATGAAGCAGTGTGATTTATGTCCCAGTCAAAGTTTAGTTATATTGTCATTAATTAGTGTGGTTTGTGTCCCTGTCAAAGTTTAGATATATTGTAATGAAGCAGTGTGGTTTGTGTCCCTTTCAAAGTTTAGATATATTGTAATGAAGCAGTGTGGTTTGTGTCCCAGTCAAAGTTTAGATATATTGTAATGAAGCAGTGTGGTTTGTGTCCCAGTCAAAGTTTAGTTTTATTGTAATGAAGCCAGTGTGGTTTGTGTCCCTATCAAAGTTTAGATATATTGTAATGAAGCAGTGTGGTTTGTGTCCCAGTCAAAGTTTAGATATATTGTAATAAAGCAGTGTGGTTGTGTCCTTTTCAAAGTTTAGATATATTGTAATGAAGCAGTGTTGTTTGTGTCCCAGTCAAAGTTTAGATATAATGTAATGAAGCAATGTGGTTTGTGTCCCAGTCAAAGTTTAGTTTTTTTGTAATGAAGCAGTGTGGTTTGTGTCCCTGTCAAAGTTTAGATATATTGTAATGAAGCAGTGTGGTTTGTGTCCCTGACAAAGTTTAGATATATTGTAATGAAGCAGTGTGCTTTGTGTCCCTGTCAAAGTTTAGATATATTGTAATGAAGCAATTTGATTTGTGTCCCAGTCAAAGTTTAGTTATATTGTAATGAAGCAGTGTGATTTGTGTCCCAGTCAAAGTTTAGATATATTGTAATGAAGCAGTGTGATTTATGTCCCAGTCAAAGTTTAGTTATATTGTAATGAAGCAGTGTGGTTTGTGTCCCTGTCAAAGTTTAGATACATTGTAATGAAGCAGTGTGGTTTGTATTCCTGTTAAAGTTTAGATATATTGTAATGAAGCAGTGTGGTTTGTGTCCCAGTCAAAGTTTAGTTATATTGTAATGAAGCAGTGTTGTTTGTGTCCCAGTCAAAATTAAGATATATTGCAATAAAGAATCTTGGTTTGTGTCACAGTCAAAGTTTAGATATATTGTAATGAAGCAGTGTGCTTTGTGTCCCTGTCAAAGTTTAGATATATTGTAATGAAGCAGTGTGCTTTGTGTCCCTGTCAAAGTTTAGATATATTGTAATGAAGCAGTGTGATTTGTGTTCCAGTTAAAGTTTAGTTATATTGTAATGAAGCAGTGTGATTTGTGTCCCAGTCAAAGTTTAGATATATTGTAATGAGGCAGTGTGGTTTGTTTCCCTGTCAAGTTTAGATATATTGTAATGAAGCAGTGTGGTTTGGTCCCTGTCAAAGTTTAGATATATTGTAATGAAGCGGTGTGGTTGTGTCCTATCAAAGTTAGATATATTGTCATTAATTAGTGTGGTTTGGTGTCCCTGTCAAAGTTTAGATATATTGTAATGAAGCGGTGTGGTTTGTGTCCCTATCAAAGTTTAGTTATATTGTCATTAATTAGTGTGGTTTGTGTCCCTGTCAAAGTTTAGATATATTGTAATGAAGCAGGTGGTTTGTGTCCCTATCAAAGTTTAGATATATTGTAATGAAGCAGTGTGGTTTGTGTCCCAGTCAAGTTTAGATATATTGTAATGAAGCAGTGTGGTTTGTGTCCCAGTCAAAGTTTAGATATATTGTAATGAAGCAGTGTGGTTTGTGTCCCAGTCAACGTTTAGATATATTGTAATGAAGCAGTGTGGTTTGTGTCCCTATCAAAGTTTAGATATATTGTAATGAAGCAGTGTGGTTTTGTGTCCCAGTCAAAGTTTAGATATATTGTAATGAAGCAGTGTGTTTGTGTCCAGTAAAAGTTTGGATATTGTAATGAAGCAGTGTGGTTTGTGTCCCAGTCAAAGTTTAGATATATTGTAATGAAGCAGTGTGGTTTGTGTCCCAGTCAAAGTTTAGTTATATTGTAATGAAGCAGTGTGGTTTGTGTCCCTGTCAAAGTTTACATATATTGCAATGAAGAATTTTGGTTTGTGTCCCTGTCAAAGTTTAGATATATTGTAATGAAGCAGTGTGGTTTGTGTCCCAGTCAAAGTTTAAATATATTGTAATGAAGCAGTGTGGTTTGTGTCCCTGTCAAAGTGTAGATATATTGTAATGAAGCAGTGTGGTTTGTGTCCCTGTCAAAGTTTAGATATATTCTAATGAAGCAGTGTGGTTTGTGTCCCTGTCAAAGTTTAGATATATTGTAATGAAGCAGTGTGGTTTGTGTCCCTGTCAAAGTTTAGATATATTGTAATGAAGTAGTGTGGTTTGTGTCCCTGGCAAAGTTTAGATATATTGTAATGAAGCAGTGTGGTTTGTGTTCCTGGCAGAGTTTAAATATATTGTAATGAAGCAGTGTGGTTTGTGTTCCAGTCAAAGTTTAGATATATTGTAATTAAGAAGTGTGGTTTGTGTCCCAGTCAAAGTTAAGATATATTGTAATGAAGCAGTGTGGTTTGTGTCCCAGTGAAAGTTTAGATATATTGTAATGAAGCAGTGTGGTTTGTGTCCCTGTCAAAGTTTAGATATATTGTAATGAAGCAGTGCGGTTTGTGTCCCAGTCAAAATTTAGATATATTGTAATGAAGCAGTGTGGTTTGTGTCCTAGTCAAAATTTAGATATATTGTAATGAAGAAGTTTGGTTTGTGTCCCAGTCAAAGTTTAGATATATTGTAATGAAGCAGTGTGGTTTGTGTCCCAGTGAAAGTTTAGTTATATTGTAATGAAGCAGTGTGGTTTGTGTCTCAGTCAAAGTTTAGATACATTGTAATTAAGCAGTGTGGTTTGCGTCCCTGTGAAAGTTTAGATATATTGTAATGAAGCAGTGTTGTTTTTGTCCCAGTCAAAGTTTAGATATATTGTAATGAAGCAGTGTGATTTATGTCCCAGTCAAAGTTTAGTTATATTGTCATTAATTAGTGTGGTTTGTGTCCCTGTCAAAGTTTAGATATATTGTAATGAAGCAGTGTGGTTTGTGTCCCTTTCAAAGTTTAGATATATTGTAATGAAGCAGTGTGGTTTGTGTCCCAGTCAAAGTTTAGATATATTGTAATGAAGCAGTGTGGTTTGTGTCCCAGTCAAAGTTTAGTTTTATTGTAATGAAGCAGTGTGGTTTGTGTCCCTATCAAAGTTTAGATATATTGTAATGAAGCAGTGTGGTTTGTGTCCCAGTCAAAGTTTAGATATATTGTAATAAAGCAGTGTGGTTTGTGTCCTTTTCAAAGTTTAGATATATTGTAATGAAGCAGTGTTGTTTGTGTCCCAGTCAAGTTTAGATATAATGTAATGAAGCAATGTGGTTTGTGTCCCAGTCAAAGTTTAGTTTTTTTTGTAATGAAGCAGTGTGGTTTGTGTCCCTGTCAAAGTTTAGATATATTGTAATGAAGCAGTGTGGTTTGTGTCCCTGACAAAGTTTAGATATATTGTAATGAAGCAGTGTGCTTTGTGTCCCTGTCAAAGTTTAGATATATTGTAATGAAGCAATTTGATTTGTGTCCCAGTCAAAGTTTATTTATATTGTAATGAAGCAGTGTGATTTGTGTCCCAGTCAAAGTTTAGATATATTGTAATGAAGCAGTGTGATTTATGTCCCAGTCAAAGTTTAGTTATATTGTAATGAAGCAGTGTGGTTTGTGTCCCTGTCAAAGTTTAGATACATTGTAATGAAGCAGTGTGGTTTGTATTCCTGTTAAAGTTTAGATATATTGTAATGAAGCAGTGCGGTTTGTGTCCCAGTCAAAATTTAGATATATTGTAATGAAGCAGTGTGGTTTGTGTCCCAGTCAAAATTAAGATATATTGTAATAAAGAATCTTGGTTTGTGTCACAGTCAAAGTTTAGATATATTGTAATGAAGCAGTGTGCTTTGTGTCCCTGTCAAAGTTTAGATATATTGTAATGAAGCAGTGTGCTTTGTGTCCCTGTCAAAGTTTAGATATATTGTAATGAAGCAGTGTGATTTGTGTTCCAGTTAAAGTTTAGTTATATTGTAATGAAGCAGTGTGATTTGTGTCCCAGTCAAAGTTTAGATATATTGTAATGAGGCAGTGTGGTTTGTTTCCCTGTCAAAGTTTAGATATATTGTAATGAAGCAGTGTGGTTTGTGTCCCTGTCAAAGTTTAGATATATTGTAATGAAGCGGTGTGGTTTGTGTCCCTATCAAAGTTTAGATATATTGTCATTAATTAGTGTGGTTTGTGTCCCTGTCAAAGTTTAGATATATTGTAATGAAGCGGTGTGGTTTGTGTCCCTATCAAAGTTTAGTTATATTGTCATTAATTAGTGTGGTTTGTGTCCCTGTCAAAGTTTAGATATATTGTAATGAAGCAGTGTGGTTTGTGTCCCTATCAAAGTTTAGATATATTGTAATGAAGCAGTGTGGTTTGTGTCCCAGTCAAAGTTTAGATATATTGTAATGAAGCAGTGTGGTTTGTGTCCCAGTCAAAGTTTAGATATATTGTAATGAAGCAGTGTGGTTTGTGTCCCAGTCAAAGTTTAGATATATTGTAATGAAGCAGTGTGGTTTGTGTCCCTATCAAAGTTTAGATATATTGTAATGAAGCAGTGTGGTTTGTGTCCCAGTCAAAGTTTAGATATATTGTAATGAAGCAGTGTTGTTTGTGTCCCAGTAAAAGTTTGGATATATTGTAATGAAGCAGTGTGGTTTGTGTCCCAGTCAAAGTTTAGATATATTGTAATGAAGCAGTGTGGTTTGTGTCCCAGTCAAAGTTTAGTTATATTGTAATGAAGCAGTGTGGTTTGTGTCCCTGTCAAAGTTTACATATATTGCAATGAAGAATTTTGGTTTGTGTCCCTGTCAAAGTTTAGATATATTGTAATGAAGCAGTGTGGTTTGTGTCCCAGTCAAAGTTTAGATATATTGTAATAAAGCGGTGTGGTTTGTGTCCCAGTCAAAGTTTAGATATATTGTAATGAAGCAGTGTGATTTATGTCCCAGTCAAAGTTTAGTTATATTGTCATTAATTAGTGTGGTTTGTGTCCCTGTCAAAGTTTAGATATATTGTAATGAAGCAGTGTGGTTTGTGTCCCTATCAAAGTTTAGATATATTGTAATGAAGCAGTGTGGTTTGTGTCCCAGTCAAAGTTTAGATATATTGTAATGAAGCAGTGTGGTTTGTGTCTCAGTCAAAGTTTAGTTATATTGTAATGAAGCAGTGTTGTTTGAGTCCCTATCAAAGTTTAGATATATTGTAATGAAGCAGTGTGGTTTGTGTCCCAGTCAAAGTTTAGATATATTGTAATGAAGCAGTGTTGTTTGTGTCCCAGTCAAAGTTTAGATATATTGTAATGAAGCAGTGTGGTTTGTGTCCCAGTCAAAGTTTAGATATATTGTAATGAAGCAGTGTGGTTTGTGCCCCAGTCAAAGTTTAGATATATTGTAATGAAGCAGTGTTGTTTGTCTCCCAGTCAAAGTTTAGATATATTGTAATGAAGCAGTGTGGTTTGTGTTCCAGTCTCAGTTAGATTTAAAGGTTTGATATTCATTGTGATATGTGGAGATTCAGACACCAAGAAATATATCTAAATTATATTTTCTGACCTATAATGTACATTGTAAACAGATTTTCAATATAAGTTCAATATGAGTTAACCGTGTTCCCTTTGGCTATGAAAAAGTAACGTTATTCATGAAGTGTGTAACAAAAATAGTACTGTGGCAAATAGACTCGATTGAAACCATGAAACGTGTTCAAGTATGGTGTGATTTCTTTGGTGCGCCAAACCCAGATTGTTAAGAAAAAATACACAAGATCTAGACTTGAGATGCTTTTAACGGTTTGTTTGTATGTTGGCGACATCTGTTTTTGCCGTGTTATTGTTGCTTTTAACGGTTTGTTAGTACGTTGGCGACATCTGTTTTTGCCGTGTTATTGTTGCTTCTAACGGTTTGTTAGTACGTTGTCGACATCTGTTTTTGCCGTGTTATTGTTGCTCGTAACGGTTTGTTAGTAAGTTGGCGACATCTGTTTTGCCGTGTTATTGTTGCTTGTAACGGTTTGTAAGTACATTGGCGACATCTGTTTTTGCCGTGTTATTGTTGCTCGTAACGGTTTGTTAGTAAGTTGGCGACATCTGTTTTGCCGTGTTATTGTTGCTTGTAACGGTTTGTAAGTACGTTGGCGACATCTGTTTTTGCCGTGTTATTGTTGCTCGTAACGGTTTGTTAGCACGTTGGCGACATCTGTTTTTGCCGTGTTATATTTGCTTTTAACGGTTTGTTAGTACGTTGGCGACATCTGTTTTTGCCGTGTTATTGTTGCTTGTAACGGTTTGTTAGTACGTTGGCGACATCTGTTTTTGCCGTTTTATTGTTGCTCGTAACGGTTTGTTAGCACGTTGGCGAGATCTGTTTTTGCCGTATTATTGTTGCTCGTAACGGTTTGTTAGTACGTTGGCGACATGTGTTTTTGCCATGTTATTGTTGCTTGTAACGGTTTGTTAGCACGTTGGCGACATCTGTTTTTGCCGTGTTACTGTTGCTTTTAACGGTTTATTAGTACGTTGGCGACATGTGTTTTTGCCATGTTATTGTTGCTTGTAACGGTTTGTTAGTACGTTGGCGACATCTGTTTTGCAGTGTTATTGTTGCTTTTAACGGTTTGTTAGTACGTTGGTGACATCTGTTTTTGCCGTTTTATTGTTGCTCGTAACGGTTTGTTAGTACGTTGGCGACATCTGTTTTTGCCGTGTTATTGTTGCTTTTAAAACAGCAGTTCGCTACAACTTTATACACTCGGCATCAAATAAAAGAGTTGTTTTTTTCGATTTTGTAATATCATTTAACGTTACATTAGCATTTCGTGATGAGGCAGAATTAATCCCCACTTTATACTAGTCACATTTAGAGCGATGTTTTTGTAATTGATCTAGCTCACCGAACCAGTACGCCACAGAGTAGCGAACTGCTCTCCTAATCACACACTCCTGACAATAGGTGGAAAGTCGATACTATTTCCTTTTAATGCCAAACGCCAATCTGGAAACCAGTATCTGAAATTATAAAGTATAATATATGATCTGGCCAGGTTTCGAACCCAAGATCTTCCGCTCTCAATCACTGAGCCAAGTCGGTAAAAGTGTTAAAACTCATTTATTAAGAAGTATTCGTCAACGACACTGGAATATTAGTCGCCTCAAATAACGAAACAAATTAAACAATTGTTTTGCCTTGAATAAGTTGATTTGAAATCTCTCTCTCTCTCTCTCTCTCTCTCTCTCTCTCTCTCTCTCTCTCTCTATATATATATATATATATAAGATCATGTGTTATATAGGTTTAATGGTTGTACCAGGCGCTTCAGGTGGGCAGTTTATCGGCGGTTTCGTCTGTAAAAGATGGAAGTTAAAAGTAAAGGGGATGCTACGATTTATTGTTGGAGTCTGTCTGGTATCGATTATCATTGAAAACTTTGTATGGATTAGGTGTGATCAGAACAAAATAGCCGGTGTGACAACTAATTATCAAAATGAGTAAGATTTCCTTATATTATTGTACTTCAACAAGGATTGGGTAGTAAGATTTACATATAGAACTATACTAGTATTTCAATATGGGTTTGGTAGTAGGATTTCCATATAAAACTGTACTTCAACATATAGTGTGTGTGTGTGTGTGTGTGTGTGTGTGTGTGTGTGTAATCTTGTTATCTTTCACAAGCTTGTTCATTTCCTGTACAGAAAGTACAAATATTAAAAGATTATTTAAAAAAACATAAAGAGACAATTCGAAGTTCTTTCCAACAACATTTTCTTTGGGCATGTTCCGTAAGTCTATCAGTATATCAAAACTATAACAAAGCAATACCATTAAGTAAAACTATTTGACAAATGATAATTAAAAGTAAATATTTTGTGTTTTAAATTTATCAAGTGATTTATTGGCAATTTAACATGGTGTATGTTATCAGATAAACTAAGGTTTGTTCCCTCATGCACAGCATTCCTTAGCTGGATTTGGATTTATATAATTTTGAAACTTTAGTTTCATTATTTTCATCTGTTTGGCTTATATTTTTATGTAACAAACTTTTCGGTCTTAGTGTCACTGACGAGGAATGAATTTCCGAAATGTGCACATCTGGCACATCAAAATTTAACTAGTATTTGTATTATATAACTTATTTTATCATTACATCTTTGGTTTTATCTGACTCATCTTATGCACACGCGTAATTGACAATAACAAACTTGAAGTGGTAATACCATTTTATGCTAGAACCAAGAACGTTGTAATGAAAAAATAATTTAATTTACCTGTGCAAGTTTTTTTCACGCATTTGTTTTTTAAAACAAAAATCAATCATTGTCAGCTTCTATGTTTGATTTAGATGTTTAATCGAGATAATTATCTCCAGTAAAATTATGTACAGGTTTGGTTAACTGTCATGATTAGATTTACAAACTCTGCTGAAAAAGAAGAGAATATCTGAAAGAACTAGGTTTAAATTCAAACAACGTAATTGTAATAATTGTAATTATCTTAGTATAGTTACAATATACCTAAGTCTACTTATCTAATACTTGAAATAAATGTCGCTTTTGGTTTTGTCTGGAAACAAACTCTAAACTACTTCGTTACTGATTTAGCTGACAAACAATTTTTTCCCATCGACTTGAAACTACATTTTTTTAAAACTAATTTTCTGCTGTAGGTCATTCTTCACTCCCAATGTAGAGGCAAATTGTAACAGTAATTGTTCGTGTAGCAGAGAATCTTATGATCCAGTTTGTGGAGCAGACGGTGTCCAGTATTTCTCAGCTTGTCACGCCGGATGTGTTGTATCGTTTGATAATAATCACGTAATAGATTTTTTAAAAGAACTTTTTTCTATCTTGTTATTGACGCACGGTTTGAAAACCGGTGGCTGTTTTTGGATCATTAAGTATTTATTCCCTTTTCATGTAGTACATCGATAAGTAGTAAGAAAGTATCGTTCATTTCTGAATGTGGTCAAAAATGACTAAATCAAAATTTCAAAAAAAAAATAATAGGATTCCTTGGCAGTTCTACCAGTTTATGCCAAATAACAAGATGATGATTATGTGATATTGCCTCAGACATTTTACACGTATTGACAAAAGGAAAATTTAAATTTCTCAAAATGACGATGAATGTAAAATTGGATTCATCATCAAACCACCTGGTGTTTCTTGTCATTGTTTTTGAACAATTATTTTCGGGTATAAAGAATCCCTTAAGTTGATGTTTCTCCTTTCAAATCTGTGTTAAGCCTTGAATTT
Source organism: Tegillarca granosa (assembly GCA_029721355.1). Lineage (NCBI taxonomy): Eukaryota > Metazoa > Mollusca > Bivalvia > Arcoida > Arcidae > Tegillarca > Tegillarca granosa. The sequence goes on from CM056610.1 coordinate 146,492, forward strand.
CCTATTTAACCGTCGTTATGACTTAAATTCGTTAAATAAGGCCATTTCGTATCGATTTACATAACTTTAAATAAATACTGAACACGCTATACGCAAAAACACCATTGAAGACGTTTTGAATTCTTTAAAGTTTTATCATGAAAGATTCGATGCACACTCATGAAAGAAAGAAAAACCGATACTGTTATATGCCATGTTCTACTTAGCTCAGTTTCTCCTATTTCTTAATGGCTGCATTCTTTTCTGTATGCAGTTTAAAGTAAGTAAAGCTATTTTCACTCATAACTATGTAAAAACAAACTTCAGAATTAGGAATTAGGAATTTTGAAAAATGTTGGTTTATTGGCATTGTAACATGAAGATGAAAAATATTTAGAATTTCATGTGGTGCTTTGTTAAACTTGTTTTCCAAAATTTTCTTTTTTATAACAGAAATTTAGCAATTGTTCATGTGTTAATGCCGGTGACGATGTTAATGGTACAACAAGAAGCGCTGTATCTGGTAAATGCAATGAGGGATGTTCTATAATGTATTTGTTCCTACCATTGTTGTTACTCATGGTATTTTGTATCTTTGTTAATGCACCAGTCGCTTTATCTGTAACCTTGAGGTAAGTTTAATTTTTTTACAAACAATAGTATTTTCGATAATACTTTCTCTAGAAGTTATAATCAATGCTCTCTCTCTCTCTCTCTCTCTCTCTCTCTCTCTCTCTCTCTCTCATTTCATTTTCCTTAGTATTATCAATAAAAATACTTGCGCAAAACGAAATTGAACGTTAAATATTAATATGAATATTTCGCCTTTTGAGAAATATTTGATGGGAGAAGACTGTAAATGGAAACGAAGTCAAAACGACAACATAATACAAATAAAAAAATACATAAAAAGCTCAATAAATCAAAAAATACATGTAAAAGCTAAATGAAACAAGAGAAAATACAACAGATCTTGACGACATTTCATTCAGCTTTCGAAGTTTTAGAACCGACATTTGAGTATATGACCAACGGTTTGATTATATTACTCAAAGACACAAGCCAACACACTAATTAAACAACCCGAGGTCTGTAGAAAAGTTTATAAGTATGACAAATAAACAACCCGAGGTCTGTAGAAAAGTTTATGGGTATGACAAATAAACAACCCTAGGTCTGTAGAAAAGTTTATGGGTATGACAAATAAACAACCCTAGGTCTGTAGAAAAGTTTATGGGTATGACAAATAAACAACCCTAGGTCTGTAGAAAAGTTTATGGGTATGACAAATAAACAACCCTAGGTCTGTAGAAAAGTTTATGGGTGTGACAAATAAACAACCCTAGGTCTGTAGAAAAGTTTATGGGTATGACAAATAAACAACCCTAGGTCTGTAGAAAAGTTTATGGGTATGACAAATAAACAACCCGAGGTCTGTAGAAAAGTTTATGGGTATGACAAATAAACAACCCGAGGTCTGTAGACACAGCTTATGGGTATAACAAATAATATTCTACATTTGTTTGTTACTACATTTTTGGGTTTTTGATTCAATATTTTAATGTTTAGACATATGTATATATGTACATATATACATATAACAAACATACCAGTCCTTGTCCAAACCACAATCCAAAAGACAAAGTAAAAACTTTGTAAGCTGGCAAAATTAGTTACACACGTGAACTTCCATCAAGGGAGTGAGGCCGGGTGCTCCGGAAGGGTAAGCACGTCCTGTCTAGATAGCTAGCTAGCTACACCCGTCAGGTGCAAGTCAATTTTGAGAATGAAAGGAACAAAGAACTATGGTAAGTCAAATATACCCAGTATAAGTTTGGATACGGTGAATATATATATATATATAAGTTGGTTACTTTAAGACAAAAAATATGCTAATCAAAAGTATCGTTTAAATATTCCAAAAATAACTGTCCACATCAGTAGAGCGTATTGATTCATTTATTCTCTATTGTCATAAGACAGTGAACAACAAAGGAGGTTTTTATTCGTTAGTCGTTTACCGTATTTGATATTGGCTTTTCTTTCAGAGTGATTCCAGAGAATAGAAAAACATTTGGATTGGGCATTCAATGGTTTCTAGTCAGGTTCTTGGGTAAGAAATATATTAATATTAAACAGAGAAAAACACACATCGTTTTGACTCAAAAGCAAACACAGTCCATATATTTCAAGCATCCTGACCTGTATTATCCCTGCAGAAAGTCCATATATTCAAGCATTCTGCCCTGTATCATCCCTGTATAAAGTCCATATATTTAAAGAATCCTGTCCTGTATCATCCCTGTATAAAGTCCATATATTAAAAGCATCCTGTCCTGTATTATCCCTGTATAAAGTCCATATATTAAAGCATCCTGCCCTATATCATCCCTGTATAAAGTTCATATATTAAAAGCATCCTATCTTGATTATCCCTGCATAAGTCCATATATTAAAGCATCCTGCCCTATATCATCCCTGTATAAGTCCATATATTAAAGCATCCTGCCCTATATCATCCCTGTATAAGTCCATATATTAAAACATCCTGCCCTATATCATCCCTGTATAAAGTCCATATATTAAAAGCATCCTGTCCTGTATTATCCCTGCATAAGTCCATATATTAAAGCATCCTGCCCTATATCATCCCTGTATAAGTCCATATATTAAAGCATCCTGCCCTATATCATCCCTGTATAAGTCCATATATTAAAACATCCTGCCCTATATCATCCCTGTATAAGTCCATATATTAAAGCATCCTGCCCTATATCATCCCTGTATAAGTCCATATATTAAAGCATCCTGCCCTATATCATCCCTGTATAAGTCCATATATTAAAGCATTCTGCCCTATATCATCCCTGTATAAGTCCATATATTAAAACATCCTGCCCTATATCATCCCTGTATAAGTCCATATATTAAAACATCCTGCCCTATATCATCCCTGTATAAGTCCATATATTAAAGCATCCTGCCCTATATCATCCCTGTATAAGTCCATATATTAAAACATCCTGCCCTATATCATCCCTGTATAAGTCCATATATTAAAACATCCTGCCCTATATCATCCCTGTATAAGTCCATATATTAAAACATCCTGCCCTATATCATCCCTGTATAAGTCCATATATTAAAACATCCTGCCCTATATCATCCCTGTATAAGTCCATATATTAAAACATCCTGCCCTATATCATCCCTGTATAAGTCCATATATTAAAACATCCTGCCCTATATCATCCCTGTATAATGTCCATATATTTAAAGCATTCTGTCCTGTATTATCCCTGCTTAAAGTCCATATATTAAAAGCATCCTGTCCTGTATCATCCCTGTATAAAGTCCATATGTTAAAAGCATCCTGACCTGTATTATCCCTGTATAAAGTCCATATATTTAAAGTATCCTGACCTGTATTATCCCTGTATAAAGTCCATATATTTAAAGTATCCTGACCTGTATTATCCCTGTATAAAGTCCATATATTAAAAGCATCCTGTCCTGTATCATCCCTGCATAAAGTCCATATATTAAAGCATTCTGCCCTATATCATCCCTGTATAAGTCCATATATTAAAACATCCTGCCCTATATCATCCCTGTATAAGTCCATATATTAAAACATCCTGCCCTATATCATCCCTGTATAAAGTCCATATATTAAAAGCATCCTGTCCTGTATCATCCCTGCATAAAGTCCATATATTAAAGCATTCTGCCCTATATCATCCCTGTATAAGTCCATATATTAAAGCATCCTGCCCTATATCATCCCTGTATAAGTCCATATATTAAAGCATCCTGCCCTATATCATCCCTGTATAAGTCCATATATTAAAACATCCTGCCCTATATCATCCCTGTATAAGTCCATATATTAAAGCATCCTGCCCTATATCATCCCTGTATAAGTCCATATATTAAAGCATCCTGCCCTATATCATCCCTGTATAAGTCCATATATTAAAGCATCCTGCCCTATATCATCCCTGTATAAGTCCATATATTAAAACATCCTGCCCTATATCATCCCTGTATAAGTCCATATATTAAAGCATCCTGCCCTATATCATCCCTGTATAAGTCCATATATTAAAGCATCCTGCCCTATATCATCCCTGTATAAGTCCATATATTAAAGCATTCTGCCCTATATCATCCCTGTATAAGTCCATATATTAAAACATCCTGCCCTATATCATCCCTGTATAAGTCCATATATTAAAACATCCTGCCCTATATCATCCCTGTATAAGTCCATATATTAAAGCATCCTGCCCTATATCATCCCTGTATAAGTCCATATATTAAAACATCCTGCCCTATATCATCCCTGTATAAGTCCATATATTAAAACATCCTGCCCTATATCATCCCTGTATAAGTCCATATATTAAAAACATCCTGCCCTATATCATCCCTGTATAAGTCCATATATTAAAACATCCTGCCCTATATCATCCCTGTATAAGTCCATATATTAAAACATCCTGCCCTATATCATCCCTGTATAAGTCCATATATTAAAACATCCTGCCCTATATCATCCCTGTATAATGTCCATATATTTAAAGCATTCTGTCCTGTATTATCCCTGCTTAAAGTCCATATATTAAAAGCATCCTGTCCTGTATCATCCCTGTATAAAGTCCATATGTTAAAAGCATCCTGACCTGTATTATCCCTGTATAAAGTCCATATATTTAAAGTATCCTGACCTGTATTATCCCTGTATAAAGTCCATATATTTAAAGTATCCTGACCTGTATTATCCCTGTATAAAGTCCATATATTAAAAGCATCCTGTCCTGTATCATCCCTGCATAAAGTCCATATATTAAAGCATTCTGCCCTATATCATCCCTGTATAAGTCCATATATTAAAACATCCTGCCCTATATCATCCCTGTATAAGTCCATATATTAAAACATCCTGCCCTATATCATCCCTGTATAAAGTCCATATATTAAAAGCATCCTGTCCTGTATCATCCCTGCATAAAGTCCATATATTAAAGCATTCTGCCCTATATCATCCCTGTATAAGTCCATATATTAAAACATCCTGCCCTATATCATCCCTGTATAAAGTCCATATATTAAAAGCATTCTGCCCTATATCATCCCTGTATAAAGTCCATATATTAAAAGCATCCTGTCCTGTATCATCCCTGTATAAAGTCCATATATTAAAAGCATCCTGACCTGTATTATCCCTGTATAAAGTCCATATATTAAAAGCATTCTGCCCTATATCATCCCTGTATAAAGTCCATATATTAAAAGCATCCTGTCCTGTATCATCCCTGTATAAAGTCCATATATTAAAAGCATCCTGACCTGTATTATCCCTGTATAAAGTCCATATATTAAAAGCATCCTGTCCTGTATTATCCCTGTATAAAGTCCATATATTAAAAGCATCCTGACCTGTATCATCCCTGTATAAAGTCCATATATTAAAAGCATCCTGTCCTATATCATCCCTGTATAAAGTCCATATATTAAAAGCATCCTGTCCTATATCATCCCTGTATAAAGTCCATATATTAAAAGCATCCTGTCCTGTATCATCCCTGTATAAAGTCCATATATTAAAAGCATCCTGTCCTGTATCATCCCTGTATAAAGTCCATATATTAAAAGCATCCTGACCTGTATTATCCCTGTATAAAGTCCATATATTAAAAGCATCCTGTCCTGTATCATCCCTGTATAAAGTCCATATATTAAAAGCATCCTGTTCTGTATCATCCCTGTATAATGTTTATATATTTAAAGCATTCTGTCCTGTATTATCCCTGCTTAAAGTCCATATATTAAAAGCATCCTGTCCTGTATCATCCCTGTATAAAGTCCATATGTTAAAAGCATCCTGACCTGTATTATCCCTGTATAAAGTCCATATATTTAAAGTATCCTGACCTGTATTATCCCTGTATAAAGTCCATATATTTAAAGTATCCTGACCTGTATTATCCCTGTATAATGTCCATATAATTAAAGCATTCTGTCCTGTATTATCCCTGCTTAAAGTCCATATATTTAAAGTATCCTGACCTGTATTATCCCTGTATAATGTCCATATAATTAAAGCATTCTGTCCTGTATTATCCCTGCTTAAAGTCCATATATTTAAAGTATCCTGACCTGTATTATCCCTGTATAAAGTCCATATAATTAAAGCATTCTGTCCTGTATTATCCCTGCTTAAAGTCCATATATTTAAAGTATCCTGACCTGTATTATCCCTGTATAAAGTCCATATAATTAAAGCATTCTGTCCTGTATTATCCCTGTATAAAGTCCATATATTTAAAGTATCCTGACCTGTATTATCCCTGTATAAAGTCCATATAATTAAAGCATTCTGTCCTGTATTATCCCTGCTTAAAGTCCATATATTTAAAGTATCCTGACCTGTATTATCCCTGTATAAAGTCCATATATTTAAAGTATCCTGACCTGTATTATCCCTGTATAAAGTCCATATATTAAAAGCATCCTGTCCTGTATCATCCCTGTATAAAGTCCATATGTTAAAAGCATCCTGTCCTGTATTATCCCTGCATAAAGTCCATGTATTTAAAGTATCCTGACCTGTATTATCCCTGTATAAAGTCCATATAATTAAAGCATTCTGTCCTGTATTATCCCTGCTTAAAGTCCATATATTAAAAGCATCCTGTCCTGTATCATCCCTGTATAAAGTCCATATATTAAAAGCATCCTGTTCTGTATCATCCCTGTATAATGTTTATATATTTAAAGCATTCTGTCCTGTATTATCCCTGCTTAAAGTCCATATATTAAAAGCATCCTGTCCTGTATCATCCCTGTATAAAGTCCATATGTTAAAAGCATCCTGACCTGTATCATCCCTGTATAAAGTCCATATATTAAAAGCATCCTGACCTGTATTATCCCTGTATAAAGTCCATATAATTAAAGCATTCTGTCCTGTATTATCCCTGTATAAAGTCCATATATTTAAAGTATCCTGACCTGTATTATCCCTGTATAAAGTCCATATATTTAAAGTATCCTGACCTGTATTATCCCTGTATAAAGTCCATATAATTAAAGCATTCTGTCCTGTATTATCCCTGCTTAAAGTCCATATATTTAAAGTATCCTGACCTGTATTATCCCTGTATAAAGTCCATATAATTAAAGCATTCTGTCCTGTATTATCCCTGTATAAAGTCCATATATTTAAAGTATCCTGACCTGTATTATCCCTGCATAAAGTCCATATAATTAAAGCATTCTGTCCTGTATTATCCCTGCTTAAAGTCCATATATTTAAAGTATCCTGACCTGTATTATCCCTGTATAAAGTCCATATAATTAAAGCATTCTGTCCTGTATTATCCCTGTATAAAGTCCATATATTTAAAGTATCCTGACCTGTATTATCCCTGTATAAAGTCCATATATTTAAAGTATCCTGACCTGTATTATCCCTGTATAAAGTCCATATATTAAAAGCATCCTGTCCTGTATCATCCCTGTATAAAGTCCATATGTTAAAAGCATCCTGTCCTGTATTATCCCTGCATAAAGTCCATGTATTTAAAGTATCCTGACCTGTATTATCCCTGTATAAAGTCCATATAATTAAAGCATTCTGTCCTGTATTATCCCTGCTTAAAGTCCATATATTAAAAGCATCCTGTCCTGTATCATCCCTGTATAAAGTCCATATATTTAAAGTATCCTGACCTGTATTATCCCTGTATAAAGTCCATATAATTAAAGCATTCTGTCCTGTATTATCCCTGCTTAAAGTCCATATATTAAAAGCATCTGTCCTGTATCATCCCTGTATAAAGTCCATATATTTAAAGTATCCTGACCTGTATTATCCCTGTATAAAGTCCATATATTAAAAGCATCCTGTCCTGTATTATCCCTGCATAAAGTCCATATATTTAAAGTATCCTGACCTGTATTATCCCTGTATAAAGTCCATATATTTAAAGTATCCTGACCTGTATCATCACTTGAGAACACTAATCACATAGTTGTTTATCGAAAACGAGTCAACGTCAACAAATACAGCAAAGAAGCATCCTTTCACACAAAATAGTTTAGTTTCCATCCAAATCGATTTTGGATGTTTAGTCAAATTGAATAAAAAGATGTTTTTTTTTCTTTTCAATATTTATGTTTTGCCTGAAAACGCCTTGTGTGAGTCGGCTTATCAAATCGATGAACATTCATGTGTTCAGGAGCAATTCATCCACTTTGTCGCACGTATACAATTCAAACTGCTGTTATTTCCAGCAATTTTTCCATCTGTGCCAGAATCGGTTGTCGTTCTCGCACAAACACGTTTTATTTCTGTTCACGCCATTGTTTATTTACGCGTGTGATTTATGCGCATGTTCCAAGTTGATACTTAACATATTATAGAATTGTCCCAACCTTTTAGGATTTTCATTTTTATTGGGATAATAAGACTAAACTTAGAAAATCAATCGCACAGATCGCACTAACAAACAGTTAATATTGGTACGATACATTTTCTGAAAATAATTTTATCAAGAATGGGTAAACTTAATGCAGCTTTAATCTGCCTTTATAATCTTAACTAAGATTACTCAACAAAATCTTTGCCAGACTTGTAACTCTTTATTACAATTGCGTGATAAAGATTTACAAAAATTAGCAATCATAATGTTATTAATGAAAACACTACAAAATTTAAACAAGAGACCTATAAGCATTTATGATCCTAGTCTACTAAACCTTGAACATTTGTACAATTATATATATATATATTTGTATTATTGCTACGTGTAATTATATTTTATAGGAAGTGAACATTTGTACATTTTTACATATATTTGTATTATTGCCACGTGCAATTATATTTTATAGGAAGTGACCATTTGTACAAATTCACATATATTTGTATTATTGCCACGTGCAATTATATTTTATAGGAAGTGTACCAGGACCAATATTGTTCGGTGCCATGATAGACTACGCATGTGTGGTATGGCAGGAAAGCTGTGATAACAGTGCTTCATGCTGGATTTATGATAACGCAAAATTGGGCAGAAATTTCTTTTTTATTTTGATACCGGTCAAATTGGTAGTTTGTATTTTATTTATATTAGCTTATAAAATATATAAACCTCCAAGTGAAAGTGAATCTGCTGATGAGAAAACAAAAGTAGAAAATCACACATGATGTTTTATTGTAACACTATTGTTACCAGGCATATTACAGAACAGAGAATTAAGAGCGCTGACAGTTTTAACAGTTTTATTATTGAATAGATATCTCTGTAAAGCAGGGTGTGTTTTACAGTATCCACTCTATACATCTAGAGGTTCATTGAGGTTGTTGACCTTAATGGTTTTAGAATGTTTGGAATCGTGATGCAATTGTTCAATGTGCGAGATATATAACTTAATGTTTTTTTATATTTTGAATATAGTTGATTAATGTATCTATAAGTTAATTGAGGTTGGTGTTTGTAATGATTTAGAATATTTTGGAATCGTGATTCAAGTGATATATTGATTTTTTTTAAATGTTTGATGTTTAAATATCTTTATATCAGATTATGCTGGACGTCAATAAATAAACTGTTCAAGTTATTCGTGATAAGCTAAATTAAAATTGTTTATTTAAAATGTAAGTTAATGCACTCAAACTGTTAAGAATGCTCTTAATAAAATAATTATGTTGAAGCACCTATGAAGAGTAATATCAAAGAAAAGTAACGTGTACATGTATCGTAGGAGCTAGTGTATGTTTAAATACAGTAAATACACTCGTCACCAGTTTTGGAATATATAGAGGTGTAATGATCAATCAGTAGTGCTGATAAAAAAATATTGGCAATTCAAAGTTTTATGACAATTCGCAACATTACAAATTAATCAAGGGGCATTAATGACTGAACTGTTAAAACGAAGAAAAGCGACGATTTTAAAAGACCGTTAGCTCTTTTTATTCGTTATTATTTTGTATTTTCAATATATTTCTATTTTATTGCTGGTCTTGTCGTTTGTTTCCAGGGAACGCAGGTGTTTCGTCAGAACCATGCTAAACTGACAATATCCATTCAAACCTGACAAATTTCTTGTACGAAAGCGATGTCCTCATGTTTAATCCTGCTTTATGAATTAGTGTTTATATAACAAAGTTTTGTTCTCAAAAATAAAAAGGATTCACCTTGAGCAAAATTATCCTTGGCTTCTGACAAGAAGAACGGTTTCTCGGTTGCATTCCTTTTTTACCGTAATACAATGTATTCGGTGTATTTTTGCACTAGATATAATGTGCCATATGTTCACATTGCGGAAATTCATTCCTCATCAGTGAAACTAGGGGCCGGAAATTTGATAGATGAAAAGGAAAATTTAATCCAAATATTTAAAAATTAATGACTTCAAAGTTCTAGAATTTAATGAATCCAAATCCAGCTAAGGAATGCTTCGTATGAGGGAATAAACCTTAGTTTTAAAAAATCAAAATTTAAGACGGCTGATAATTTTGCTACATGTTACTTTTTCTGTCAGCAGAAAGTAATGAGTAATTGGATTGATTTTATGTACATCTACATGTATATGCCTATTACTTTGAAATTTTGATACATTATCTTTTAAAATGGCAACATTAAGACATTATTAACTCGCGTATTCAAGGGAAATAGAATTAACTAAATCTAACATAAGTTATGATATGGTCAGTTATATAAAACTATTACTTACTCGTAACTATCAGTGATGCTACATAATATAATTAACATATAAGATATATGTTAAAGTAAATATAAGGAACAAAAATGTCGATGCCAAGGTTAACTGGATCCGAGAAAAATGACCTGTCTGGTATCATCTCATTACACTAACACATTTATATTTAAAATTATAAATTATAAGTTAAATATAAGCGCTGTATTTCTTTTGAGAAACCTTTACTAAATTACTAAGAATCAAAATGACGCTTTAGGCGCATTGTTAACAAAAACAATGGACAATGAGACCATATTGTGTCATATTGAGATTTCTTTGTCCGAGAAAGATTTATTTTATTACTTCGTTGAATAAAATCACAAATTCAGAAAGAATACTCAGTGTCTTTCATTTAAAAACTGTAAAAAATTCTAACACCAGTTTTTTTTATAATCTTGCTTTAATCGAGAGTTATTTTTGAGAATGAATTACAGTATCTATGGCAACTTAATGCCGATAAAGTATAATGACGTTTACATCAACAAAAGTGTGAATAACAAAGTCACTATATTTTCTGATACTAATTTGGAGTTTCCTAGATAAAATGAAACAATAAACTTTAACAGAATCGAGAGTTATTTTTGAGAATGAATTGCAGTATCTATGGCAACTTAATGCCGATAAAGTATAATGACGTTTACATCAACAAAAGTGTGAATAACAAAGTCACTATATTTTCTGATACTAATTTGGAGTTTCCTAGATAAAATGAAACAATAAACTTTAACAGAATCGAGAGTTATTTTTGAGAATGAATTGCAGTATCTATGGCAACTTAATGCCGATAAAGTATAATGACGTTTGCATTAACAAAAGTGTGAATAACAAAGTCACTATATTGTCTGATGCTAATTTGGAGTTTCCTAGATAAAATGAAACAATAAACTTAACAGATGTGTTGCCATATGCAAATTTCAGGGTAAAAAGCATCTTCGACAAATTGTCGTGTCGTCGGAATTTTGAATATTTTTCTGTAAAAGAAATTTAGTTTGTACACATGATATTATTGTTCTTTTATCCTTATTTATACAAATTTACCCGCTACAGTTTGATATTTTTTTTTAAATTTGATTAATTAATTTTCTGTCTTTGAACGACATCGGAGTTTTGGCGATTTCTTAGGCGATAAAATGTAATGCAGCCACAGCAAAACGAGCATTGACTAAGCGACCAGGAGAAGGCTAAAATGTAAATTTCGAACTGCTGTATCCTTTTTCACTTATTTTGTCGCAGTTTTCCATGTTGTTATGTATTGTACATGTATTTTAATGATATTTAAAACATAAATACTTAAAACATTTTTGTTATAAAAGATATAACAAAAACTATAAACACGATAGTTTTTGGGACATGAAAAGGGTTGGCATTATGCAAGGTGACAAAATTATCGAGGATTCATGAAGTTTTACTGTAATAAGACTCTTTCTATTTGCATGTAATGTACTTATCCGACAAAAAAAGAAAGAAAGAAGTTACATACTCAAAACCTCTTTGTCTTGCAATCATTATTTTATAAATATATATTTCCGTTTGTATTGTGTGTTTCTTTATTATTTTGTTTTAAAAGATTGGTATTTATATGACTATAAATACCATTGATCACATGACTGCGTTTTAATAAATACGATCTATGATGCCACCTGTCATCAAAGTAAGGAATGTCATTCCCTATATTACAATCCTTTTTAACATTTTTTAATTGACCTAAAATATAATTTAAATTAATACTTTCATAAAAAACCAACTTAACTTTTTTACTATATTAATTGCCTCTTTAAAAATTGAATTTTCTAACTTTCACGATGACGTCACTTCACGTTATTTATTCTACTGTGTTGGGTTATGTATTAGAATTGCGAAGCAAAACAACACGATTGTAAATATTCGCAGTTCAGTTATAGCATGAAAGCATAATAAACATAAGAACATACTTAAAGACATAAAATGATCCCAAAACTTTAATTATAATTCTTGAATATATAATTGTTTTTTTTTTTTTTTTTTTTTTTTTTTTTTTTTTTTTTTTTTTGTTGTTGTTGTTGTAAGTTGTTAAACAGTTTGAAATGGATTTTATAGTCAATTCAACTGCTTAACATGAGCTTTTTGTCTTCCCCTGGTACTTGTTTCTCTATCTATAGCCAATAAGATATTTAAAGACGCATTATATTATCTTTGTATTTTTAGATGTTAAATGTAACAATATTTTATATGGATGAAAATAGAAATTCCGATTTTATATTGTTAAGTCAAATTTTTAATAAAGTTTTTAACTATTCCGTTTATTGTTTTTTTTTACAACTAAAACAGAATATATTATAGTTTTGTATTTTCCACTAGAGTAGAAAATTGAGGTTTGTATCAAGTCTAAATGATTACAGCCTCTCTCACCGCCTAGATTTTTCGCAACGTCTCTAACCTCCTGAGTTTGTCACAGCGTCCTTCACTTCATGGGTTTATCATAACGTCTTTCAAAGCCTGGGTTTTAATGCCGAGCGCTTAAAAAGAAAGGTCTCTACATATAGACCCTTCCGATAAATACCGATGCCTGGTAGGAGAGTTATCGCCGATTGCAGACCGAGACGTCTTCGTAAGTCTAGCTAAGATCTGATGATAACCAAGACGTTCAAACACATACAAAGCATGCACTCTACCACCACATGGACTCTACCACCACATGTACTCTACCATCACATGCACTCTACCACCACATGCACTCTACCACCGAATGCACTCTACCATCACATGCACTCTACCACCACATGCACTCTACCACCACATCCACTCTACCACCACATGTACTCTACCACCACATGCACTCTACCACCACATGCACTCTACCACCGAATGCACTCTACCATCACATGCACTCTACCACCACATGCACTCTACCACCACATGCACTCTACCACCGAATGCACTCTACCATCACATGCACTCTACCATCACATGCACTCTACCACCACATCCACTCTACCACCACATGTACTCTACCACCACATGCACTCTACCATCACATGCACTCTACCATCACAAGCACTCTACCACCACATGCACTCTACCATCACAAGCACTCTACCACCGAATGCACTCTACCACCGAATGCACTCTACCATCACATGCACTCTACCATCACAAGCACTCTACCACCGAATGCACTCTACCACCGAATGCACTCTACCATCACAAGCACTCTACCACCGAATGCACTCTACCACCGAATGCACTCTACCATCACAAGCACTCTACCACCACATGCACTCTACCATCACATGCACTCTACCATCACAAGCACTCTACCACCACATGCACTCTACCATCACAAGCACTCTACCACCGAATGCACTCTACCACCGAATGCACTCTACCATCACATGCACTCTACCATCACAAGCACTCTACCACCGAATGCACTCTACCACCGAATGCACTCTACCATCACATGCACTCTACCATCACATGCACTCTACCACCACATCCACTCTACCACCACATGTACTCTACCACCACATGCACTCTACCATCACATGCACTCTACCACCACATCCACTCTACCACCACATGTACTCTACCATCACATGCACTCTACCATCACAAGCACTCTACCACCACATGCACTCTACCATCACAAGCACTCTACCACCGAATGCACTCTACCACCACATGCATTCTACCACCGCATCCACTCTACCACCACATGCATTCTACCACCGCATCCACTCTACCATCACATGCATTCTACCACCGCATCCACTTAACCACCATATCCACTCTTCCACGACATGCATTCTACCACCACATCCACTCTACCACCACATTCACTCTACCACCACATGCATTCTACCACCACATCCACTCTACCACCACATGCATTCTACCACCACATTCACTCTACCACCACATGCATTCTACCACCACATCCACTCTACCACCACATCCACTCTACCACCACATGCATTCTACCACCACATCCACTCACGATGATGATGTTTAAGATTATTCACATTTCTCATTGAAATATTTTTACAAGCGAAATCATCTTTTAAATTGTTTAAAATGGAAAACGTCTATTTCTAAGTTTTGATTTATAATTTAACCAAACGGCATTTCAATTAGATTTTAATGTATAAATACAGAGATCTAAAAAACCAGCACTTTTTGCATCATTTCACACGTCATAAGTCGGGAGTTTTATTACCTGTAGAAGACTGGCATCGTGTTCTGACTTATTGCACGTATAATTATTTTCTTTTTTGTTTATGAAATAGAAATAATTATCTCATACACTGTATATAGCGAAAACAAAGAATATTTATAAAACTAGCAGGTGTGTAAGAAATGTGACGTCATGAAGGGGGGTCTAATAAAAAACTATTTATGGAGAGTGTGAGAACTGTGGCCATTGTCCAGTGGTGTGGTTATAGTAATATAGGGACCACTTAATATAAATTTCCCAAGTTTGAACAGAAACTGTGGTCATTGTCCAAAGGTCTGGTTATAGTACTGTTGGGACCAATGATTAAAAATCTCTGGCGGAAATTGTGGTCATTGTCCAATGTTGGGGTTATGGTCGAGACTCTTAAAAATCTCACTGAAACAATTTTAAGTTCATTAATTAATACGCACATTTAAAATTTAAATTTAGAATTAAAAATAAATACACCATTAAAATTTGCTCTCCACGTTTGTTTATTTATTTAATTAATTTATTAATTAAATAAAGCGGGGAGCAAATTTTAATGGTGTTTTTATTTTTAACTCTATTGAAGATAACTAAAAATGATATTTTACAAGAAGTCTCGAGGTAAATTTTAAAGTCTCCAGACCCTGGCCTTGCATCTTAAATTTCAATTGAACCAATGAAACTACTACTACTATTGGCGGTAACTAATTACTTTCTATGCTCGGCCAAAGTTGACGTATTCATTTTTGGTATTTCATTGTTGGTTTATTATCATAAATTTGGTCATATTAGCTAACTTAAATACATTACAGAAGTTTATTTCTGTCTCTCTCAAAGTCACCAGGATAATAAATATGCTAAATTGATTATCAATCAAGGAAGACAACATAATTAATTTTGAAATAGTCCCTAGCAACGAAATAATAACGTGTATAATAAACAGTGATTGATGTAATTTTACGTCATTTGTTCAGATCAACTCAAAGAAGGTTTGACATATTGTTCCATCACGGAGAGACTAGTCAGAGTGAGTGAGATAACAAACGTATTATACGATTCTATAACTATTTTATTTAAACCTATATTACAACGCCTGGAATTTTTTAATATGAACAAATAATACGACAAAATTGTCAGAAGATTGTTTATGAAAATACCATATTACATTGAAGGAAGAATTCGGTCATTTTTATATAAATTATATATTTATGTAAACATTACATTTATATATATGACGCAATTATAATTGTTATATTGAATATACAGCGGGACAATGGAAAACGCAACTGATTTTTCAAGTCCCTATCAACAAAACTTTTCAGGAAATTTTGAATATGGAATATGGATCGCCTGTCATTTGATATTTTTAGGATTTTTTGGGAACGTCTTCTTTCTTAAAGTTCTGACAAACGCTAAAAGACTCCAGTCATCACATTACAAACTGGTTATTAACTCAATCATGTCGGATATTTTAATTACAGGTGCGCTGCTTTCAGTTTTTATTGCAGAAGGTTACGTCGGTAATGGTTTTGTATCAAAGTATTGGTGTCCCATAGAAAGACTTTTGTTGTACCTGTGCCTGACAAGTAAAAGCTTCTCTTCATTTTTCATACCTTTAGAGCGTTACAAGTTAATGCGCATGCCTGATAATACAGGTCATTTTACTTTTGCTTCAAGAACGATCATACTCTTGGCTATTGTACCGTTATTCGTTTGTCTGGTTTTCGGTACACCGATATTTTTAAATTCTGGAGTTATAGAAACAGATACAGTTGTGTCTTTTGGTATTTGTCTTTTAGAGCGGTTTTCATTCATAAATTCTGTATTTCTGGTTGTATTTTTGACTTCTGTTTGTTTTCTGCCCTTTCTGATTGGTCTGATACTATTTATAATTCTCCTACAATCAACGTTTACTTTCGAGAGTACAGGATCAAACTGGAGTTTTTGGCAGTCTGAATACGCTAAAATAAAATTCACACAAAATATGGCCATTGTCGTATCCAGTTTCAAAGTTTTTCTTCCAAATCTATGTTCATGTTACTTTTTTGGGATAGCCTCCATTTTGTCTTTCCAGCATTCGGATAATTCTGCTATCATAGTGAAGATCAGTCTGAATTTCCTTTTTCTAAACAGTGCATTATCTAGTGTCTTATATGTCATATCCTATAGCACTGTGCGGAAAGTGTTCCATCAAATTCTATGGATACGTGTCAATAGGTCTTATGTTGAAACAAATAGGCAGGATACCGGGATAACCGGCGAAGAGACCCGGAATACAGGGGTAACTGGCGAGGAGACCCTGACATCAACAGTGTAGCTGCGATACACACCTTTTTTGCGGGGAGATCATTTTTGTATTATTTGCTGTTTACTGAGATTTTGCTGTCCACCCACTCGTTTATAACAGATTATTGCACCATGAATTAGATATTGTGAAAAATTACTCGTCACAAAATACCTTATGGCACTCAGGAAACTATATTAACTTAACTGTGTTACAGCAAAAAAAGAATGAAATAAATGTTTTCCGAGATTTGCTGAAGGAACAACTTTCATAATGACTAGAATAGAATTCATTTAGCTGATTAATGCACGTCTTTTTCCAGTGGTAACCTGTGATTTCGTCAGACATTTGTTTGGTGCAACACGTATCAACTCTTTCGGATGTATTTAAGACAACAGAAATGAAGTTAAACAACTACAACGTATTTACTGAGTAAACTGCATTCTACTAATAAATAACGGATCAAAAGTTTATAATGGAATACAGTAAATTATTTGACTAAGTAACAACAACAACGGGATATAATTTTCATTTAATAACGATTTTAAGCAAAAGAGTTTAAATCAAGAAAAATGGATATTTGATGTTGTAAAACTTACGGGGTCAATACTCCGAGTGACACACGCCGACGGTTTATGCAACCCTCAGTGTTGTTTGTTGTACTTTTTCCGCATTAACGTTCATTTAGCTTATATGATAATATTATTTAAGAGATGATGATGATGATGATGATGATTTGCCTAGAACAATTTATGAATTTCATGCTTTGTTTTTATTATTATAATCGGTGTTCCCTGATTAAATTATTATTGGAGATTATTGTACAAACAACGTTATCATTGTTAAGTCTACAATCTGGGTTAGAGTTATTATACAAACAACTTTATCATTGTTAAGTCTACAATCAGGGTTAGGGTTATTGTACAAACAACATTATCATTGTTAAGTCTACAACCTGGGTTTGGGTTACTGTACAAACAACTTTATCATTGTTAAGTCTACAATCTGGGTAAGGGTTATTGTACAAACAACTTTATCATTGTTAAATATACAACCTGGGTTAGGGTTATTGTACAAACATCTTTTTCATTGTTAAGTCTACAATCAGGGTTAGGGTTATAGTACAAACAACTTTATCGTTGTTCAGTCTACAACCTGTGTTAGGGTTATTGTTCAAACAACGTTATCATTGTTAAGTCTAAAACCTGTGTTAGGGTTATTGTACAAACAACTTTATCGTTGTTAAGTCTACAATCTGGGTTAGGGTTATTGTACAAACATCTTAATCATTGTTAAGTCTACAATCCGGGTTAGGGTTATTTTACAAACAACTTTATCATTGTTAAGTCTACAATCTGGGTTAGGGTTATTGTACAAACAACTTTATCATTGTTAAGTCTACAATCTGGGTTAGGGTTATTGTACAAACAACTTTATCAATGTTAAGTCTACAATATGGGTTAGGGTTATTGTACAAACAACTTTATCATTGTTAAGTCTAAAACCTGTGTTAGGGTTATTGTACAAACAACTTTATCATTGTTAAGTCTACAACCTGGGTTAGGGTTATTGTACAAACAACTTTTTAATGTTAAGTCAACAATCTGGGTTAGGGTTATTGTACAAACAACTTTATCATTGTTAAGTCTACAACCTTGGTTAGAGTTATTGTACAAACAACATTATCGTTGGTAAATCTACAACCTGGGTTAGGGTTATTGTACAAACATCTTTATCATTGTTAAGTCTACAATCTGGGTTAGGGTTATTGTACAAACAACTTTATCATTGTTAAGTCTACTTCCTGATTTAGGGTTATTGTACAAACAACTTTATCATTGTTAAGTCTAAAACCTGTGTTAGGGTTATTGTACAAACAACTTTATCATTGTTAAGTCTACAACCTGGGTTAGGGTTATTGTACAAACAACTTTTTCATTGTTAAGTCAACAATCTGGGTTAGGGGTATTGTACAAACAACTTTATCATTGTTAAGTCTACAACCTTGGTTAGGGTTATTGTACAAACAACATTATCGTTGGTAAATCTACAACCTGGGTTAGGGTTATTGTACAAACAACTTTATCATTGTTAAGTCTACAATCTTGGTAAGGGTTATTGTACAAACAACTTTATCATTGTTAAGTCTACAACCTGGTTTAGGGTTATTGTACAAACAACATTTTCATTGGTAAATCTACAATCTGGGTTAGGGTTATTGTACAAACAACTTTATCATTGTTAAGTCTACAATCTTGGTAAGGGTTAACGTAAAAACAACATTATCATTGGTAAATCTACAACCTTGGTTAGGGTTATTGTACAAACAACTTTATCATTGTTAAGTCTACAATCTGGGTAAGGGTTATTGTACAACCATCTTTTTCATTGTTTTATTGTACAAACAACATTATCATTGTTAAGTCTACAATCTGGGTAAGGGTTAATGTACAAACAACGTTATCATTGTTAAGTCTACAACCTGGGTTAGGGTTATTTTACAAACAACTTTATCATTGGTAAATCTACAACCTGGGTTAGGGTTATTGTACAAACAACTTTATCATTGTTAAGTCTACAATCTGGGTTAGGGTTATTGTACAAACATCTTTATCATTGTTAAGTCTACAATCTGGGTTAGGGTTATTGTACAAACAACTTTATCATTGTTAAGTCTACAATCTGGGTTAGGATTATTGTACAAACAACTTTATCATTGTTAAGTCTACAATCTGGGTTAGGGTTATTGTACAAACAACTTTATCATTGTTAAGTCTACAATCTGGGTTAGGGTTATTGTACAAACAACTTTATCAATGTTAAGTCTACAATCTGGGTTAGGGTTATTGTACAAACAACTTTATCATTGTTAAGTCTACAATCTGGGTTAGGGTTATTGTACAAACAACTTTATCATTGTTAAGTCTACAATCTGGGTTAGGATTATTGTACAAACAACTTTATCATTGTTAAGTCAACAATCTGGGTTAGGGTTATTGTACAAACAACTTTATCATTGTTAAGTCTACAATCTGGGTTAGGGTTATTGTACAAACAACTTTATCAATATTAAGTCTACAATCTGGGTTAGGGTTATTGTACAAACAACTTTATCATTGTTAAGTCTACAATCTGGGTTAGGATTATTGTACAAACAACTTTATCAATATTAAGTCTACAATCTGGGTTAGGGTTATTGTACAAACAACGTTAGCATTGTTAAGTCTACAATCTGGGTAAGGGTTATTGTACAAACAACGTTATCATTGTTAAGTCTACAATCTGGGTAAGGGTTATTGTACAAACAACTTTATCGTTGTTCAGTCTACAACCTGTGTTAGGGTTATTGTACAAACAACTTTATCATTGTTAAGTCTACAACCTGGGTTAGGGTTATTGTACAAACAACTTTATCATTGTTAAGTCTACAATCTGGGTAAGGGTTATTGTACAAACAACTTTATCATTGTTAAGTCTACAATCTGGGTTAGGGTTATTGTACAAACAACTTTATCATTGTTAAGTCTTCAACCTGGGTTAGGGTTATTGTACAAACAACTTTATCATTGTTAAGTCTACAACCTGGGTTAGGGTTATTGTACAAACAACTTTATCATTGTTAAGTCTACAATCTGGGTGAGGGTTATTGTACAAACAACTTTATCATTGTTAAGTCTACAATCTGGGTTAGGGTTATTGTACAAACAACTTTATCATTGTTAAGTCTTCAACCTGGGTTAGGGTTATTGTACAAACAACTCTATCATTGTTAAGTCTACAATCTGGGTTAGGGTTATTGTACAAACAACGTTATCATTGTTAAGTCTACAATCTGGGTAAGGGTTATTGTACAAACAACTTTATCATTGTTAAGTCTACAATCTGGGTTAGGGTTATTGTACAAACAACTTTATCATTGTTAAGTCTACAATCTGGGTTAGGGTTATTGTACAAACAACTTTATCATTGTTAAGTCTACAATCTCGGTAAGGGTTATTGTACAAACAACTTTATCATTGTTAAGTCTACAACCTGGTTTAGGGTTATTGTACAAACAACATTTTCATTGGTAAATCTACAATCTGGGTTAGGGTTATTGTACAAACAACTTTATCATTGTTAAGTCTACAATCTTGGTAAGGGTTAACGTAAAAACAACATTATCATTGGTAAATCTACAACCTGGGTTAGGGTTATTGTACAAACAACATTATCATTGTTAAGTCTACAATCTGGGTAAGGGTTAATGTACAAACAACGTTATCATTGTTAAGTCTACAACCTGGGTTAGGGTTATTTTACAAACAACTTTATCATTGGTAAATCTACAACCTGGGTTAGGGCTATTGTACAAACAACTTTATCATTGTTAAGTCTACAATCTGGGTTAGGGTTATTGTACAAACATCTTTATCATTGTTAAGTCTACAATCTGGGTAAGGGTTATTGTACAAACAACTTTATCATTGTTAAGTCTACAATCTGGGTTAGGATTATTGTACAAACAACTTTATCATTGTTAAGTCTACAATCTGGGTTAGGGTTATTGTACAAACAACTTTATCATTGTTAAGTCTACAATCTGGGTTAGGGTTATTGTACAAACAACTTTATCAATGTTAAGTCTACAATCTGGGTTAGGGTTATTGTACAAACAACTTTATCATTGTTAAGTCTACAATCTGGGTTAGGGTTATTGTACAAACAACTTTATCATTGTTAAGTCTACAATCTGGGTTAGGATTATTGTACAAACAACTTTATCATTGTTAAGTCAACAATCTGGGTTAGGGTTATTGTACAAACAACTTTATCATTGTTAAGTCTACAATCTGGGTTAGGGTTATTGTACAAACAACTTTATCAATATTAAGTCTACAATCTGGGTTAGGGTTATTGTACAAACAACTTTATCATTGTTAAGTCTACAATCTGGGTTAGGATTATTGTACAAACAACTTTATCAATATTAAGTCTACAATCTGGGTTAGGGTTATTGTACAAACAACGTTAGCATTGTTAAGTCTACAATCTGGGTAAGGGTTATTGTACAAACAACGTTATCATTGTTAAGTCTACAATCTGGGTAAGGGTTATTGTACAAACAACTTTATCATTGCTAAGTCTACAATCTGGGTTAGGGTTATTGTACAAACAACTTTATCATTGTTAAGTCTACAACCTGGGTAAGGGTTATTGTACAAACAACGTTATCATTGTTAAGTCTACAATCTGGGTTAGGGTTATTGTACAAACAACTTTATCGTTGTTCAGTCTACAACCTGTGTTAGGGTTATTGTACAAACAACTTTATCATTGTTAAGTCTACAACCTGGGTTAGGGTTATTGTACAAACAACTTTATCATTGTTAAGTCTACAATCTGGGTAAGGGTTATTGTACAAACAACTTTATCATTGTTAAGTCTACAATCTGGGTTAGGGTTATTGTACAAACAACTTTATCATTGTTAAGTCTTCAACCTGGGTTAGGGTTATTGTACAAACAACTCTATCATTGTTAAGTCTACAATCTGGGTTAGGGTTATTGTACAAACACCGTTATCATTGTTAAGTCTACAATCTGGGAAAGGGTTATTGTACAAACAACTTTATCATTGTTAAGTCTACAACCTGGGTTAGGGTTATTGTACAAACAACTTTATCATTGTTAAGTCTACAATCTGGGTTAGGGTTATTGTACAAACAACGTTATCATTGTTAAGTCTACAATCTGGGTAAGGGTTATTGTACAAACAACTTTATCATTGTTAAGTCTACAATCTGGGTTAGGGTTATTGTACAAACAACTTTATCATTGTTAAGTCTACAATCTGGGTTAGGGTTATTGTACAAATAACTTTATCATTGTTAAGTCTACAATCTGGGTTAGGGCTATTGTACAAAAAACTTTATCAATGTTAAGTCTACAATCTGGGTTATGGTTATTGTACAAACAACATTTTCATTGGTAAATCTACAATCTGGGTTAGGGTTATTGTACAAACAACTTTATCATTGTTAAGTCTACAATCTTGGTAAGGGTTAACGTAAAAACAACATTATCATTGGTAAATCTACAACCTTGGTTAGGGTTATTGTACAAACAACTTTATCATTGTTAAGTCTACAATCTGGGTAAGGGTTATTGTACAACCATCTTTTTCATTGTTTTATTGTACAAACAACATTATCATTGTTAAGTCTACAATCTGGGTAAGGGTTAATGTACAAACAACGTTATCATTGTTAAGTCTACAACCTGGGTTAGGGTTATTTTACAAACAACTTTATCATTGGTAAATCTACAACCTGGGTTAGGGTTATTGTACAAACAACTTTATCATTGTTAAGTCTACAATCTGGGTTAGGGTTATTGTACAAACATCTTTATCATTGTTAAGTCTACAATCTGGGTTAGGGTTATTGTACAAACAACTTTATCATTGTTAAGTCTACAATCTGGGTTAGGATTATTGTACAAACAACTTTATCATTGTTAAGTCTACAATCTGGGTTAGGGTTATTGTACAAACAACTTTATCATTGTTAAGTCTACAATCTGGGTTAGGGTTATTGTACAAACAACTTTATCAATGTTAAGTCTACAATCTGGGTTAGGGTTATTGTACAAACAACTTTATCATTGTTAAGTCTACAATCTGGGTTAGGGTTATTGTACAAACAACTTTATCATTGTTAAGTCTACAATCTGGGTTAGGATTATTGTACAAACAACTTTATCATTGTTAAGTCAACAATCTGGGTTAGGGTTATTGTACAAACAACTTTATCATTGTTAAGTCTACAATCTGGGTTAGGGTTATTGTACAAACAACTTTATCAATATTAAGTCTACAATCTGGGTTAGGGTTATTGTACAATCAACTTTATCATTGTTAAGTCTACAATCTGGGTTAGGATTATTGTACAAACAACTTTATCAATATTAAGTCTACAATCTGGGTTAGGGTTATTGTACAAACAACGTTAGCATTGTTAAGTCTACAATCTGGGTAAGGGTTATTGTACAAACAACGTTATCATTGTTAAGTCTACAATCTGGGTAAGGGTTATTGTACAAACAACTTTATCGTTGTTCAGTCTACAACCTGTGTTAGGGTTATTGTACAAACAACTTTATCATTGTTAAGTCTACAACCTGGGTTAGGGTTATTGTACAAACAACTTTATCATTGTTAAGTCTACAATCTGGGTAAGGGTTATTGTACAAACAACTTTATCATTGTTAAGTCTACAATCTGGGTTAGGGTTATTGTACAAACAACTTTATCATTGTTAAGTCTTCAACCTGGGTTAGGGTTATTGTACAAACAACTTTATCATTGTTAAGTCTACAACCTGGGTTAGGGTTATTGTACAAACAACTTTATCATTGTTAAGTCTACAATCTGGGTAAGGGTTATTGTACAAACAACTTTATCATTGTTAAGTCTACAATCTGGGTTAGGGTTATTGTACAAACAACTTTATCATTGTTAAGTCTTCAACCTGGGTTAGGGTTATTGTACAAACAACTCTATCATTGTTAAGTCTACAATCTGGGTTAGGGTTATTGTACAAACAACGTTATCATTGTTAAGTCTACAATCTGGGTAAGGGTTATTGTACAAACAACTTTATCATTGTTAAGTCTACAACCTGGGTTAGGGTTATTGTACAAACAACTTTATCATTGTTAAGTCTACAATCTGGGTTAGGGTTATTGTACAAACAACTTTATCATTGTTAAGTCTACAATCTTGGTAAGGGTTATTGTACAAACAACTTTATCATTGTTAAGTCTACAACCTGGTTTAGGGTTATTGTACAAACAACATTTTCATTGGTAAATCTACAATCTGGGTTAGGGTTATTGTACAAACAACTTTATCATTGTTAAGTCTACAATCTTGGTAAGGGTTAACGTAAAAACAACATTATCATTGGTAAATCTACAACCTTGGTTAGGGTTATTGTACAAACAACTTTATCATTGTTAAGTCTACAATCTGGGTAAGGGTTATTGTACAACCATCTTTTTCATTGTTTTATTGTACAAACAACATTATCATTGTTAAGTCTACAATCTGGGTAAGGGTTAATGTACAAACAACGTTATCATTGTTAAGTCTACAACCTGGGTTAGGGTTATTTTACAAACAACTTTATCATTGGTAAATCTACAACCTGGGTTAGGGTTATTGTACAAACAACTTTATCATTGTTAAGTCTACAATCTGGGTTAGGGTTATTGTACAAACATCTTTATCATTGTTAAGTCTACAATCTGGGTTAGGGTTATTGTACAAACAACTTTATCATTGTTAAGTCTACAATCTGGGTTAGGATTATTGTACAAACAACTTTATCATTGTTAAGTCTACAATCTGGGTTAGGGTTATTGTACAAACAACTTTATCATTGTTAAGTCTACAATCTGGGTTAGGGTTATTGTACAAACAACTTTATCAATGTTAAGTCTACAATCTGGGTTAGGGTTATTGTACAAACAACTTTATCATTGTTAAGTCTACAATCTGGGTTAGGGTTATTGTACAAACAACTTTATCATTGTTAAGTCTACAATCTGGGTTAGGATTATTGTACAAACAACTTTATCATTGTTAAGTCAACAATCTGGGTTAGGGTTATTGTACAAACAACTTTATCATTGTTAAGTCTACAATCTGGGTTAGGGTTATTGTACAAACAACTTTATCAATATTAAGTCTACAATCTGGGTTAGGGTTATTGTACAAACAACTTTATCATTGTTAAGTCTACAATCTGGGTTAGGATTATTGTACAAACAACTTTATCAATATTAAGTCTACAATCTGGGTTAGGGTTATTGTACAAACAACGTTAGCATTGTTAAGTCTACAATCTGGGTAAGGGTTATTGTACAAACAACGTTATCATTGTTAAGTCTACAATCTGGGTAAGGGTTATTGTACAAACAACTTTATCATTGCTAAGTCTACAATCTGGGTTAGGGTTATTGTACAAACAACTTTATCATTGTTAAGTCTACAACCTGGGTAAGGGTTATTGTACAAACAACGTTATCATTGTTAAGTCTACAATCTGGGTTAGGGTTATTGTACAAACAACTTTATCGTTGTTCAGTCTACAACCTGTGTTAGGGTTATTGTACAAACAACTTTATCATTGTTAAGTCTACAACCTGGGTTAGGGTTATTGTACAAACAACTTTATCATTGTTAAGTCTACAATCTGGGTAAGGGTTATTGTACAAACAACTTTATCATTGTTAAGTCTACAATCTGGGTTAGGGTTATTGTACAAACAACTTTATCATTGTTAAGTCTTCAACCTGGGTTAGGGTTATTGTACAAACAACTCTATCATTGTTAAGTCTACAATCTGGGTTAGGGTTATTGTACAAACACCGTTATCATTGTTAAGTCTACAATCTGGGAAAGGGTTATTGTACAAACAACTTTATCATTGTTAAGTCTACAACCTGGGTTAGGGTTATTGTACAAACAACTTTATCATTGTTAAGTCTACAATCTGGGTTAGGGTTATTGTACAAACAACGTTATCATTGTTAAGTCTACAATCTGGGTAAGGGTTATTGTACAAACAACTTTATCATTGTTAAGTCTACAATCTGGGTTAGGGTTATTGTACAAACAACTTTATCATTGTTAAGTCTACAATCTGGGTTAGGGTTATTGTACAAATAACTTTATCATTGTTAAGTCTACAATCTGGGTTAGGGTTATTGTACAAACAACTTTATCATTGTTAAGTCTACAATCTGGGTTAGGGTTATTGTACAAACAACTTTATCATTGTTAAGTCTACAATCTGGGTTAGGGTTATTGTACAAATAACTTTATCATTGTTAAGTCTACAATCTGGGTTAGGGCTATTGTACAAACAACTTTATCATTGTTAAGTCTACAATCTGGGTTAGGGTTATTGTACAAACAACTTTATCATTGTTAAGTCTACAATCTGGGTTAGGATTATTGTACAAACAACTTTATCATTGTTAAGTCAACAATCTGGGTTAGGGTTATTGTACAAACAACTTTATCATTGTTAAGTCTACAATCTGGGTTAGGGTTATTGTACAAACAACTTTATCAATATTAAGTCTACAATCTGGGTTAGGGTTATTGTACAAACAACTTTATCATTGTTAAGTCTACAATCTGGGTTAGGATTATTGTACAAACAACTTTATCAATATTAAGTCTACAATCTGGGTTAGGGTTATTGTACAAACAACGTTAGCATTGTTAAGTCTACAATCTGGGTAAGGGTTATTGTACAAACAACGTTATCATTGTTAAGTCTACAATCTGGGTAAGGGTTATTGTACAAACAACTTTATCATTGCTAAGTCTACAATCTGGGTTAGGGTTATTGTACAAACAACTTTATCATTGTTAAGTCTACAACCTGGGTAAGGGTTATTGTACAAACAACGTTATCATTGTTAAGTCTACAATCTGGGTTAGGGTTATTGTACAAACAACTTTATCGTTGTTCAGTCTACAACCTGTGTTAGGGTTATTGTACAAACAACTTTATCATTGTTAAGTCTACAACCTGGGTTAGGGTTATTGTACAAACAACTTTATCATTGTTAAGTCTACAATCTGGGTAAGGGTTATTGTACAAACAACTTTATCATTGTTAAGTCTACAATCTGGGTTAGGGTTATTGTACAAACAACTTTATCATTGTTAAGTCTTCAACCTGGGTTAGGGTTATTGTACAAACAACTCTATCATTGTTAAGTCTACAATCTGGGTTAGGGTTATTGTACAAACACCGTTATCATTGTTAAGTCTACAATCTGGGAAAGGGTTATTGTACAAACAACTTTATCATTGTTAAGTCTACAACCTGGGTTAGGGTTATTGTACAAACAACTTTATCATTGTTAAGTCTACAATCTGGGTTAGGGTTATTGTACAAACAACGTTATCATTGTTAAGTCTACAATCTGGGTAAGGGTTATTGTACAAACAACTTTATCATTGTTAAGTCTACAATCTGGGTTAGGGTTATTGTACAAACAACTTTATCATTGTTAAGTCTACAATCTGGGTTAGGGTTATTGTACAAATAACTTTATCATTGTTAAGTCTACAATCTGGGTTAGGGCTATTGTACAAACAACTTTATCAATGTTAAGTCTACAATCTGGGTTATGGTTATTGTACAAACAACTTTATCAATGTTAAGTCTACAATCTGGGTTAGGGTTATTGTACAAATAACTTTATCATTGTTAAGTCTACAATCTGGGTTAGGGTTATTGTACAAACAACTTTATCAATGTTAAGTCTACAATCTGGGTTATGGTTATTGTACAAACGTCTTTATCATTGTTAAGTCTACAATCTGGGTTAGGGTTATTGTACAAACAACTTTATCATTGTTAAGTCTACAACCTGGGTTAGGGTTATTGTACAAACAACTTTATCATTGTTAAGTCTACAATCTGGGTTAGGGTTATTGTACAAATAACTTTATCATTGTTAAGTCTACAATCTGGGTTAGGGTTATTGTACAAACAACTTTATCAATGTTAAGTCTACAATCTGGGTTATGGTTATTGTACAAACGTCTTTATCATTGTTAAGTCTACAATCTGGGTTAGGGTTATTGTACAAACAACTTTATCATTGTTAAGTCTACAACCTGGGTAAGGGTTATTGTACAAACAACTTTATCATTGTTAAGTCTACAATCTGGGTTAGGGTTATTGTACAAACAACGTTATCATTGTTAAGTCTACAATCTGGGTTAGGGTTATTGTACAAATAACTTTATCATTGTTAAGTCTACAATCTGGGTTAGGGTTATAGTACAAACGTCTTTATCATTGTTAAGTCTACAATCTGGGTTAGGGTTATTGTACAAACAACTTTATCATTGTTAAGTCTACAACCTGGGTTAGGGTTATTGTACAAACAACTTTATCATTGTTAAGTCTACAATCTGGGTTATGGTTATTGTACAAATAACTTTATCATTGTTAATCTACAACCTGGGTTAGGGTTATTGTACAAACAACTTTATCATTGTTAAGTCTACAACCTGGGTAAGGGTTATTGTACAAACAACTTTATCATTGTTAAGTCTACAATCTGGGTTAGGGTTATTGTACAAACAACTTTATCAATGTTAAGTCTACAATCTGGGTTAGGGTTATTGTACAAACAACTTTATCATTGTTAAGTCTACAACCTGGGTTAGGGTTATTGTACAAACAACTTTATCATTGTTAAGTCTACAATCTGGGTTAGGGTTATTGTACAAACAACGTTATCATTGTTAAGTCTACAATCTGGGTAAGGGTTATTGTACAAACAACTTTAACATTGCTAAGTCTACAATCTGGGTTAGGGTTATTGTACAAACAACTTTATCATTGTTAAGTCTACAATCTGGGTAAGGGTTATTGTACAAACAACGTTATCATTGTTAAGTCTACATTCTGGGTTAGGGTTATTGTACAAACAACTTTATCGTTGTTCAGTCTACAACCTGTGTTAGGGTTATTGTACAAACAACGTTATCGTTGTTAAGTCTACAACCTGGGTTAGGGTTATTGTACAAACAACTTTATCATTGTTAAGTCTACAATCTGGGTTAGGGTTATTCTTATTACAATTGTTAAATTTTCTCTTGAAAGCTGCATTAAGTTTTCCAAAGAAAAAATTAAAACGGTGATAATCTAATTAATGATGTTCCAAATGTTACATTTGGTTCAACGATAAAAGAACGAATAAATACAGAAATTACAGTATTTACCCAGCGAGATGCAGCATTTGGGATCTAATATTAGAACATGGTTACGTCATCAAAACCCGGGTCATTTAAACACAACTTTCAAAACGGTGAAATACGATAAACTAAACACAGAACTCCGTTGAATTTGTCATTTGTGACTTAGTAAGGGATACATAACACCATTTCAAATACATCTGGATATAAATGAAGGACAATTAATGCAATCTGTCATGTTTCACCTTCGATAATAGGGTTTTTCCGTACATCCGTGCACATGCTCCAAGCTCATAATTACCATCGTAAAACATTGACCAACCGGTCAGGGGATTCCGTTTATTTACAGATAAAAGAAATGAAATTTTAGAAAATGAATGTCACGGATCGTGGTTAGAAAATATCTATTTTTAGAAAATCAAAATAAATTCAGAAAATTGAAAAACTTAATGCAGCTTTAAACAGTCAGTCTAAGCACCCTCCTGACATTTACGTCAGATGACGTCATATACACATGTACATACATTGTTTTGGACTGGTTTCTTACATCATTTTACTCATAAATTGGAAAAAAATAATTCTGACCGCATGTGGTTTTCATCGTTAAATACAGAAATTCCTAAAATTTTGTTAAAAGAATTTTTTCAAAAATCCTCAGGTTTACTGTGGAAATAACTGTGGAGACAATAATTGATAATTATATGCAATATGTTTTATTTTTGTATGAAAACTTTATTCCTAGTAACAATATTGTATTATATGATTACCGTAGTAATTTCAAATAGTGGAATTGAAATTTATAGCAAGATTTTTTTTTCAAATCGGTTTAAAATGTATATTTGTAATAAATTATTTTAAAAATGTATTAATTAAGTTATGTCATAAAGATTCAATTGTAAAAGGTTGGTTTTTATTGTACAGACAGACAAATTTATAACGTCGTGTGATAAAGATCCACTTTTGACGGTTTGGTTGTTACTATGGTGACAGATAAAGGATAAATTATATATTGTAATGTCTAATGTTTGTTGATTTTATTAAAACGTTTTATTTTATTTTATTTATTTATTTTTTAACTTTTTTTTCATTTGGTTGTGTTTTGTAAATTAAACCCCCAAATAAATTTTATTTTCTGCTCCATGACAGTGCAATGCGTACTAAGAACGCCCTTTGCTTCTAGGTCGGTCAATAAAACTATGTTAGAATATTTTGTAGTAACGGATGTAGGTAATGTTGCAGTCTCCAGGGCGCATGTGCCATACCATCAGTTAATATTTGTCGATCGATGGAGGTAATGTTGCAGTCTCCAGGGCGCACGTGCCATACCATCAGTTAATGTTTGTCCGGATGGAGGTAATGTTGCAGTCTCCAGGGCGCACGTGCCATACCATCAGTTAATGTTTGTCCGGATGGAGGTAATGTTGCAGTCTCCAGGGCGCACGTGCCATACCATCAGTTAATGTTTGTCCGGATGGAGGTGATGTTGCAGTCTCCAGGGCGCACGTGCCATACCATCAGTTAATGTTTGTCCGGATGGAGGTGATGTTGCAGTCTCCAGGGCGCATATGTGCCATACCATCAGTTAATGTTTGTCCGGATGGAGGTGATGTTGCAGTCTCCAGAGCGCATGTGTGCCATACCATCAGTTAATGTTTGTTCGGATGGAGGTGATGTTGCAGTCTCCAGGGCGCATGTGTGCCATACCATCAGTTAATGTTTGTCGTCAGTACTTTATTCATCATTGAAATAAGTAACAAGAGTGATTCTCTTTTCCTGTGTATCCTGTCGATCTGTATGTATATCTGTCCTGTATGCTTGGATTATTTCCGGAATAGGTTATTATGAAATAGAAGATTTTAAACTGTTTCAAATGTCGCTGGATATACCATTTAATAAGTTTTTTTTTTTTTTTTTTTTTTTTAAATAAAATTAATTTCAAAGTGGCCGACGGAGCGGTCTTAATCGCGCGGTTACGGATCACAGCGCCTCTCGTCGCTGAGGTTCGAATCCTACTCAGACAGCTCCTAGTGCGAAAAGTTTGTCAGTTCGCTTGCCGAATGTTGGTGCCGGTTTTCTCTGGTTCCCCTACCCTCACAGAAATGATCGCCCCGACATAAGTAAGAGAATCTTGACTAAGTGTTCAAACACGATATATTTTAATTTGCATATTGAATTTAAATTTCACTTTCTGTGATTATACTGGTATGTTTTGTTTTAATTTTTCTGCCTCAAAAGTTGTCAGATACTTCTAATTCTGAACTTAGCACAAGTTTCCTCAGTATGATATATGTGATGGCTGTTCTTTTGCAAGTAAAAAGGAAAAGAAGTGATCGATCACGACTGAAGAAAATGTTAAAATCATTAAAAATAAATCTCTTGGTAAACAACGATAATTATGGTCTTGGACACCTTCTATTACAAGAGTGTTCAATATCAGAACGGTTAACTGTTATTTTCCGTTTGGGAGAAAACTGATAAAATCTCTCTCTCTCTCTCTCTCTCTCTCTCTCTCTCTCTGCAAATCAATCAGAAAAACAATGATCCACCAATAAAGTTGTTAGTACGATCGAACATTTACCAGATTTACCCCGTCAAATTATATTGGTAATATGACTATTGGATTCCGCGTTTAGTCTCCGTTTCGTTTCCACCATATATTTTTGTTTGATTGAAGTTTAAGATCGTTTATTTTCACATTATGGTGCAGAACTGTTTGATACAAAATAGCTGATAATTTCTGTTTTGTACATATCTAAATCTCTCAAATGCCAACCTGTTTCTAATGACAACTTTATAATTATCAGATAATTTATAATTTTGAAATCTAATTAGCTCAACTAGTAACCTAGATATAAGGTTTATATACCGCTTTATTTTCTAATTAGAACTTTATAATAATCTGTTACACCAGCGGCCCCCAATTTGTTTCCTTTCAAGTTTTCAACAACCCATGGTACAATGAATTTGTCAATCACTACTATTGTGATTTTATTCATAAGAAGTATCGATCTTAGTAATTATAAATAATGAGATTACTGAACGACTTAATGATAGGTAATTCACATAGATTATATTTTGTCTAAGTAACTGGGTCAGAATTTACATCCGTTATCAGTTAATTTACTTGACATGTTGATTGGGACTGCGGATTACCATCTGTAGTAGTGACTATGATTGGATAACAAGCAGCAGGTATAGGTATTTACGGTACATTTTCTTGGTCACAACAGCGACATTTAAAACGGACGTTTGAAATATCGCTTGTGAAATGTATTCTCTGAAAGAACAAATCTAAAAAATATAACAAACAAGGTGGATTAAAAAAAAAAACAAATGTTATAAAATAAAATGAGAGTAAAACACAGAATTTTGGATGTCACACTGCAATCGAATATGCATGGCGGGAAAAAAGGACAATTTTTGATAATAAAAATGGATAGAATTTCGTTTTTATTAACTGAATTATCTATAATTTATATCAAAAAGTATGTTGTCGGGGTAGCCATCTAGTGCGAGAGGTCCTGGGTTCGATCAAAGACCGACTCTGCAATTTTCTCCATTTTTATTACAGTTTGGTAGCCACTGTGGCCCTCGGAACGTGGACTGGCGATTGCGGACCAAATAAAGTCCGCCCGAGGGAATTTAAGGTCAGGTTTCTCATAGAACCATTGGAAACTAAAAAATAACGGCAGAAAAGTCGCGGTCTTGCCACGGTAGCTCAGCTGGTAGAGCACTCGCCTACAGTGCGGGAGGTCCAGGGTTTTATCCAATTTCTGACCCTGCAATTTTCTCCTTTCTGTTACATTTTAATTGTAAATTTGACTTTTTTGGGGTTTAATTTGACCGGTTTGGTCGTTGTACAGGTAAATCTTGGTTTTTAGACACAAAGAAAGTCTAATTTCTAATTGTTGTTATCAATCACCGATGATTAAGTTTACATATTATCTATTATTGTGGAA
Organism: Tegillarca granosa; assembly: GCA_029721355.1. Lineage (NCBI taxonomy): Eukaryota > Metazoa > Mollusca > Bivalvia > Arcoida > Arcidae > Tegillarca > Tegillarca granosa. The sequence goes on from CM056610.1 coordinate 180,441, forward strand.
TAGATGCCTAAAGTTTTCTTCTCATGATGACCAAAAATATTGTCGCAAATTTTCTCAGTCAGGAGAAAACTGCCGTGAAAGAGACTTTATTGGTGCTCCAAACTAGAAAGGAAATACCAAAAAAGATTAAGTAAGATGTTCGGAACATTCGGACTCTTTCGTAACGAAATTTGTCAACAAATGTTTACGTCCTGAACTGCCAGGTGGCATATCGTCAGTTCACAAATTTGAAGTTTAAGTTTTGTACGAAGATGACGAGAAGGCGATTTTATCTCATTTTGATTTGGTGGGTATATTACATATAAGTCCATAATTGTAATGTCAAGCACATTATTGTTTCTCCTGGACGAGTGTCACAGTGTTTAGAAAGGGACCGGGGAGGGTGTCATTTTCATTAGATTTATACTATAGTGAAACATTTTTTACTGCAAATATCACTAATATTGATATAATAATAATAGAGTCACCAACTTCATTTCTGAAACAGATTCTTTATCATGCGATTTCCAATTTCTACACTCTTATAAATTTTGGTCTTCATTACTGTTTTATCCTTGACCACCTTACTATAAATTCGTCACTTTTTTTTTTTTTTTTTTAAATATTTGAACTGTTTATCCACCCCTTAAAGAGAAAAGATTCCATGTTTTGCTGGTACTCACAGTGGTAGACCACTTTTTATCTCTATGTGTAATACAGTTGCGACCTATGTAAAGAAGAGGTTATAACCAGAATGCTGTTTGATGATTAATTACAATCAAATGGAGACACAATATACTGGTGCTATTCAATTTTCCGTGTTAATTACTTAATGGTAAAGCTTCACAAATCACACACACATATTAGATGCTATTTGTTTATTTATTCCATATTTTCACATATGTATATATGGATTTTTACATTTTTTATGCAAAAATTGATTTTTGCCTGGCATAAGTAGAATTCTCTATATCTGTATTCTGTACGTTGTAGAACCTAATTCTGGTTTTTTTTACAATGGTGGAGAGAGCACCAGTTCTTTTGCTCTTGTAATGAATAATGTGGGGGCAGTGACGGCACCAACCCCTTAACCACTTTGTACATGAGGATAAGTCTCAGGCTCGTTCTTCTTTCCTCGTGCGTCTCTTTATCTAGGCTCTTTCTCATTGATGTAGGTAAAAAATAGTTAAAAATGGTAACTATTTTTACATTTGATAAAATCTGTTTATGCATATGAAAAAATCTTTTTATGCATATGTGACAATCTGTTGCATATGCAAAAATAACAGCTATTTTTACATTTTTAAAAATAAATTTTGGAATTTTGGAAATACTATGTTCTGCCCAATCACTAATCCCAAAGTTAATACTTTTCGGTATTCTAAATGAACAGTTTTCTATTTCATCAGTAGTAAAAATCTGAATTTTTGGATTTTGAATGAGTTTTTTCTAACAATGTTTGTGAAAAAATATTAACCTTATTTTTACAATTTTTGCATCTCTATAGTTTGTTCTGTTTTTTTTTGCTGACAAAACTGTTGGTCACCATGTTACCCACTGACACATTATGTTTGCATTAAATAGAAAGGAAGAAATCATATTGTCAGTTTGTTTGTTGAAGGTAGGCAAGTGTCTCCTTGCATGTTTAGTGGTTTTCTATTGGTACTCTACAATCCCGATTTTACAGTCTGAACTATCTGCTAGTGTTGGAGTGTCAGTTTGTTTGTTGAAGGTACGGTAGGCGAGTGTCCCCTTGCATGTTCAGTGGTTTTCTATAGGTACTCTACCGTCCCAGATTTTACAGTCTAAACTATCTGCTAGTGTTGGAGTGTCAGTTTGTTGAAGGTAGGCAAGTGTCCCCTTGCATGTTCAGTGGTTTTCTATAGGTACTCTACCGTCCCAGATTTTACAGTCTAAACTATCTGCTAGTGTTGGAGTGTCAGTTTGTTTGTTGAAGTTTCAGTAGGCAAGTGTCCCCTTGCATGTTCAGTGGTTTTCTATAGGTACTTTACCATCCCAGATTTTACAGTCTAAACTATCTGCTAGTGTTGGAGTGTCAGTTTGTTTGTTGAAGTTTCGGTAGGCAAGTGTCCCCTTGCATGTTCAGTGGTTTTCTATAGGTACTCTACCATCCCAGATTTTACAGTCTAAACTATCTGCTAGTGTTGGAGTGTCAGTTTGTTGAAGGTAGGCGAGTGTCCCCTTGCATGTTCAGTGGTTTTCTATAGGTACTCTACCATCCCAGATTTTACAGTCTAAACTATCTGCTAGTGTTGGAGTGTCAGTTTGTTTGTTGAAGTTTCGGTAGGCAAGTGTCCCCTTGCATGTTCAGTGGTTTTCTATAGGTACTCTACCATCCCAGATTTTACAGTCTAAACTATCTGCTAGTGTTGGAGTGTCAGTTTGTTTGTTGAAGTTTCGGTAGGCAAGTGTCCCCTTGCATGTTCAGTGGTTTTCTATAGGTACTCTACCATCCCAGATTTTACAGTCTAAACTATCTGCTAGTGTTGGAGTGTCAGTTTGTTTGTTGAAGTTTCGGTAGGCAAGTGTCCCCTTGCATGTTCAGTGGTTTTCTATAGGTACTCTACCATCCCAGATTTTACAGTCTAAACTATCTGCTAGTGTTGGAGTGTCAGTTTGTTTGTTGAAGTTTCGGTAGGCAAGTGTCCCCTTGCATTTTCAGTGGTTTTCTATAGGTACTCTACCATCCCAGATTTTACAGTCTAAACTATCTGCTAGTGTTGGAGTGTCAGTTTGTTTGTTGAAGTTTCGGTAGGCAAGTGTCCCCTTGCATGTTCAGTGGTTTTCTATAGGTACTCTACCATCCCAGATTTTACAGTCTAAACTATCTGCTAGTGTTGGAGTGTCAGTTTGTTTGTTGAAGTTTCGGTAGGCAAGTGTCCCCTTGCATGTTCAGTGGTTTTCTATAGGTACTCTACCATCCCAGATTTTACAGTCTAAACTATCTGCTAGTGTTGGAGTGTCAGTTTGTTTGTTGAAGGTACGGTAGGCGAGTGTCCCCTTGCATGTTCAGTGGTTTTCTATAGGTACTCTACCATCCCAGATTTTACAGTCTAAACTATCTGCTAGTGTTGGAGTGTCAGTTTGTTTGTTGAAGTTTCGGTAGGCAAGTGTCCCCTTGCATGTTCAGTGGTTTTCTATAGGTACTCTACCGTCCCAGATTTTACAGTCTAAACTATCTGCTAGTGTTGGAGTGTCAGTTTGTTTGTTGAAGTTTCGGTAGGCAAGTGTCCCCTTGCATGTTCAGTGGTTTTCTATAGGTACTCTACCATCCCAGATTTTACAGTCTAAACTATCTGCTTGTGATGGATTGCAGTTTGTTGAAGGTAGGCAAGTGTCCCCTTGCATGTTCAGTGGTTTTCTATAGGTACTCTACCGTCCCAGATTTTACAGTCTAAACTATCTGCTAGTGTTGGAGTGTCAGTTTGTTTGTTTAATCTACTAGGTAGACGTGCCTTTGCTTATTGAAGTTCAGTGGTTTTTTATGGTAGACGTGCCTTTGCTTATTGAAGTTCAGTGGTTCTTTATGGTAGATGTGCCTTTGCTTATTGAAGTTCAGTGGTTTTTTATGGTAGATGTGCCTTTGCTTATTGAAGTTCAGTGGTTCTTTATGGTAGATGTGCCTTTGCTTATTGAAGTTCAGTGGTTTTTTATGGTAGATGTGCCTTTGCTTATTGAAATTCAGTGGTTTTTTATGGTAGATGTGCCTTTGCTTATTGAAGTTCAGTGGTTCTTTATGGTAGATGTGCCTTTGCTTATTGAAGTTCAGTGGTTCTTTATGGTAGATGTGCCTTTGCTTATTGAAGTTCAGTGGTTTTTTATGGTAGATGTGCCTTTGCTTATTGAAATTCAGTGGTTTTTTATGGTAGATGTGACTTTGCTTATTGAAGTTCAGTGGTTCTTTATGGTAGATGTGCCTTTGCTTATTGAAGTTCAGTGGTTCTTTATGGTAGATGTGCCTTTGCTTATTGAAGTTCAGTGGTTTTTTATGGTAGATGTGCCTTTGCTTATTGAAATTCAGTGGTTCTTTATGTTAGATGTGACTTTGCTTATTGAAGTTCAGTGGTTCTTTATGGTAGATGTGCCCTTGCTTATTGAAGTTTAGTGGTTTTTTATGGTAGATGTGCCTTTGCTTGTTGAAGTTCAGTGGTTTCCTACCATCTCAAATTAAACAGTCTTAACCTAAAAATAAAACATGATTTAATCAATGAACTGAGCATTTATTGATATATTTTGTATCATATTTCAAATTTTAACTTACTCTTCAGGGATTATGTCTAAAATTGTTACCCAAAACAAGTAGATTTCTCTGAGCAAAAAAAAAAAAAATTTCAAATATTGTCACAATATTACATCTTTGCAATGAGGATCCTAGCTATTGACAGTATGTTAAATTATATTTCAGAAGATTACTTTTTTAATCTACAAGGAGAAGGATAGTTTTAAAACAAAATCACTGCTCTTGTTTATAAATTCTTTCTATTTATATATTTCAGAAGTCAAACACTTAAAGATCTTCCATGTTTAAGTTGGAATCCTACATTACCCCACTCTTAATGGGGTATGTTGACAAATATGTCAAGTTAAAACCAGAAGATTTCCAGCTCTCTCTATGGGGTGGTGATGCAGTTTTAAATAACCTTGACCTTCGTCTGGATGTGATTGAAAAAGCCATTCAACTCCCAATTGTCTTTAAGAGTGGACACATACATGAGATTCGTTTACATGTTCCATGGACAAAGCTAGGATCAGAACCCATTGTTGTTACTATCAATACTATAGAATGTATTTTGAAACTACGAGATACAGCATATGATGGTGATAATAGTTCAAGATCAGCAGCAGAAAAAGCGAAATCAAAGTCACCACAGGTCCGAGCAAGAACGCGAAGACAGGATGCAGGAGATATACCTCCAGGATATCTTCAAAGCGTAATGAATAAAATCACCAACAATCTTAGTATAATTGTCAATAATTTAATTATCAAATTTGTGGAAGATGATATAGTTCTCTCAATCAACATGAAATCCGCAGAAGTCTACAGTGTCGACGAACTTTGGAACAGAGCTTTTATTGATTTATCTCCCCCTGAGTTTCTGTTGAGAAAATCAATCAATTTTTGTGATTTGACTGTTTGTTTAGATAAATGTAACTCAAGTGGTAAAATTGAAAATTATCAAGATCCACTCATATACAGGTGTTCTGTAACAGGACGCTTATATTTGAAATATGATGGAGCTCATTCAAAATTCCCCACCATAACCAAGTTTGATGTTTTCTGTGACAAGTTAGATATATCATTGACAGATACTCAGTTGCCATTGTTTTTCAGACTAGTGGAATTATGTGTTGCATTATATTATGGAACTTTAGAATTTCCAAGTGCACCAGAATCAGACAGCTCAGAGCCCTCCCAACAAGAATTGGCACGAGTTTCAGAAAAAGGTAAATTGGGTGATTTTAGATCCAAGCTTATCATTTATTTATTTATTTGATTGATTGATTGATTGATTGATTGATTCAGTCAGTCAGTCAGTCAGTCAGTCAGTCAGTCAGTCAGTCCATAAGTTGTCAGCTTATTAGACAAACCATGGATTTCCTTTGGGTACTAAGGTCATTTATAAAATCCTATATAGTTATAAGTAATTTCTTGAATTATAATTATCAGGTGCAGATCCAGAAAATCCAGAGCCAACTAGCCCAAAAGAAGATGATGTGGGGTGGGCACAGTGGGCATGGTCTTATGTTCCACAAATATTACCGTCTGAAGAAGAAGAGCTACTACAAGAAACAAAACCAAAGAAGAAACATGAACCACTTATTTTGTCTGTAGGAATGTATGCTCACAAAATTACTCTTGTATTTAAGGTAAATCTTAATCATTTTAAAATTTGTAAAGATTTGTAAGTGTTTCATTATATCAATTCAATTTGATTATAACCCCACAAGCTTAGTTGGGGGGGGGGGGGGTACAGGGTTCATTGTGTCTATCAATCTGTCAATTACTTTGTCTGTCTTTCTATCTTTCTCTCTGTATCTGTCTACCTACCTGCCTGTCTGTCTCCGTCTGTCTGTGTATCTTTCTGTCTGTCAACATGGATAATAAACAATTATCCTAGTATTTGCTGTGTTTCATGACTCAGATGTTAAACATTTTGGTATTAAAGAACTACCTTCTTCATATTCTGCATAACTTTTTTTGTCTTTATTTTGAAATGGTTGTAAGAACAGGATTTACTGAATCAACCTTATTTTAATTTTCATTTTCAGCTGACAGAAAAAATAAGAGAAAAAGTTCACTATGGACCCCAGAAGGTTGCTTTTAGACCATTCATGTTGTTAGAAGGAGAAGGAATTGCTTTAGAAATTTTAGTACAAGGTCTTTTGTTTTTTGATGTCCAGTTTGGAGTTACTAACATGTTATTGACCAGCCAAGGTCAGTGCATCTGTGGAGCTGAAGATAAAGATGACCAAAAGGTTTGTAAAAGTTTCATTATTGGTGTGTCTGTCTCCTATGGTCAGGCCCTAAAAATTATTTTTATTCCTCTTGCTAAAAATCTGGCTATTGACCTTTGCTACCAACTTGGAGTGGTGTATTTAAAAACAATAATTCACACAATTAAATGTGACAAATTTTTAAAGATTTTATTGGTTGAATGTCTTGATACACTGCCATCATATCCCATCTTGTCAAGTCTACTGATCTGTCCTTCCATGTAGCATGCATTGTACGTTGTTGAACATTGTTAGTGCTATTTTCCAGAGTTGTTAGTGATAACATGGGATACAGTTACTGTATTTTTATTGGTGTGTGTGAGTGTGTGTAGCTATAGGTTATCATTTTCAAAAGAATATCAGAGAATAATAATTCATTCTATGTAGTGAATTAGGGTTATCAATGGCTTTTTGGAGAATCGGTGTTGGAACTTTTAAAAGTGTATTATATCATGCAAACATCATGTTATTTTAAATTTATTTTGTTTAATTATGTTTTCCAGAGTAACAACATATTAATTGGTGGAGACAACCTTCAGACTAAAGTCAGCAGTAATTATTACACTCATTCATTATTTGATGTTAACTGTCCAGCTAATCAAAAAGAACCACTTCAGTTTGTCCTGGATGGTAAGACACACAGACAGATTAATACTGAGCAACATGGTATGCAAAGATTCGGGGTATTTTGGCTGGATTACCTGTATGTTCTTGAGCAGACACAGAAAGAGGGACATGGTAAGAAACTCTTACAACATGTATAACATATATACAAATCAATTAACATTGTAGAATTTGAGAGTTATAGTTTTGATATGACTTGATTTGGTGTTTTAACTAGGGACCCTGACATGGAGGTGATAGTTGTTTTATGTTATGTTGATAATATTTGTCATAAATATGATACAGTTCTGTGTAAAACAAAAAAACAAAAAAAAAATTTGAAATAATATTTATTATTTGTTGCTGATTCTGAAATAAATGCTGTGGGTAACAGAAGTCATCTCTGTTACAAAACCAGGTTGACCCTCTCAAAGGGAAATATATTTTTGAAATTTGAAAACAGGACCAGAGTTTGAAAAGTATTTTTAAAAGTATACTTTGTTTATTCACAGGAAGTGTTTCATCCATGTCAGATCAAGAGGATGAGGTGTTTTTACATGAAAATTCGCTGACCAGATACATTGTTGGGCCTTGTAAGCTAAATGTGTCATCATCAATGGTACACAGAATTCAGAAATTTTTAAAGTGTGCTGCAAACCATAATTATCTCCCTTACAGCAGTGAGAAACAAGGTAAGTTGTTAGTTGTAGAAGTGTACCCAACCCTGTCCAACAACTTCTACTCTACTTGAGGTTCTTTCAGGAGGTAGCTTCTTTTCACATGTTTTCAAATTTCATATGTTTGAAAAAGTTTTGTTATTTTATTGGTTTAAAGTTGGTGATTTCTCATCTCAGCATTCAGGGTACAACAGTCTCCTCTCATCCCAGCATGCTGGGTACAACAGTCTCCTCTCATCCCGGCACTCAGGGTACAACCATTTCCTCTCATCCCAGCACTCAGGGTACAACAGTCTCCTTTCATCCCAGCACTCAGGATACAACAGTCTCCTCTTATCCCAGCACTGAGGGTACAGTCATCTCCTCTCATTCCAGTACTGAAGATACAACAGTCTCCTTTCATCCCAGCACTCAGGGTACAACAGTCTCCTCTCATCCCAGCACTGAGGGTACAGCCATCTCCTCTCATTCCAGTACTGAGGGTACAACAGTCTCCTCTCATCCCAGCACTAAGGGTACAACCATCTCTCATTCCAGCACTGAGGGTACAATAGTCTCCTCTCATCCCAGCACTGAGGGTACAACAGTCTCCTCTCATTCCAGCATTCAGGGTAGAACAGTCTCCTTTCATCCAAGCACTCAGGTTACAACAGGTTCCTCTCATCCCAGCACTCGGGGTACAACAGTCTCCTCTCATTCCAGCACTGAGGGTACAACAGTCTTCTCTGATTACAGCACTGAGGGTACAACAGTTTCCTCTCATCCCAGCACTCAGGGAACAACTATCTCCTCTCATCCAAGCACTCGGGGTACAACAGTTTCCTCTCATCCCAGCACTGAGGGTACAACAGTCACCTCTCATCCAAGCACTCAGGTTACAACAGTCTCCTCTCATCCCAGCACTCAAGGAACAACAGTCTACTCTTATCCCAGCACTAAGGGTACAAACATCTCTTATCCCAGCACTCAGGGTACAATAGTCTTCTCTTATCCCATCACTCAGGATACAACCATTTCCTCTTATCCCAGCACTCAGGGTACATCAGTCTCCTCTTATCCCAGCACTCAGGGTACAACCATCTCCTTTCATACTAGCACTCAGAGTACAACTATCTTCTCTCATCCCAGCACACAGGGTACATCAGTGCCCTCTCATCCCAACACTGGGGGTACATCAGTCTCCTCTTATCCCAGCACACAGGGTACATCAGTGCCCTCTCATCCCAACACTGGGGGTACATCAGTCTCCTCTTATCCCAGCACTCAGGGTACATTAGTGCCCTCTCATCCCAACACTCAGGGTACATCAGTCTCCTCTCATCCAGGCACTCAGGGTACAACCATCTCCTTTCATCCCAGCACTCAGATTAGAACCATCTCCTCTCATCCTAGCATTAACTGTTTAGATATACATGCAAGTAAAATAATCTTGACTGGGATGATGTAAAACTACCATTACTCCACTGCATTCAATTATCGTTAAAATGATGTGTAACTAAAAAGGCAGGACACTAGAAGAATATAGTATTTTGCATTTGTTTCTTATACATGTTATATGTCTATAATAATCTATAAAACAATTTCAAGTCTTAAATAAAGATTTTACAATTCAGAGATATTATTGATTGATTTTTGGTACTTTGTAGTCATGGTAACCATTTCTCATAACAATGAACGTTAATTTTGTTAATAACTGTGAATTTGTTCTGAATTGCTTGAAATAACCCTTATAAGGATAGGTAAAATTGACATAACAATCTGCAGGTGGCCTTGATAGATTAAAAGTAATATGTAATAGGTGTCAGACTGCAAACAAATAAAAAGTCAAATACTTATAAAATGTTCTCATTTAGCAGTTATAGGTAAGAAGTAATAATTTATATCCCTGAAAATAAAGTTAAGGAACATAAGAAACACTCATGGCTGTCTGTCTGACAATCTGTTCAGTTGTCTGTCTGACAATCTGATAATCTGTTCCTTTGTCTGTCAATCTGTTCCTTTGTCTGTCTTACAATCTGTTCCTTTGTCTGTCTGTCAATCTGTTCCTTTGTCTGCCTATCAGTCTGTTTCTTTGTCTGTCTGTGTTTTATCATCTGTTCCTTTGTCTGTCTGACAATCTGTTCCTTTGTCTGACAATCTGATAATCTGTTCCTTTGTCTGTCTTACAATCTGTTCCTTTGTCTGTCTTACAATCTGTTCCTTTGTCTGTCTGTCAATCTGTTCCTTTGTCTGCCTATCAATCTGTTTCTTTGTCTCTCTGTGTTTTATCATCTGTTCCTTTGTCTGACAATCTGTTCCTTTGTAAGTTTGTGTCTATCAATCTGTTCTGTTGTCTGTCTGACAATCTGACAATGTTCCTTTGTCTGTCTGACAATCTGTCTATTCATCTTTCTGCCAAACCTTCCTTTCAACCATAAGAGGGTAGGTAAAGGTGACAACAAAACAATGCACGTGTTGTTTAGATAAAATAGACATACAGGTGTCATAAAAACACCACTGACAGCTGATGACAGGCAATGTACATGTAGAAAATTACATTTTTTAGATTTTTACACTCCTGTCCCTGACAGCTGATTTTAACCCCACCCATGTCCCAGACAGCTGATTTTTACCCAACCCATGTCCCTAACAGCTGATTTTACCCCTACCCATGTCCCTCACAGCTGATTTCACCCCACCCATGCCCCTGACAGCTGATTTTACCCCACCCATGATCCAGACAGCTGATTTTACCCCACCCATATCCCTGACAGCTGATTTTACCCCCACCCATATCCCAGACAGCTGATTTTTACCCCACCCATATCCCTGAGAGCTGATTTTTACCCCACCCATATCCCTGACAGTTGATTTTTACCCCACCCATATCCCTGAGAGCTGATTTTTACCCCACCCATATCCCTGACAGCTGATTTTTTACCCCACCCATATCCCTGACAGTTGATTTTTACCCCACCCATATCCCAGACAGCTGATTTTTACCCCACCCATATCCCAGACAGCTGATTTTTACCCCACTCATTTCTTACATTATTCAAGTAAAATAAAAATGTTTTATTTTGGTTGACATTACAAATAACAATCTGTCTAATTAATCTCAAGCTCAGTTTTTTAATAGAGATGGTAGAACAAAGGGATAATGTTTTTGGAATTATTATTTAATTGATCTATTACTAAGACTTTTGAACAGAGGCTCCTTATTCTACTGGTCCATATATCTATGACTAAGACTTTTGAACAGAGGCTCCTTATTCTTCTGGTCCCTAGATCTATGATTAAGACTGTTGTACAGGGGCTCCTTATTCTGCTGGTCCCTAGACCCATGACTAAGACTTTTAAACAGAGGCTCCTTATTCTACTGGTCCCTAGATCTATGACTAAGACTTTTGAACAGAGGCTCCTTATTCTACTGGTCCCTAGATCTATGACTAAGACTTTTGAACAGGGGCTCCTTATTCTACTGGTCCCTAGATCTATGACTAAGACTGATTTACAGCGGCTCCTTATTCTACTGGTCCCTAGATCTATGACTAAGACTGTTGTAGAGGGGCTCCTTATTCTACTGGTCCCTAGATCTATGACTAAGACTTTTGAACAGAGGCTCCTTATTCTACTGGTCCCTAGATCTATGACTAAGACTGTTGTACAGGGGCTCCTTATTCTTCTGGTCCCTAGATCTATGATTAAGACTGTTGTACAGGGGCTCCTTATTCTACTGGTCCCTAGATCTATGACTAAGACTTTTGAACAGAGGCTCCTTATTCTACTGGTCCCTAGATCTATGACTAAGACTGTTGTAGAGGGGCTCCTTATTCTACTGGTCCCTAGATCTATGACTAAGACTGTTGTACAGGGGCTCCTTATTCTACTGGTCCCTAGATCTGTTTCTAAAACTGATGTATAGGAGCACCGTATTCTACTAGTCCCTAGATCTATGACTTATACTGTTGTACGGGGGCTCCTTTTTCTACTGGTCCATATATCTGTTACTAAAACTGATGTATAGGAGTACCTTATTCTACTAGTCCCTAGATCTATGACATATACTGTTGTAAAGGGGCTCCTTATTCTACTGGTCCCTAGATCTGTTTCTAAAACTGATGTATAGGAGCACCGTATTCTACTAGTCCCTAGATCTACGACTTATACTGTTGTACAGGGGCTCCTTAGTCTATTGGTCCCTAGACCCATGACTAAGACTTTTGAACAGAGGCTCCTTATATTACTGGTCCCTAGATCTATGACTAAGACTGTTGTACAGGGGCTCCTTTTTCTTCTGGTCCCTAGATCTATGACTTAGACTTTTGAACAGAGGCTCCTTATTCTACTGGTCCCTAGATCTATGACTAAGACTTTTGAACAGAGGCTCCTTATTCTACTGGTCCCTAGATCTATGACTAAGACTGTTGTACAGGGGCTCCTTTTTCTTCTGGTCCCTAGATCTATGACTCAGACTTTTGAACAGAGGCTTCTTATTCTACTAGTCCCTAAATCTATGACTAAGACTGTTGTACAGGGGCTCCTTATTTTACTGGTCCATATATCTGTTACTAAAACTGATGTATAGGGGCACCTTATTCTACTGGTCCCTAGATCTATGACTAAGACTGTTCTACAGCGGCTCCATATTCTACCAGTCCCTAGACCCATGACTAAGACTGTTGTACAGGGGCTCCTTATTCTACTGGTCCCTAGACCCATGACTAAGACTTTTGAACAGAGGCTCCTTATTCTACTGGTCCCTTGATCTATGACTAAGACTTTTGAACAGAGGCTCTTTATTCTACTGGTCCCTAGATCTATGACTAAGACTTTTGAACAGAGGCTCCTTATTCTACTGGTCCCTAGATCTGTTACTAAAACTGATGTATAGGAGCACCTAATTCTTCTAATCCCTTTGATCTATGACTAATACTGTTCTGCAGCAGCTCCTTATTCTACTGGTCCCTAGATCTATGACTAAGACTTTTGAACAGAGGCTCCTTATTCTACTGGTCCCTTGATCTATGACTAAGACTGTTGTACAGGGGCTCCTTTTTCTTCTGGTCCCTAGATCTATGACTCAGACTTTTGAACAGAGGCTTCTTATTCTACTAGTCCCTAAATCTATGACTAAGACTGTTGAACAGGGGCTCCTTATTCTACTGGTCCATATATCTGTTACTAAAACTGATGTATAGGGGCACCTTATTCTACTGGTCCCTAGATCTATGACTAAGACTGTTCTACAGCGGCTCCATATTCTACCAGTCCCTAGACCCATGACTAAGACTGTTGTACAGGGGCTCCTTATTCTACTGGTCCCTAGACCCATGACTAAGACTTTTGAACAGAGGCTCCTTATTCTACTGGTCCCTTGATCTATGACTAAGACTTTTGAACAGAGGCTCCTTATTCTACTGGTCCCTAGATCTATGACTAAGACTTTTGAACAGAGGCTCCTTATTCTACTGGTCCCTAGATCTGTTACTAAAACTGATGTATAGGAGCACCTAATTCTTCTAATCCCTTTGATCTATGACTAATACTGTTCTGCAGCAGCTCCTTATTCTACTGATCCCTTGATCTATGACTAAGACTTTTGAACAGAGGCTCCTTATTCTACTGGTCCCTAGATCTATGACTAAGACTGTTGTACAGGGGCTCCTTATTCTACCAGTCCCTAGATCTATGACTGAGACTTTTGAACAGAGGCTCCTTATTCTACTAGTCCCTAGATCTATGACTAAGACTGTTGTACAGGGGCTCCTTATTCTACTGGTCCATATATCTGTTACTAAAACTGATGTATAGGGGCACCTTATTCTACCAGTCCCTAGATCTATGACTAAGACTGTTGTACAGGGGCTCCTTTTTCTACTAGTCCCTAGATCTATGACTAAGACTTTTGAACAGAGGCTTCTTATTCTACTAGTCCCTAGATCTATGACTAAGACTGTTGTACAGGGACTCCTTATTCTACTGGTCCCTAGATCTGTTACTAAAACTGATGTATAGGAGCACCTAGTTCTCCTAGTCCCTAGATCTATGACTAAGACTGTTGTACAGGGGCTCCTTATTCTACTGGTCCCTAGATCTGTTACTTAAACTGATGTATAGGAGCACCTAATTCTCCTAGTCCCCAGATCTATGACTAAGACTGTTGTACAGGGGCTCCTTATTCTACTGGTCCCTAGATCTGTACTAAAACTTATGTATAGGAGCACCTTATTCTACTGGTCCCTAGATATATGACTAAGACTGTTGAACGGGGGCTCCTTATTCTGCTGGTCCCTAGATCTGTAACTAAAACTTATGTATAGGAGCACCTAATTCTTCTGGTCCCTTTGATCTATGACTAATATTGTTCTACGGCGGCTCCTTATTCTACCAGTCCCTAGACCCATGACTAAGACTGTTGTACAGGGGCTCCTTATTCTACTGATCCCTAGATCTGTTACTTAAACTGATGTATAGGAGCACCTAATTCTACTGGTCCCTTTGATCTATGACTAATACTGTTCTACAGCGGCTTTTTATTCTACCAGTCCCTAGACCTATGACTAAGATGTTGTACGGGGGCTCCTTATTCTACTGGTCCCTAGATCTGTTACTAAAACTGATGTATAGGAGCACCTAATTCTACTAGTCCCCAGATCTATGACTAAGACTGTTGTACAGGGGCTCCTTATCTACTGGTCCCTAGATCTGTACTAAAACTTATTTATAGGAGCACCTTATTCTACTGGTCCCTAGATCTATGACAAATATTGTTTTACAGCGGCTCCTTATTCTACCAGTCCCTAGACCCATGACTAAGACTGTTGTACAGGGGCTCCTTATTCTACTGATCCCTAGATCTGTTACTAAAACTGATGTATAGGAGCACCTAATTCTACTAGTCCCTTTGATCTATGACTAATATGTTCTACAGCGGCTCCTTATTCTACCAGTCCCTAGACCCATGACTAAGATGTTGTACATGGGCTCCTTATTCTGCTGGTCCCTAGATCTGTTACTAAAACTGATGTATAGGAGCACCTAATTCGACTGGTCCCTTTGATCTATGACAAATATTGTTTTACAGCGGCTCCTTATTCTACCAGTCCCTAGACCCATGACTAAGACTGTTGTACAGGGGCTCCTTATTCTACTGGTCCCTAGATCTGTTACTAAAACTGATGTATAGGAGCACCTAATTCTACTGGTCCCTAGATCTATGACTAAGACTGTTGTACATGGGCTCCTTATTCTGCTGGTCCCTAGATCTGTTACTAAAACTGATGTATAGGAGCACCTAATTCTACTAGTCCCTAGATCTATGACTTATACTGTTGTACAGGGGCTCCTTATTCTACTTGTACCTAGACCCATGACTAAGACTTTTGAACAGAGGCTCCTTATTCTACTGGTCCCTAGATCTATGACTAAGACTTTTGAACAGAGGCTCCTTATTCTACTGGTCCTAGATCTATGACTAAGACTTTTGAACAGAGGCTCCTTATTCTACTGGTCCCTAGATCTGTTACTAAAACTGATGTATAGGAGCACCTAATTCTACTAGTCCCTTTGATCTATGACTAATACTGTTCTACAGCGGCTTTTTATTCTACCAGTCCCTAGACCCATGACTAAGATGTTGTACGGGGGCTCCTTATTCTACTGGTCCCTAGATCTGTTACTAAAACTGATGTATAGGAGCACCTCATTCTATAGTCCCTTGACCTATGACTTAGACTGTTGTACAGGGGCTCCTTATTCTACTAGTCCCTAGATCTGTTACTAAGACTGTAGTACGGGGGCTTCTTATTCTACTAGTCCCTAGATCTATGACTAAGACTGTTGTACATGTGCTCCTTATTCTACTGGTCCCTAGATCTGTTACTAAAACTCATGTATAGGAGCACCTAATTCTACTAGTCCCTAGATCTATGACTAAGACTGTTGTACAGGGGCTCCTTATTCTACCAGTCCCTAGACCCATGACTAAGACTGTTGTACAGGGGCTCCTTATTCTACTTGTCCCTAGATCTATGACTAATACTGGTGCACAAAGGTGCCTAATTCTGCTGTGTCTGGATCTATTACAAAAATACATTATTACCTAATTCTGTCAGCCCTGATATTATTAATAGACTGGTGAACTGGTTCTAAACCCACCAAACCTTTATCTATTATGTATTTATCTTTTACTAAATTTATGTTAGAAAAGTGTCCTAAAGTGTACATGTATATCAATAATTTGTGACTTTTTTTCTTGTAGAAGTTGTTGATGAAAACAGAAAACAACCAACCATTGAACAGATTGCATCAATGGAAGAATATCTACCAACCAGAACACAGCATTTGACCATACTCCAACCAACCGGTGTCATCTTTTTTGCTGAGCATGCTCAGTGTGATGTAGGGAAAAAGTCTTACAGGACTTCTCAAACAAATAAGGTAAGGTATTTGTTTATTACTGTTGTAAAGGCAAATTAAATGAAACATGGTTCTGTTTGTTATTATCTTACCTTGGTGAAGGGCTTTGGCACAAATAAAGGAGGTACATGTATGTCCTTTTGAGCTCCATAATTAAAACTTGTAAGCCCTCAAAATGGTTTACCTTGACCTTCATACAAGGTCACAGTGACCTTCTATAGTAAAACATTTAAACACCTTGTAATGAAAAGCTTCTCATAAACAAATTTATTATAAAGAATCAGCAAACATGCCTAGAATGATCCTTTGGATAAAAGCTAGGTTGTAGCTGACTGTAGGTTAAATTTTTAACAATCTACTTGCCCCTGAGTTTGTCTTCTCTTCAAAATTCTAAAATGGTGATTCTCTTGACAAAAGACCAGGTCATGTACATGCAATTGGCTAAAACATTGGTCACAAGGCAAATATAGAAAACAAAAACTTTGTTTACCTTCTTGGAGGACACATAATGCTGAATTCAAGTTATATGTAGATGCTAATTATTTTCAAGTTAGAATATAATATACTGTACATAGGGTTAGGGTTTTTGTATATAATATATATATGAAATTTTATATTTTTTATTTGTATTTTAATTATAAAGAAGAAACAGGACCAAGATGAAAAACCATTAGTTTCATCGTTGCCATGTATTCACATATCAGCGGCCAGATTTGATCTTCAGGTGACCAAACCGATGTATCCACGGAAACTTGTCAGAATGATCAGTATGATTGCTGGACCATCAAGTAACCTACTTCATCATTGTCATACACATACACAAGTAAAGGTTAGTTTACTTTGTCATGTATCTTTAATTTAGGGTTTAAATTTTCATTCTAGAGAGGTAAAGTTCTAAAAAATCTTCTCTGGTGAGCATGCTATAGCTAGACATAGTAAGATAAATATGTATCTTTTAATAAACATTCATATAGTATTTGATTTGCATAAAAACTTCAGTTGTGCTCCCTCTCTCCCTAACTCCAATAACTTAATATAATTTTAAAAATCTTATTTAATAAGATACTGAAGAGATTTCCATTTAACAATTCAATATGCTTATCTGCTCTTGACTCAAGAAATCTTCACTTAGCAGACTGTGTCTGAAATTGTTCCTGTTTCCTGCAGAACAATATACATTATCTGAAATGGATAACACAGTAAATGAATTTTTATGAATTTCCATCATTTTTAACTTAACTACAGTGTGTAATTCAGGAAATATTACTTTAGAGTTATGTAAAATGTTCAAATGAGATAATCATATTGATGATATTGTGTGAGAAATTTACTATAACTGGCCTTTGCAGTGCATTTTTGTTTTGTAAATCTTATAGCATATTGTATATTATTGACAACTATATATAAACATGTACTTAGTCTGATATATATTTTTAAGTGCACAAATTACAATTAATTTTTATGTCTTTTTTTTAATATTTCAGGTGTTTGGTTTAGAGGCAGGCCTTGTTAGAATTGATCAGTCTGGAAATAAATCACATGTTGTCACAGTTATCCCGCCTTGTAGTGGTGCCCTCTACACACGACATTTATTACTAAGCATGTATTGGTAGGAACTTGTCTCATTATTTGTTTCAGTGTTTTTACAGTTATTTCACCCTCCCTCTTTTAGTGGTGACTTTTGTACACAACATTTTTATTCTTCATCGTTTCTTGGTAAAAACTTATCTCTCTTTGGTACAAAATTTGTTTCAGGATTTATACAGTTCTTTAAAGTCTCAACAGTGGGTTACAAGTCCTAATATTTCAAAACTCATTAGCCTAGAATTATTGTCTTTTACTAATAGTCTCTAAAATGATGATAATCACAATTGTATACATGTATATTAATTATCTGATACAAAATCTGTGTCAAATGAAGATCTTTTTATATTGTACATAATCAGAGTTCCGTTATGATATACATGTACATGTATATATTATCAAATATAGACCTTTAGTCCTCTTATGTTGTTGGTTCTCCTACAGAATCAGATTTATGTTAGGATATACATGACTGTATATTTTATCTGATATAGAATCCTGATGATGTTGGTTCACATACAGAATCCAGTATTTATATTTCTCTATAATCATAATTATATTTCCACACTTGATCTTCAACATTTATCTACTTGTCGTGATGTTCTGATATAATTGTGTTCACAGGAAAAATACTCAGTTACCTAAACTTGAACAGATGTATGAACTACCACAGATTTCTATCAACATAACAAAGGCCAACCTGTTACTCGGGTTAAGGATATGGTCATCATGGCAACAGAATGTTCCAAAATTATCAACGCTATCAGAAGACAGTCTAGAAGATGACATCTTTTGTACAAGTATTATGATTCTTATTTAAGAATTTGAGTGGAGTTGAGAATTGGTGTCACATGTCCCAGTCAAGATTATTTTTGACTTGTATCAAAATAAAGCCAGTTTCTATGTTGTAAAGGAAACCAAAGACACAAACAGTTTTTAAATTCTAACAAGCAAATTGACAAATTTTTACATAAGAATCTGCCCAAGTTAGATGAGAACCTTAGGCAGTGACAAGGGTTGTGTGTAGCCAACAATACCAATGAGGCCCCTTTACTTATATATAAAGAACTTATGGTGATGTTTTTTTTTTATAAAAATATATCGTTCTTCTGTAGTTGTTATGGGTTAAAATTTATTCCCTTTGGGATATCAGTCTATTGCCCACTGAACCTCTGACAGATTTTGCTGATTCCCATTCATTTGGTTATTTTGTCATTTTGTAGTCTAATTGACCTAAGCAATGTCATACTTTTTCTTTTACTTAAAAAATTGTCATGTAGCCCTGATGGAGTTTGAACCTACAACCTTTGAAGCATGACCTTAACCACTTGGAGACATGCCTTTTCTAAATTGTGTGTGCTAATATATAAAACTCTATTTAGGCAAAGATTTGAGTTCAGACAAGGTTCACTAACGGTATATAATTTGTCTTGTTACAGATGAGCAAGAAGGTCCCAAATCTCCACTGATAGAGGTGACTGTGTCTGGATTTGAGATGAAGAAATGTAGATCAACTTTGGTTACAGCTTACACTGGTACCATATCATCTGTTCAGGCTATACTTTATGGTACTGATTTAAATTTTGGAAAACATACAATTACTTGACAGGAAATACATGTTAAACTCTATGTAATAAAGTTATATAATTTAAGTGATCTCCAAGGCTATTGTTGTAACTGGTAATGATGTATTTTTTCCCTCTCTCTCTTACAATTTCTTATATTATAATGGACGAGTTCCCAAGTATTCAACTCAGGTAAATTATAGTTATATTAATACTACTTCTAATAATAATAATAAAATTCATTTTATTATAGTGTCACAAGTTATATAAATATTTGATAAATACAATGTGTACAATCAATATAAAACATATGAAATCCAGCCTTATAAAGAATTATAGTTTTGAGACCTTGTTTACATTTTTCAACAATTTTGACTTTACATTTAACTTTTTTAACTTGACCTAGTTTTCATACTTCAGTAATTTGAAGGTGGTTGGAGAAATCTTTCACTTTGTTTGTCATATCAAATCTAGATAATGAATATAATTCTATTTTAGATGGCATAAAAAGTCCAGGAAAACCATTGGTATGTGGTCCAGTGGATACAGGTCAGATTTATTCTCCAGAATTTTTTCAGAAGTTGTCAGAGCTGGGTGAAGTAAACAATGACTGTTTAACCTGCACTTTACAAATACCAAATCAGGCTAATATAACTTCTGGTAATATTCAGTTTTAACCTGTACTTTACAAATACCAAATCAGGCTGAAATAACTTCTGGTAATATTCAGTTTTAACCTGTACTTTACAAATACCAAATCAGGCTGAAATAACGTCTGGTAATATTTAGTTTTAACCTGCACTTTACAAATACCAAATGCAGATGAAATAACTTCTGGTAATATTCAGTTTTAACCTGTACTTTACAAATACCAAATGCAGATGAAATAACTTCTGGTAATATTCAGTTTTAACCTGTACTTTACAAATACCAAATCAGGCTGAAATAACTTCTGGTAATATTTAGATTTAACCTGCACTTTACAAGTACCAAATCAGGCTGAAATAACTTCTGGTAATATTTAGTTTTAACCTGCACTTTACAAATACCAAATGCAGATGAAATAGCTTCTGGTAATATTCAGTTTTAACCTGTACTTTACAAGTACCAAATCAGGCTGAATAACTTCTGGTAATATTTAGTTTTAACCTGCACTTTACAAATACCAAATGCAGATGAAATAACATCTGGTAATATTCAGTTTTAACCTGCACTTTACAAATACCAAATGCAGATGAAATAACATCTGGTAATATTCAGTTTTAACCTGTACTTTACAAATACCAAATGCAGATGAAATAACATCTGGTAATATTCAGTTTTAACCTGTACTTTACAAGTACCAAATCAGGCTGAAATAACATCTGGTAATATTCAGTTTTAACCTGTACTTTACAAATACCAAGTCAGGCTGAAATAACTTCTGGTAATATTCAGTTTTAACCTGTACTTTACAAGTACCAAATCCAGATGAAATAACTTCTGGTAATATTCAGTTTTAACCTGTACTTTACAAGTACCAAATCCAGATGAAATAACTTCTGGTAATATTCAGTTTTAACCTGTACCTTACAAATACCAAATCCAGATGTAATAACTTCTGGTAATATTCAGTTTTAACCTGTACTTTACAAATACCAAATCCAGATGAAATAACATTGGTAATATTCAGTTTTAACCTGTACTTTACAAGTACCAAATCAGGCTGAAATAACATCTGGTAATATTCAGTTTTAACCTGTACTTTACAAATACCAAATCAGGCTGAAATAACGTCTGGTAATATTCAGTTTTAACCTGTACTTTACAAATACCAAATCCAGATGAAATAACTTCTGGTAATATTCAGTTTTAACCTGTACTTTACAAGTACCAAATCCAGATGTAATAACTTCTGGTAATATTCAGTTTTAACCTGTACTTTACAAGTACCAAATCCAGATGAAATAACTTCTGGTAATATTCAGTTTTAACCTGTACCTTACAAATACCAAATGCAGATGTAATAACTTCTGGTTATATTCAGTTTTAACCTGTACTTTACAAATACCAAATCCAGATGTAATAACTTCTGGTAATATTCAGTTTTAACCTGCACTTTACAAATACCAAATCCAGATGAAATAACTTCTGGTAATATTCAGTTTTAACCTGTACTTTACAATACCAAATCCAGATGAAATAACTTCTGGTAATATTCAGTTTTAACCTGTACTTTACAAATACCAAATGCAGATGAAATAACTTCTGGTAATATTCAGTTTTAACCTGTACTTTACAAGTACCAAATCCAGATGTAATAACTTCTGGTAATATTCAGTTTTAACCTGTACTTTACAATACAAAATCCAGATGAAATAACTTCTGGTAATATTCAGTTTTAACCTGTACTTTCCAAGTACCAAATCCAGATGAAATAACTTCTGGTAATATTCAGTTTTAACCTGTACTTTACAATACCAAATCCAGATGAAATAACTTCTGGTAATATTCAGTTTTAACCTGTACTTTACAAATACCAAATCAGGCTGAATAACTTCTGGTAATATTCAGTTTTAACCTGCACTTTACAAATACCAAATCAGGCTGAAATAACTTCTGGTAATATTCAGTTTTAACCTGTACTTTACAAATACCAAATCAGGCTGAATAACTTCTGGTAATATTCAGTTTTAACCTGCACTTTACAAATACCAAATCAGGCTGAAATAACTTCTGGTAATATTCAGTTTTAACCTGTACTTTACAAATACCAAATCAGGCTGAATTAATTGCTGGTAATATTCAGTTTTAACCTGTACTTTACAAATACCAAATCCAGATGAAATAACTTCTGGTAATATTCAGTTTTAACCTGTACTTTACAAATACCAAATCAGGCTGAAATAACTTCTGGTAATATTCAGTTTTAACCTGTACTTTACAAATACCAAATCAGGCTGAAATAGTTTGTGATAATATTCAGGTTTTTTTTCTTATGGATAATAAGACAAAATTTTCTGTCTGTCTAGTGATTCTCAGAGCAATGTCTTTTGAAAAATATCCTTTTTATCATCTTCAATATTAAATTACACATGTACATGTACCAAAAACCAATGTTATATACACATTTTCTTTAAAAATAAATTTTTACAGTTTAGAGTGGAATAGATCCATTACAGGTTTTTCTTACTGAAGATAGGCATTCAAAATGTAAACATTCATACCAAAATTTGGCAATTTAATCAGTACATGTCAGAATAAGCTTGCACAAAAAATAAAGCATTTTATTTAATAAAACTGATTTTTGTACGAGTTGGACCTTTAATTATTTATAAGTTTTCTGTAAAAATTATTAAATCATTATTTATCATTTGGTTGTGCACTGTTGTGTGGAAGCAGGGTGTACACTGTTGTGTGGAAGCAGGGTGTACACTGTTGTGTGGAAGCAGGGTGTACACTGTTGTTTGGAAGCAGGGTGTGCACTGTTGTTTGGAAGCAGGGTGTGCACTGTTGTTTGGAAGCAGGGTGTGCACTGTTGTTTGGAAGCAGGGTGTGTACTGATCTGGTAATGTTTTACATTGATTTGAAGTTTCCAATTATCTTACTAAAAATGCAACAAACCAACACCCATGAGTAGTGGATTGTAGTGTAGTTAACAGGTGAATACCAAAGAGTACTCAGTAGAGCTCTAGTACTAAAATAAGGATTGAAAGAAATAAATTAAATCTCAACACTAGTTAACAATGTATTTCTAATCTTTAAATGTCCACTAGTTCCACCAGAATATTTCTGGCGACATCAGGACTATATATTCAAAACATTTAAAACTTACCAAAGGTAAGGTACAAAATGTGGACGCGAAAATGAACATTTGATTTAATTATTGTAGTGTTTCTTAGATTTGTACAAAACAATAAAAAAACAATAAAAAAAAACAAACAAACAAATACAGCAGCGGGAATTTGAATGCCTTCATGGAGCACCATAATAATTTTAATCCAACCATCAAGAATTGGGAAATCTATATCCATGAGATTTATGGTCTTTTTTATTAATTATTGTAGTACCAAGTGTTTTGTTGTTGAATATGGAAGGAATTGTTGCAAGTGATGATCCAGGATTGCTAGATTGGTTCTCTTACACTCCATCTCAGAATGTCATACCCTCCGATGCAGGTGGAGAAAAAAGTAGTGTAAAAGTGGACATTGAGATTGCCAAAGCTGCCGTGCCATTACAGAGGAATATTTCACAAGGTATATTATTTTTGTGTTTTTGTGCTAGCAGGTAAAATTCCATTGTTTTACTTCTTTTCTTGTCTCAGACCAGCTTTAATTCATCTTCATTTGTTTTTAAATCTCTGCTGTAATTTGTAAAAACTATTTTACACTTGTGATTGATTTTCATCTTTAATTTTTGAGTTGAATGAGAAATTATTTTTATTGTTTGAAATAAGTGAAATGTTACACAGATACGTGTTAGAAAACTGTATAGTTATTATTCAGACATACATGTATATATATGTGCAGTAGGTTGCTCTTGTTCAGGAAATTATTTAAAGTAGGTTTAATTTTTGTTTTATACAATGTACAATTTTGGTATATCATAGACAAATGTTAGATGAAGAACAATGCTTTACTTCAAATAATTAATGTCAATCAGTACATGTATGTACTCCCATTGCAATTTTAAAACAAGAATTCCAACAAAGGGGAATAATTAATAAATGTCTTGAAAATTTACAATAATCAATGTTAATAATATTTTCCAGTGTCTGTGATATCAGATGGATCTCTAAGTAGATCTCATACAGAAACTCTAACAAAGACAAGGAGTGTCTCCCGAACTATAATGGAGGGAAATAAAGAAACAACACAAGAAGCAAAAGTAGTGTCAGTTTGGGGCAAGAAACTAGCAACATTGTTCCCGTATATAAGGATGTTACAACTTCAGGTATGTGTCTTTAATGTTACATTTATATCTGTAAAGTGCTGGGTTAATGATCACGGTACCTGTCAATGGTTTGTATCAATTCAGGCTCTTTTATCACTAAGTGGTGGGTGAGAGGCATTATATCACCTATAATTATGAGTAGTAATTGAATGAGTGTGTTACAAGTGAAATTATGTATTACTATAATTTAAAAGTTACCTTGGTAACAGAAGGTATATTGTTCAGTGTACAGTATAACTATAACTAACACCTGTATATTGACCCATCTGTTTATTAATTAGTTTTAAAGATAACTTTATATAACAAGAACCACTTCATCATGAAGACAACTTTCCTTTGAAGTCCATATTTCTTGGTGTTTATATATAGGTTAACTGATTAAAATAATAAAAAGATAACAATTTTTTGTATTACAGGTTGATGTTAAGAGATCAGTTGCATTTTTGAGTCCGAGTAGACTTCCGCTTATTGAGCCAGACATGTGTATACCTCGGAATTACCTTACAGCCTTGTCTCAGGGACTCGATACTGAAGCCATTGTTATATGTCTACCTCAGATATGTGTACATAGCTCGGGATTAAAACCTGTCTCTGCAATACAGGAGATTCCTATACAGTCACTGGAAGGATCACTTGTTGGTAAGATTGATAAAGATTCAGACTCTGTATATACTTTTACTTATATGTCATTGTCAAAAGTTAGACTAAAATAATTATTCTAACCAGTCTGAATCTTAAAATATTACAATTATACAAAACTGACTGAAAAGTTTTGGGATTTAAAAATGCAGACTGGCCTTTATTTCAAAATCTGCCTTAAAGGCCACTTACCTTCTCATATAAATCAGCAAAATGCTGACTTTCTATTTATTTTTGGTTAATGGATCTTTTGTTATTAAACTTATCAGTTTGATAAAGTTCCTGGCAGTATATTCTGAAATGTTAACAGTGATCTTAATCTTAACTTTTTTGTTTTAGGAGAGAAGTTGCCATGGGCGATAAATCTAGAACATTTTAGTATATACACAATATTATCCAGGGAGAAGATATATCCTATAATCAAACCAACATCAGTTAACTGTACACTAGCTGTAACCAGTGTCTACAACCCACCCACCTCAGATAAGATAGCATCACTTGGACTCTGTTTACATACTGATATGCATGCAGTTAAAATAAGCTGTAGTAAACCTCAGGTAAGAGACATTAAGAGAAGTTGGTACAGGTAAAAGACAAAGAAGTGGGTACAGGTAAGAGACAGGAAAAGAAGTGGGTACAGGTAAGAGACAGGGAATGAAGTGGGTACAGGTAAGAAACAGGGAAAGAAATGGGTACAGGTAAGAAACAGGGAAAGAAGTGGGTACAGGTAAGAGACAGGAAAAGAAGTGGGTACAGGTAAGAGACAGGGAAAGAAGTGGGTACAGGTAAGGGACAGGAAAAGAAGTGGGTACAGGTAAGAGACAGGGAATGAAGTGGGTACAGGTAAGAGACAGGAAAAGAAGTGGGTACAGGTAAGAAACAGGGAAAGAAATGGGTACAGGTAAGAGACAGGGAAAGAAGTGGGTACAGGTAAGGGACAGGAAAAGAAGTGGGTACAGGTAAGAGACAGGAAAAGAAGTGGGTACAGGTAAGAGACAGGAAAGAAGTGGGTACAGGTAAGAGACAGGAAAAGAAGTGGGTACAGGTAAGAAACAGGGAAAGAAGTGGGTACAGGTAAGAGACAGGAAAAGAAGTGGGTACAGGTAAGAAACAGGGAAAGAAGTGGGTACAGGTAAGAGACAGGGAATGAAGTGGGTACAGGTAAGAGACAGGAAAAGAAGTGGGTACAGGTAAGAAACAGGGAAAGAAATGGGTACAGGTAAGAAACAGGGAAAGAAATGGGTACAGGTAAGAAACAGGGAAAGAAGTGGGTACAGGTAAGAGACAGGAAAAGAAGTGGGTACAGGTAAGAGACAGGGAAAGAAGTGGGTACAGGTAAGGGACAGGAAAAGAAGTGGGTACAGGTAAGAGACAGGAAAAGAAGTGGGTACAGGTAAGAGACAGGAAAAGAAGTGGGTACAGGTAAGAGACAGGAAAAGAAGTGGGTACAGGTAAGAAACAGGGAAAGAAGTGGGTACAGGTAAGAGACAGGAAAAGAAGTGGGTACAGGTAAGAAACAGGGAAAGAAGTGGGTACAGGTAAGAGACAGGAAAAGAAGTGGGTACAGGTAAGAGACAGGAAAAGAAGTGTGTACAGGTAAGAGACAGGAAAGAAGTGGGTACAGGTAAGAGACAGGGAATGAAGTGGGTACAGGTAAGAGACAGGGAATGAAGTGTGTACAGGTAAGAGGACAGGGAAAAGAAGTGGGTACAGGTTAACAGTGTTTTCTCCAGCTTATTAAAACAGGGGGTCATCAATGACCCCCTTACATGAAAAGATGGGGGTCATTTTTCAAAATGAGGGGTCATGAAATTTTTAGAATAAAAATTACTTTTTTGATATTTTACAATAAAGGGAATATTTTGTTAGAGGATCTGTACTAATCTGTGTCAATGTTTAAGTGTCTTATTCCAAATGCTACTTATATCCGTAATATTTGAAACTGTAAAACCGAGACAGTATCCCAAAACAGAAATTACTGAATGTCAAGTCAACAGACCATTATCATCCATTATTATTATCCATCCCTTCCGTTATGTCTGTTCTACATATGATTTTATTATTTTCATAAATCATCAAAGGATATCTGTTTAACCAAATTTTATTAAAATCTCGATTGACATTAGCTTTTTTAAGTTGAATGTGAGTCGTCGGCAAGTAAGTTACTACCAGGTGCCGCCTGGTCATGTTCAGAGCTCCGTGCAGGACTTTGACAAAAACGTTGTCAAACGAGATTGTTTCGACTTTTCTTTAAGCCCGGTGCAAAGAGCGCTTATAATGACTTTATAAATTAAGTGTTCAATACAAACATTTCAAAGATTAAGAATATAGATAGGTTCCTATATCAATATTTAGCTTCATGTTATATGGTACGATAGTAATGTGGTACGACAATACAGAATTTCCGCTCAGTACTTTCATTTTCAGTCGTTTCACCTTTTATAATTTACAGTAGCAGATTTCAATCCACATAAAAATGGTTGCGTCAAAAATAACGCAACAGCAAAATCAAGTTGCACCATTCATAAAAAAATCGCGTCAAAAACGCAAGAAACGCACTCTGGAGAAAACACTGCAGGTAGGAGACAGGGAGAGAAGTGGGTACATGTAAGAGACAGGGAGAGAAGTGGGTACATGTAAGAGACAGGAAAAGAAGTGGGTACAGGTAGGAGACAGGGAGAGAAGTGGGTACATTTAAGAGACAGGGAGAGAAGTGGGTACATGTAAGAGACAGGGAATGAAGTGGGTACAGGTAAGAGACAGGGAGAGAAGTGGGTAAGTGTAAGAGACAGGGAATGAAGTGGGTACAGGTAAGAGACAGGGAGAGAAGTGGGTACATGTAAGAGACAGGGAATGAAGTGGGTACATGTAAGAGACAGGGAATGAAGTGGGTACAGGTAAAGATAAAAAGAGAAGTGGGTACAGGTAAAAAGATTGGTTAATGATGTTAGATGTGATAATTTGCTTACTATTATGAAGATTGTAAATTGCTTTAAAATATAAAATCAGACATATTTCTTTAAATGGTTATCTGGATGGACTTGTATGCTGGTAAAATTTACACATGTTACATGAACATAGTTTATTTAACAGCTCTTTTACGCTTACATGAGTCTAAGCTCAAATGACAAAATTTAATCTCACACTTTTATACATTTTTAGGTTCATCTGGTGTTTAAATGTACAAATCAGTTATTGACCTTGATGAATAACTGTATTGATCTTGGCAAAGCAGCATTAAAACACCTAAAGGTGTCAAATCCAACCAAGAATGAGCAAGTAACTCCAGCATCACCATCTGTAAAGCAGACTTTACCAACAGACATAGACAGGGAACCATACCTGACAGATACAGAGACATCTGGTGACCTAACTTCAAGGGAAACAACTCCTAGTCTTGATGTAGAACTTGGGGAAGATACTAGTGACAGAGTTGATCTATCATTATGGCTACAGTGGACATTACCAAAATTTGAAATTTCATTTTATAAGTTATCTGATTCAAGAAAACAAGGTACATTTTTGTATAGTATTTCCCTAAGGCCATAATAAATTAATACCTAGATTTTCATCCAATTTTTTTACAAAATGGGGGCAGGGGGACGGATTTTATTTTTTAATTTTATTTTTCAGCATCAACTTTGGCCGAGCTTTCAGACACCACAATACCAGTCTCATCTTGATTGAATTCAATATACATGTACGATCCCAAAAATGAAACAACATCTCCAACTTTTTTGGTAGGATTACACTCTGTCAACTCGTGTTTTGCGCGACCATCACGAACCATGATTCTTGAATTCAATGCGTTAGCAACAGGCATCTGATGATTGAGCTAACCACCTACAGAGTTGTTATATAATTCCATTAATGCCATGGTGTCTGGAACTAGGCAGCCATACCGGTTTTTGATTGTTTTTAAGCCCGATTTTACAGTGGCTATAATAAATACCATGCTACAACCTGAACCAATATGCGAAACACGTTAGTTTTGTTTTGGAAAATCTGTCTGCAACTTGATCGGACACCAGTCAACTTCTACGTATAATCCTATGGCCCATGGAGCACAAAACATACTTTCGTTGTTACAACGCACAACTAGATCGGAAACCAGTCAGCTTTTACTTATTACCTTATGGCTCATAGAGCCAGCAGATTTGTTGTAAAAGCCAGAATTGAAACTGGACACGAGTTCAAAATCTGAAAATAAAATAAATCATGTTGGGTGTTAAAATAAGGGGCGGGCGGGGATGAAAATCTAGGTATTAATTTATTATGGCCTAAGTACCAACTTTAAAGACATCACAATTTATGGAGTAGACTTTTTAAAACCTTTTTCTCCAATCATATTAGGCATAAATTTAAAGAAGTTCCTCTGAAAAGTTTCATAAATAAAATACATGTATTGATAAAATGATATACTGGAAACTATTCTAGTCTACAAGAATTGTTTCCAATTACAAATGCATGTATTTATTCATTTATTAATTCATTTACTTTTACAATTAGCAATAAGAAACAGTGATAATTTTAACTCTCTTTTTTTCTAAGCAATAGCCTGAGCTAGGTACATAAAGTGTTTTTACTCTTTTTAAACACTACAGTATGACTGAAGTGTGTCAGGAGACATATTGACTCAGTATAATTCTCATTCAAATGAATCTTTATAGCATGGGCAGGAGTTAAAAATCACAATTGAAAAACTTGACAAATGTCAAGCCAGTGGCAATGTTACTATTGTAATAGTTACCTTCTGCAGTATGTTACTATAGTTACCTTCAGCAGTATGTTACTATAGTTACTTTCAGCAGTATGTTACTATAGTTACCTTTTGCAGTATATTACTATAATAGTTACCTTCTGCAGTATTTTACTATAGTTACCTTCTGCAGTATGTTACTAAAGTTACCTTCTGCAGTATGTTACTAAAGTTACCTTCTGCAGTATGTTACTAAAGTTACCTTCTGCAGTATGTTACTAAAGTTACCTTCTGCAGTATCATCACCAAAGTTGGAGTACTTAAAGAGTATTTTATTTTTTTTGTTTCTGTAACAATTGTTTTTAAAAAAATACTACAGTCTGATTTTTAACAAAGCAGTTCCCTTGGTTGCCTCATAGTAAGCTATGCCCTTGTTTTAGTAAACAACCTTTAAAATTACTGTATTGCTCATACACTTTCCTGATAAACCTAGATTTAAACCATATTATACATTATTTTGTATTTTGTTTTAGATACCAAAGTATGTCTATTGGTAGAAGATGTAACTCTGTCTTTAGATGTGGAGAGGGTTTATGCCAAAGCCAAGGTCACCTGTGCTTCCTGTAATGTTCATCACTACAGTAAAGAAAAATGGTACAGTCTGACTAAGGCCTAGAATAAAATGTTTAAATCACTCTCCTGTGGTGTCCAGCGGTATAAAACAGCTATTGATATTACTCTAATATTATTTTACTTTTCACAAAACTAAAGGGCCTCAGACTATTCCTCATTATTTCCTCCTTAACTGAAACCATTTTAATCTGTTCAATCATTGTATTTCAGAAATGGTCTTTTTAATGTTATAATTGACCTGATATTTACCTAAATACGAGAGAGCAGTTTAACTTTAATACACAGTAATAAAATAAACTTGGCAATGGAACAAGTGACAAAAAAGACAAACTAAACCAGTTTTTACTACTCAGAATGGTTTTATATTATTTATAATTCCTGTAACTACATGCTGTAATATACCAGTAGTTATTTTGCCATTTATAATTTGTAAACCATTGGACAAATATATTTTTCTTGTTCACTTTGACATGGTTACTTTTATATTAAACACAGTACATGTAATTTACAAAGCATGACATCATGTAAAGTTACCAAGAAATGCTTATATGAAAGCATTTGATGAAAGAAAATTGACTTTGTTTGTCTGATATAATACAATGAATGTAAAATATAACAGGATATCACAATTCTGTCTGGAACTGTTGCTATAGCAACAGTTACAATTAATTTAGATTTGAACTAGTTTTTAATTTTATATTTTTATCATTGCAGTGAAAACTCAGCCTGGGGAGATGGTGAATTTTTAGGGATCCTGATGACTTGTAGGAAGGAGTTATCTCATGATGTTCATATATCTGCCAAGAAATTGTGGTCTTCTGAGGGGTCATCACTCGGAAACCATTTCAGTATTGGAGAGGCAACAACAAGGGATGTCACTCATGGATTCATGACCTTCACATTTACAAGGGCTTTGTGTAAAAATGTCAAGAAAAAAATGAGAAAATTGAACAGTGATCTTTATGGGGCCTCAGAGGAAGATTCTGCACATGATTTATATTTTCACAAATATATATCAGAATTATGTTTAAGTATAGAACCATGTGATTTTGTTTTTTATACCCCAGCAGTAGAGACTATCATTGACAGTTTTGAGGGATGGGGATACCAAAAGAAATCATCTGTTCTTCCAACTACTAAAATTTCCAAAAGAAAAATGGAATCCCCAGAACCAATCTTTACATCTGGTGGACTTCCATTACTATATGTAAATCTATCCAGTGTCAGGATATTTTTTCCTAGTAAGGATTTAAAGACAGCAAGTAAGATGGCTGCTGAAAATACTCCAAATTCCTCCAATATCAGTGTCAAAACCACATTAGATCATGATCTTGTGGTTGGATTATTACATTCTGTGTCTCTTGTACCACAAGCTGACAATCCATTGCCAAGATATGCCATTGATAAAGATTTGTATCATAAGTCTTTACAGTTTGGTTTAACACAACAGCCAGGGTCATCTGTAGAGGATAGACAGTATCAAATAGAAATCAAAGGACTTGCAGTCTGTTCAGGTACGTTGAAAAGACAATTAAAATCTATCCCATGTATCACATCTGTATTTTTATTATGGCAATTTGGTCTTAACAAAATCTTTTTTTTATAATTTTTGCCTCTAAGCAACTAGATTTGATTGTTGTAGGTTGATTGTTAACTACAGGCACTTCATTGTCTCCCCCCACCATATCAGAACTGACCAACTTGATTTAAGTGATTTCACCAGAGTAATGCGGAGTATTTAACACTATAACTCTACTCCACTCAACTTATTTGGTTGAGTTAATGTACAGACAAGCTTTATTTGTTTCTGTCAGCTTAACAACTGTCTCAACACAACAAAATTAGTACTCATTACTAGGACTGAAAATACTGAAATTTAGTATTAAACAAACAACTGATGGACTCAACACAACAAAGTTGTTTGTATAATACTAAATGGTATTTTCAGTCCTAGTAATGAGTACTAATTTTTGTTGTGTTGAGTCCATCAGTTGTTTGTATAATACTAAATGGTATTTTCAGTCCTAGTAATGAGTACTAATTTTTGTTGTGTTGAGTCCATCAGTTTTTTTGTATAATACTAAATGGTATTTTCAGTTCTAGTAATGAGTACTAATTTTTGTTGTGTTGAGTCCATCAGTTGTTTGTATAATACTAAATGGTATTTTCAGTCCTAGTAATGAGTACTAATTTTTGTTGTGTTGAGTCCATCAGTTTTTTTGTATAATACTAAATGGTATTTTCAGTTCTAGTAATGAGTACTAATTTTTGTTGTGTTGAGTCCATCAGTTGTTTGTATAATACTAAATGGTATTTTCAGTCCTAGTAATGAGTACTAATTTTGTTGTGTTGAGACCATCAGTTGTTTGTATGATACTAAATGGTATTTTCAGTCCTAGTAATGAGTACTAATTTTGTTGTGTTGAGTCCATCAGTTGTTTGTATAATACTAAATGGTATTTTCAGTCCTAGTAATGAGTACTAATTTTGTTGTGTTGAGTCCATCAGTTATTTGTATAATACTAAATGGTATTTTCAATCATAGTAATGAGTACAATGTACTATTTTGCTGAGTGTAAAGTCCATATTCAGCATGTCACAATAATTATCTTTTTGTTTTTTAATTAAGATACCGAGTACTATACATTTGTATTTTAGGTTGTTGGGATGACTTTTTACAAAGATCAGATAATGAGAAAAAGAAAGAAAAATCTATGTTGCCTGTACAGATTCCTGCACTGGAATGGAATACAGTCTTGAAACCATTTGAGTAAGTTTTTGGTTGCTCTGAGGTAAAATATAACTTTACTAGAGATTTCATGTTTAAGATAAAATGCAGTAATCGTGAAAGAAAAACCTAGTGTTTTAATTACAAGTAGGTTACAGTGTAAGAATGGTTTTAAGAATGTAGCTTTTTGACAAAATTAAAAAACATTTTTAACATATATTGTATACAGAAAAAACTACTCACTTTATATGTGCTTATTTTATATTTTATAATTTCAAACAAGTTCATGTATTTAAATTGAGAGTGGCCGAAGTTAACAACAACTTATTCTAAAACCAAAACCATGAAATAAATGAATGAATAAATAGATAAATAAGAATAAATAAATAAAAGAAAAGAAAGAATAAAAGCAAAAAGTTTAATTTTTCTTTGACTTTAAAAATTATAAATTAATTATTAATAAGAACTGTTCATACATTTTGTATATTTACATGTATTTAAGTGAATAATATTTTATCAGATTTTCATGAAGAATCATCTTATCAAATAAAAGTTATTTATGCTACATACATATACTTGTTTATTTTATTTCACAGTAAACCAAAGGAAGATATAATGTTGTTGCCGTTAGTTTCAAGTATGGATATGAGAATTGTTGCTGCTCCAGCTATTGTTTATAATTCTCCTCAGACAGAAATCCCTCACAAAGTAAGATCACCAGTTTGATGTATCAGAAAATCACACAATATGCTATTTCTTAATCATTTGCAAGTATCTAGGAAATTATTATTATGTTTCTGAAAACAGATATAACTAACATATATTTCATACAACTTTGTGAGTAACCACACCACGGGACGTTAACTCCGCTACCTGTCAAAAGTCGTGACTTTTTAGAATTAGTGATCCAATTAATCAGTTTGTCTTCTTGTCTTTTGTTTTCTATGACTGTTTCTGTTTTAGTTTTGTGGCATAATTTTTTTCAGTTACATGTTTTTTAAATCAGATATGTTTTTCTTATTACTATTATGTAAAATGTAGTGTTTTTGTAATTATTTCACCATTCTACATTTGGTATCAAAAATCCTTCAGGTATTGGAGAACATCTTTCCAATAGAAACTATACTTTTGTATTACCACCAACTGCTTAAAAGTGCACGATAAACTAAAAGTAAACAAAGTAGGCAAGTCCTTTCATCAGCTTTTACCAAACTAACCCATTCTTTCTTCTCTGTCTAATAAATAAACTACAAAAAGATTTGTAGTTGTGTGCATTAGCATTAGAGTTCTGATATTACTTGAGTAGCTTGTGTGATAGAATTCTCACATAAACTCGAGCTACATGTACAGGTTGCGCTGAGATCTTAATATAGGTGATGACTTTTTTTCTCTCGAGCACTTGGCATTTCTAAATTAAAGTCACTGGCCTTCATAAGAGACCTAAAAACCAATGCTAAGTACCACTGTGGGCAAGGCATGTTAAAATCTGGCCTTCATAAGAGACCTAAAAACCAATGCTAAGTACCACTGTGGGCAAGGCATGCTAAAATCTATTCAAAATATTCCATGCAGACAGTCTTAAGCACACTGCTAATTTCACAATTTGTGGTACCTCATCTAAAGCTGGTGACTTTGTGATATAAGATAAATATTCTTCACTTGGACTAAAACACCATCCCATCAGTCAATCAGTCACTCAGTCATCAGTATTCATATTTTTCATCAGTGATTAGATGGTCTTTGCGAGCTAGTAAAAGACACTTCTTCTGACAGCTTTCTGTTGTTGTCTTGTTAAACACTACAATGCACCTTTCTGTCCTTTGTATAAACATGTTTAATATTTTTTACCTAACTCCTATATAAAATGTTTATATATTTGTCATGTTTATTTTAGGTTCTTGTTTGTGGATATTCTCTAGAAGTCAATGTCACAAGTGACCTTGATCTATTTATCAGTTCAAACCAGGTTCATCTGCTTCATGGTCTAATCAACCGATCAATGTCCAGATTATATCCAACAAAAAGTAACAAAGCTGCTGATAGGTGCAAAGTTTCAGAAGAAAACAAAGAAAAAGCATCTGATCATCAAACAATAGATAGTGGCATAGATAGTGATGCATCCACGGTAACACATATAATGGGTAATAAGTCACATGCAACTTCAGCTTTCACCTCTAGTGATCAAGGCCAGAGTTCAAAGGTTATGACACCATTTGATATACTCCTGACAGCAAGCAGAATTTCATGTACTCTTTATGGAAATAAAATTCTAGAAAAAGATGTTGAAATTGATACCAAAATCAGTGAAAGCCGAAAGATTAGAAAATCTGATTTAGAATGGAAAGGTCTAGGTCAGCGTAACCCATCAGGAAGCAGTTCAGATACACCAAATGATGCTGTGAAAGAGGAAGAGCAGATAGGGTTTTCCTTCTTGAATATTCATGAGATCACTGAACCAGAAAAAAAGACATTACACCAAGGAAGTGCTTGTTCATTACCTTTCCTGTATCTGTATATCTCACAGCCTCATACGGTCTTGTCTTGCCTGGACAGCGAGCAGAAGTTTGAAATGTCTTGCTATGACATACTTGTAAAAGGACCCTCGGCAAAATATATTGCTATAGGTAAGTAATAATGGAGTTAAACCTGTAAAGATTTGTCATACAGCCTGAGATATATGGAGGTGTTATATATACAGCTTGTCTTTAAGATTTTAAAAGGTTTATTTTGCTTATTTTCTTCTTATTATTATTATTATATTATTATTATTATTATTATTATTATTATTATTATTATTATTATTATTATTATTATCTTGTCTGTAATGGTTTGGCAGATCACCCCAAAGTCATGTCCCATTAAATTGCAGAGTTTATCCCATACTTTCAAGTTTTTGTTTTCACTCACAGAAATTTTGCTTTATTTTAGTACCTAAAAGAAAAAAGACTAGTAGTATTTTTAATTCAGATCAGGTCTTTGGGTAAACAGGACAATTATTGTTTTAGGGTAATATGAAGCAAAGTGATCATAAACCAGTTGTTTTAATGTACATATATGATCATGATGATGTTATGAAAGAGATAAATGTAACAAAAAGCTTTCAACTACGTGTAAATAATTTAATTTCATTTTAAAGTTAAAAAATTTACCAGGGGGATACATATATAAACCATTTCTCTTATTTAATCTTTTCGTTTATAAAAATTTTTTGTAGATAATACGAAGGTCATGCCAGATTGTGCTGATTTTGGTGTGTACTGGATAGAAACAAGAGCAGGGAAGCCTCATCCAAAGACTGGTATCCCGCCCAGTCTGTATACACTTCAAGTTACAGATTTTATACAAGATCCAGGTAAGATTTACCTGTTAATTGTTACAGACGCAAGTTTGAAAGCAATTTATAAATACTCAGAGTGATAAAGATATCAGAAACTCGTGACCATTGTTATTTTGGATAAGAATGGCTTTCTCATGTTTTGTGTTTACAAAAATTAAAACCCCATACTGTTTGTCCTTACAAAGTGTTTAGAATAGATAGGTTATTACTTACAAAGGTTTTTGTTTCCAAATGTTCCACTGAATATTGAATATTCTAAATTCAGTTTCCAATATAAAATATATTTTCACAGGATTCTGCATTTTTAATTGATCTTGATAATCATTGATCTACATGTATGTATAGATAATAGTGTCTATAGCTGCCAAGATTCAAATTCCACTAAGGTGAAAAAATTAAGTTAGCTTGCCATAGATAGATGGCTTTCTCTGGTTTCCTCAACCATTCTCAACTGACGGCCTTGATGTAAGTGAAAGAATCTTTGATTTGAAAATAAAGCTCCATTTTTTTACCCCTGATAACAGCACCCTGATATGTAAATTGTAACCATATTATTATTTGTTAATGTTTCAGCAAATATAAAACTTAAGATAGAAAGACCTCTTAAGTTAAACCTCAGCTTAGATAAATTTGACCATCTTGAAAACTTTATCAATGAACTCATACCAACCGTGCAAGAAAAACCAACCAGAAGTAAAGAAACAGGAACAGGGTCAAAGGGAAGTAACTCTGATACAATACAAGGTAAACAAATCTCTTAAGAACGAAAGTGTTAAACTTGTTCAAAGAAAACAACAACAGCAACTATAGTTTTTAATGTATTTTTGCAAATGTCTATAAATTTAAATCTTCTCAATAATTAAATAATAGAAACTTTATCAAGTAACTATCTGGCAAAATAGATAAAGGAAAATTACTAGTATAAAAAGATGTAACTTATATAGATACACTTGTTTATAAATATTGAAAAATATGAAAGATGTTATTTAATTGAAATCATTGTACTATGTAAATTGAAGTTACATATTTACCCTTTGACTGTAATACATATTTCACTCAAGGACCAGTAATGTGTTTATAAAGATATTATTATTATACTATAATTGTTATTTGTAAGTCTTGTCTTTTTAACAGCCATCCTCAGTAAAATCTACAGGCTAGAATTGAGCACAGAGCAATTGGTAGTTTCTTTAGAAACAACATCAAGTTTCAAGGATTCTGGACTTCTGGGACATGTACATGGGATGATGATTGATATTGGATTGATACATAATAGTAGTAAGTAAATAAGCAGCTGACATGGCAACATAGTAAGTAAATAAGCAGTTGACATGGCAACATAGTAAGTAAATAAGCAGTTGACATGGCAGCATAGTAAGTAAATAAGCAGCTGACATGGCAACATAGTAAGTAAAAAAGCAGTTGGCATGGCAACATAGTAAGTAAATAAGCAGTTGATTTGGCAACATAGTAAGTAAATAAGCAGTTGACATGGCAACATAGTAAGTAAAAAAGCAGTTGATTTGGCAACATAGTAAGTAAATAAGCAGTTGACATGGCAACATAGTAAGTAAATAAGCAGTTGACATAGCAACATGAGGTTTAAAATCACTGTTTTGAAGATTAAATACCAAGATTTGAATTTTTAATACCCAACAAGAAAATTAAGAGTAAGATATATAATAATTATATATATATATATATCAGGCCTCTAGAAACGGCACTCTTTCGGCAAAAAACGCCGGTTTGCAAGCAAAAACACCGTTTGTGAAAACATCCAACCGGCGAAAAATAAATTATTACTGCACCCTCAATAATTGAGATGAATATCAATCACGTAACACTAACAGAACTATGGGCTTATACTCCGATAGATCGATAATTATCTTAATCCGTTAATTAGCTGTAATTATGTGATCAATATACACACATCGTTAGCCAGGACACGTGTTACATGGCTTGAATGGTTTAATGATTGAGTAATATCAGTGCCTTTACCTGGGGAAACTACTATAAAAACAGCGATGCTCGGAAAGTAACGAGGTTCGCCGGAAAATGACAAACAAAAGAAGTACAGTTTTTTTTTTATTTTTTTGCTTTCAGGCACAAACCAGTCCTGATAGGCGATAATTTATTGAATTCTTCTAAATAACTGATTTTTTTACTTAATAATTCATAACTACTTAAACAGTTTTATATCATATGATGTTGCTCATCATTGAAGGAAAAGAAAATCAACCGGAAATGACGTAACACCACCATTTAGGTGTCTCTGATCTTTATTATTATATAGTTGATGACTTGAAATGTTCATTATACATAAGGTTATGGATAATTATATTAATAAAGGCTTCCTATAACGGTAAACTATCAAATATTAAACAATTGAAGAAACTGACATTACAAACACAGACGAAACCGCGCAACGGTCGGGAAGGAGAGAGAGAGAGAGGGGGGGTATAAATATATACAATTATTAAGTAGTTGCTATAACAAGTTTTTGTAAGTTTTGTTTGGACATTTGCAGATATCAAAATGTAAAAATCAATAAAAGGACAAAACTTAAAAAGAGAAGGATGCAGAATTATGCTACATCTTTCAGAATATTCTTGTTAGGAGAATTTCTGAAACATCAGGCCACCAAGTTATCTTGAATTGGCAAATTTATGTATATGTGATAAATGAATGTATAGGAAATTCAGAGATTTTAGAGAAGTATAACTTCTTGGTTTGAGCTTTTATCTTCATGTGAATGTAAGGCCTTTACAGCTATTTGCTAGATTACTCATTAATTCATATGTTATTTAATTTTTTTCAGGGAGAGTGGAGAGTGTATCTGCTAACCTGCTACTAAAGGATCTTCTTGTTCAGACTATGTATAAAAAGAAAATAAAACCTCTAATTGGTCCATTTGAATTTAATGTTGATGCTGTCATCCAGTGGTTTGAAACAGTAGATAAGCAACTACTGGTTCCCAAGGCAACAGTTTCCATGTCAACTGGACTTATTACAGTTTCATTAGGGCAGGAACATTTTAAATGTTTTAATGCTCTGAAGAAACAGTTCTTAGAAAAACTAACTAAAAAAGTAAGTTTAAAATAATTATCATAATATGGTGTTTCACAGATACAATGTTCTGGACAAAGTGTCATGTGACTTTCATCACCACGTGACTGAATTTAGGGCACTTAATACCACC
This sequence comes from Tegillarca granosa, assembly GCA_029721355.1. Lineage (NCBI taxonomy): Eukaryota > Metazoa > Mollusca > Bivalvia > Arcoida > Arcidae > Tegillarca > Tegillarca granosa. Next base: position 219,932 of record CM056610.1, read on the forward strand.
TTGTTTACAAACACATATACAACAATCTGCTATGTCTTGTTTTTGATGATAAATTGAAAAGTTTTCCACCAAAAATGTAATTTTAGATTATTTTAGGGTTTTCAATCATATAAACGGTTAAAAAACATAATAAATTTATTTTAATCAATTAAAAAATCGCTGGAAACATTGCTGTGGTGATTACTGTACAGTAAATCTGTGTGAACAAAATTCAAGATTTTGATCATTCATTTTTGTATATTTTGTTTAATATAAGATAAATAATTCAATTAAAATTGAAATTAAAATTAAAACCAAGGAGTTTAAAGATAGTTAAAGACGTATATTCTATTTCACGTTTCCCCTTGTAAAAAGGCTTCCTGTTATTGCTCTTGACTAAAATAACCAAAAAATCTTTATAAAATCTAATTTAGATCTTGAGATGTCATTTAATCTATTCATTTAAAACAATTAAATTATTTGATACAGGTATAAGCTCGAGAATATATGTAAAATAGTTAAAATTACGACCTATCACTATCACCATGCAGTCAATCATTGTTGACATTTTTGTTATGCCCTGAATTCGAGGCTGGTCACATGATTCAGGTCAATACTAAAACTCAAATTGGTAAGGAATGAATACATCCACAAAATGATGTATTTATTTTTATACAGACAGAAGACTGTCATGTGTGAACAATGACTGACGTCATCTGACTGAAGGTCTTGTGAATTTATGGCAAAGCACAGTTTATAGCATAGAAGACCAGAGAGAAAATTTGATAATTATGTTATTTGTCTTCTCTAGGGTTTTTAACCTACAGTTTATGCATTCCATGAACTTCAGTCAAAAAGAGGATTACAAATTTTGACATTAATCTTGAAACTTTTGTCATTAATTGCTGCATTTATTAACCCCTTGCCTCGGGAGAGCAGGGGATATAGTGAAAGGAAGGTCCGTCCGTACATCATATGTCTGTACATCCTTACATCCATCCGTCCGACCATACATGGTGCATAGTTTGTGTAAAAGGTAACTCTTATGAATTTCCCAAATTAAATAAAGTTTTACCCAGTTGTTTGGCACAAATCATTGATGTGCACCTCCTATTTTGGTGACATTCGAGACAGTTTTTCTTGAAATTAATGCTTGTGGAACTTTGCCATTTTTAGCTCACCTGAGCTGAAAGCTCAGATGAACTATTGCGATGGTTCACCGTCCGTCGTCTGTCGTGTGCCGTGCATCGTCCATCGTCCGTGGTGTGTTAACTTTTTACATTTTAATCTTCTCCTCCAAAACCACTGGGCCAAATTTAATGAAACTTGTTAACCATCATGCCTGGGTGAAGCCCTTTCAGATTTGCACAAATGAAGGAGTTATGTCCCCTTGGGGCCCCTAAAGGGGGGAAAGAGTGAAAAACTTTAAAAATCTTCTCCTCTGAATCTACAAGAGATATACCTTAGTTATTTCATTTATAACATCCTCAGGTCATCTTTTTTCAGATTTGCACAAATGGAAGCCATGGGGCTAAAAATGGGGAAATTGTAAGGCACTGAGTTGGGGAAATTGCTAAAAATTATATATTTGTCACTATATCTTGAAAACTATTAATTTTTTGTATAGGCATGTATAATAGAATATTGTAGGTATTGCAACAATGATCATTATGATATATGGTACAAGATCATAAAGGTCAAGGTCACAGCTGCAAAAGAAGACTAAAATTGCTAATTATCTTGATAACTATTAATTTTTTGTATAGGCATGTGTATTAGAATATTGTAGGTATTGCGACAATGATCATTATGATATATGGTTCAATGTCATATGTTGAAAGGTCAAGGTCACAGCTGCAAAAAAAGAATTAAATCGCTAATTATCTTGAAAACCATTAACTTTTTGTATAGGCATGTATATTAGAATATTGTAGGTATTGACATAACAATCATTTTGATATATGGTTCCAGGTCATATGTTTAAAGGTCAAGGTCACAGCTGTAAAAAAGACTTAAATTGCTAATTATCTTGAAAACTATTAATTTTTTGTATAGGCATGTATATTAGAATATTGTAGGTATTGCGACAATGACCATTTTGATATATGGTACAAGATCATATGTTGAAAGGTCAAGGTCACAGCTGCAAAAGAAGACTTAAATTACTAATTATCTTGAAAACTAATAACTTCTTGTATAGGCTTGTATAATAGAATATTGTAGGTATTATGACAACGATCATTTTGATATATGGTTCAAGGTTATATGTTCAAAGGTCAAGGTCATATCAACATAGGAATACTAAGATTATTAATTATCTTGAGAGCTATTAATTTAAAGCATAGGCATATATATTAGAATATTATAGGTATTGACATGACAATCATATATGGTTCAAGGTCATATATGTTCAAAGGCAAGGACATAGCTGCATAAGTATACAGAAATTGATTAATGATTTGGAAATTATTCATTGCATTACAGTTACTTCATGCATATTATTTAAGCTACATTTAAATGAAATGTGAGTGGATATATTTCTGATTAAGTTTTGTGGGAGTTCTTAACTTGAGAAAACTTTTAAAGTTTCTGTACGTAATATATTGTCTATTGCACTTTGCAAACAATATTGGACATATCTTCAGGTGAGCATTAAGGCCCATGGTCGTCTTGTTCTAAAGAAAATATGTGAACGGTGCATAGTTTGTGTAATATGTAACGTTTTTGATCATTTCCCAAATTAAATAAAATTTACCCAGCTGTTTGGCACATATCATTGATGTGCACCTCCTATCCTTGGTCACATTTAAGAATTTTTTCTTCAAATTAATGCTTGTGGGAACTTTGTCATTTTTCAAAAGAAAATATGTGAAAGGTGCATATTTTGTGTAATCTGTAACTCTTATGAACATATCCCAAATTGAATTAAATGGTACCCAGTTGTTTGGCACATATCAATGATGTGCACCTCCTATTTAGGTGATATTTGCAGTAATTTTTTAAAAATTATATTCATGGAACTTTGTCCATGAAATATTGTTTTTTTTTTTATTATTATTATTTTTTTTTTTTTCATTCGTGGAACCGCTGCATTAGAAGCAATTAGTGTTTTTGTTTTATCCAGGTAACTCTTTCTTTCATAATATTATTCTTTTAATCATGCTGTACTGTTGTATATGTCTTGCTTTACCAGAAGTAAATACACATGTTCATGGTTTATAACTTCAATATGTGACAAATTATTCCTGAATATTTGAACACTTCATCTCATTATGTAGAAAGTGTAATAAAAAAGTAAATCTTATGTTTTTTGACATGAAGTCATAAAATACAATTTTTCATGGACAGTTTCTGAATTACCAATTTGTTTAGACTTGCTTATTTTAGAAGTACAAGTAAGTAAATTTACTTATGAATGTGTTTAAAACAATGTCATGACAAACTTTTATATTCTATTTATCAGACTGATGTAAAGAAAACTAAAGCTGAGTTTAAGAGAGATGAGAAACCTAAACATTTTTATGACCATGTAGCTGAACACACAAGGGATGACCTTAGGACAGGAAAATTTCAGTATATTATGGATCCTGGTAAGAACATGAATTGTCATAGAGTTATCTTCCCTTGTCTCACATCACAATGGTCAACATTTTCTTTAATTTGTTTCATTAGGTGCTACACATGAGTGGTAACGTCAGTCATTTTATCATTATGAGTGGTAACTTCTATCTTTGTGAGTGGTAACTTTTATCTTTGTGAGTGGTAACTTCTATCTTAAAGTTATATAATTAGTAACTTTCATCATTTTGGTTGAATGGACACAGTGACATTTCTTTTTAGTTGAAAATTTAGAATAATTTTTTAAAATTGTAAATAAGGTTTGCCCATGTACCTTTAATTAGCTTTTACACACATGAGAGATCATTTATTTCAGGTAATAGCTTATCAAAGTTGTATGAATGTATGGTGGAATATTTAATACATAGCTCATCCAAACTAAAAAAATATGACAACTCTTTCTTTTTAATGTGTAAAAGTATTATAATTCAATATGATTATTGTAAACTGATAACATACATACTTTCACACACATGTTATTTATTATAGATTTATAACATCAACATGATCAAGATTTTAAACTTAACCTTTTTGCTACAATTTGCAATCTTATTGTTATACAATAATACACATGAATTTTTATTAGCCTTATTTAAACAGGGTCTATTTAAGTATTATTGATGTCCTTTAATGTTCTAACATTAACCAGATAAATTTTATGTTATATTTATTAGTCAGCAAAATGTAATTTCATGTAGTAAGTATAATCATAAAAACAACAATAATTAATGATCCAATCAAATTACAAGAATCAAATCATGTGCTTTTAAAATCAGCATATACCCCTTATGTGAAAATATTTAAAAAATCGTTATTTCCAATGTTTTTACAAAAACAATTTTTAATTGCCAAATGTTCTGGTTAAGATTCTGTGTAAAAAAATAAAAAAAAACAATTAAAATAAAGTTTTAAATTGTAGACGAGACAACTGTGTTTGCCAGTCCAGGGGAGATAATTTTCTGTAACCAGGATGCTGACGGTAACAGCAGCATGAGTTGGTGTTACAATGAGCCCAGGATTATATCTACAGTAACATTTACTCCAATTCCATTTAACCTCCCAGGAGACGGATCTGGTGATAAAAATGAGGCAGTTTTGGTATGCAAACTTAAATTGATGTAGTTTCTTTTGATGAATCAAGAATATTTCATTTTATATTTACACACTACTAGTATAACATCTTGAAGCCAAAAATATTATCTGTAGTGACATTTACTCTTATTGCTTTTAATAACCTCCCAGGAGGAGACTTTTGGAACAAATGATGCATTTTACTTTGAAATTCTTTTACTGTAACTAGTATCAAAATATTTGTGGGTTTCTTCTAACTATACTATTTAATGTTATTATTTTTATATATCATAGCTTTATTCCAGTTTATTATCTTATATTAGTTCTCCATGTATCATTGTCAATATATTATTATATCATCTTTCTATTAAGACTTGTATGTTTGATTGAAGGACATAAAATTGTATTAAAATATAACCAAATCAGATGAATATTTCAAAATTAAAAAAAAAAAAAAATTAAAAGTTTCAAACCAAACATGCAGCTTTGTGGCCATCTTTCATGAAATATTATTTCCAAAATCTAATGCTTATTGCAGGAGCAAATACAAGTTATATATACCCACTAAAATTTTAAAAAAAAAAAACAAAAAAAAAAAAAAAAACAAACAAACAAACAACTCATTTTGAGTCTGAGAAAAGTGCCAGAATTTTCCAAGTTCAATATATCTCAGTTCAAGTTCTAGGAAATTTAGGAAAAATCAGCACATGTGTCATTTTTACTATTCCAGGTTCCTTGTCAACTTCAGTATTTTGACTTTCCGACTCGTCAGTTTGTCACTTATGTGGAATTTGAACTCTCGGAAAACAAAGGTACAGATTTAAGCCTCCCAGAGGTCAAGGAAATCAATGTCAAGGATCTGCTTGTATCACAGATATGGAGAGTTTTAATTAGATATGACTTGAATCCCGAAGAAAGGTAATATTTACATCAGAATACATCAGGTTCTTGTTTATTGATATTCCAGTAGCAATATATACAGCTTTATTTTGCAAAAATATTTTTACAAATATATATACCTTTTGACTTTGAATAATTAAAATAGTCATTGATATGTGATGTATCACAACATTTTTTTTTAGATTCATAGTTACTTGATGACTACCAATAAAATAATCTACCCCTTCCCCCCCCCCCCCCCCACACACACACACACACACACACACATGCTGTTACAACATCAAATAGGAGTAACATAAGAAAGTACAATACATTTATTATATTATGTAGATATAAAGATGACATTATTACCTGCAGTTCCTGACTAAAGCTGTAATTATAATATTAAGTATTTTACTTCTAACCATAAACTTTGTGTAACGTTTCTAGGGATACAGAAGTGACAATATTGCCAGCTTCCTTAGCAGCTTCGATGAGAGTGGACTCCTGTTATATACCTAACCTGGTTCCTGTATTACAAATTTATGTTTCTTCACCAGTTATAGAGTTAAGACTTAGTAATCATCTTCAGTGTCTTAATAAAGGTAATTTAACTGAACACATTTGTTTTTTAAAGCCATTTATATTGTTTTTACAATGATTAAGAATCGGGTTTGGACAGTTTTTAAGAATCTAGCTTTTTTGTTGGACTTTAAATGTGGTTACGGATCTTGGCATGAAAACACCATGAAAATATGTGTTTAAACAAGTGAAGGAGACACCTTTTACTTAAACCACTGTTTACTATTACTATCACACTGTAATTTAACATTACAAAGACTGTGCAACATCTAATCAGATTTGCAGTCTCCAGACATGAAATAGTTGTTTAATTTTAAGGAGAAGTCTATTACATAAATAAATAAAGAATTGTGGTGGAACTGATTTATCATAAAATTGCATGATAATTATTAACAATTCTTGGTTGTTATTTTCAGATGTACCCAGCAAGTTAAAACCATTTGTTTTCCAGAAATCATCATCAGAGGATGAGGAATTTGCACTTGTTACATTTAAAAACCCAATTCTTATAGGAAGTCATTTAGTAGGAAGCTACTCAAGAACATCTACACAGGTAAAAATGTCAGTGTTGGAAAAATACAGGCTAATTTTTTAAGGGTCATTGGATCAAGCCTCAGACATGCTAATATTAGGGATCATTGGCTTTGGCTACAGACAAGCTAATTATACAAGAATCATTGGCTCAAGCATCAGACAAAAAATTTGTAATATCTTTAAGCATTTAATTTCACATTGCTGTGGTCCATTCAGCTGAAAAAAAAGGATAATCTGGTAAGTGATTATTTTTGCTGTTTGACTTGTCACTTTCAGTCAACAGTGACTTTTGTCCAGTCAACGGTGATTTGTGTCCAGTCAAGAGTGACTTGTGTCCAGTCAATGTTGACTTGTGTCCAGTCAGTGGGGACTTGTGTCCAGTCAAAGAGGTTACACTTGTTTGTTGGGAATCTTTAGGATTAAAGGAATCTCTGGTTATCTAAAAACCAAAGTAAATCTGATTTTATTTTACAACAATTGTTGAGTTATATACATATTGCAGCACTGAAAAAAATAGTTGATAGAGAAATATACATGTATATAAAGATTTTAATCATTTTATCCCTGCCTTGTCCCTCATTGCTGCTTTAAATGAACTTTGCCATCATTCACAAATCAAAGGGATATTTTTTTATGGCCTTGAATGATATAAATACATGTATTGTATAAAACCACTGCAGCATTATAATAGCAGTTCATGTTCCACATTCATATCATAATGGTTAAGGTTATGAAGGGTGAATATTTCATTTTACAATTAAGATGTCGCCTTGACCATTTCTAATTTTATATTGTATATTTAATTATGTGTTAAAATTATATTTTATTTTTGTGTTTAGATTACAACTGGAATGGAAGCCAGTGTTGTGGAATACAGAAATTTAACATTACAACCTGTGATAGACATGTTCGACTTGTATTCAGATATATCATACTCACCACTAAGAAAGGTAAAATTAAAAACTGTGATAGACATGTTTGACTTGTATTTTAATCCTCGACGGCTTTTAACAGTATCTATAAATTATATAATTTGTGGCATTTTGTAAAAAAATATTTAATGCCTTTAAAGCTCAAAAATCTACATGTATGTCTTACATCTTAAGCTTAGTGTTTGATACATTAATTTTGTGAAATCATTGAAAAATAAATTACAATTTTACATGTACATGCTAAGCAAACCTAAAATACCAAAGTCATGTAAATATAAATTGTCATAATTTAATTATAGTTACATGTAATTGATTTAAGGTCAAGGTCAAATGGCAAGGATATTACCTATTCTTAAATCTTTGCTATTTTTACACTTGTTTAAATATGCTTGTTTAAAATAAATGGTTTTTAAATTGCTAGACTAAGTGCTAGTCCTTTCAATTCATGTTGGGTCATATTATATGACTTGTTTTTAGCTCAACTGGCAATAGCCAGCCGAGCTTATGGCATGGCGAAGCGTGCGTGCGTAAACTTTAATCTTCTCCTCTGAAACTACAGGACATATTTTAACCAAATTTGGCGTGAAAGGTCCCTAGGTGATGCAGATTAAAGTTTGCACAAATCAACTTCCTGCGGCATCCAAGATGGCCACTGTTACTATAAATAGCAAAAAGTGATAAATGGCTGATACACGTTTATTTAGTTCCAATTTGTTATATAGAAAGTAGACGCATAGCCATTTAACATATGTAACGGGTTTTTCAGAAACATTTTATATTGGGTCGCTATTAGCAGAATATTCAAATAAGGTGCTATATTTAGCCAATTCTTTGAAAATCTTCTCCTCAGAAACTACTGGACCTATTTAAACCTAATTTGGTGTGCAAGGTCTCTAGGTGATGCAGATTAAAGTTTGCACAAATCAACTTCCTGCGGCATCCAAGATGGCCGCTGTTACTATAAATAGCAAAAAGCGATAAAAGGCTGATACACGTTTATATATCAACTGATTTAGTTCCAGTATGGTATATAGAAAGCAGATGCATAGCCCTTTAACATGTATAACGGGTTTTTCAGAAACATTTTTTATAGGGTCCCTATTAGAAGAATATTCAAATAAGGTGCTATATTTAACCAATTCTTTGAAAATCTTCTCCTCAGAAACTACTGGACCTATTTGAACCTAATTTAGTGTGCAAGGTCTCTAGGTGATGCAGATTAAAGTTTGCACAAACTGTGGCATCTAAAATGGCTGTTGTTATTTTAAATAGCAAAAAGTAATGAATGGCCGATACACATTTATATATCATACAATTTGGTATATAAACAGAAGATGTATAGCCATTTCACATACATATCATTTTTTTCTGAAACATTTTAGCTCAACTGGCAATATCTAGCATCATGGCTGTCTGAAATTCACATGCAAATAAAGTGCCAGTTGAGTGATACAGGCCCTTTTTGGCCTCTTGTTATTGCTAGTCCTTTCAATTCATGTCTGGTCATATTATGTGATTTGTTAGCTCACCTGAGCTATTGCTATCCATCTTTGTCTGTCGTGCGTTGTCCGTTGTACGTAACCTTTTCCACATTTTAATCTTCTCCTCCAAAACCACTGGGCCAAATTTAATTAAACTTGGTAACCATCATGCCTGAGTGAAGCCCTTTCAGATTTGCACAAATAAAGGAGTTATGTCCCCTTAGGGCCCCATAAGGGGGAAAATAGTGAAAAACTTTAAAAATCTTCTCCTCTGAATCTACAAGAAATATACCTTAGTTGTTTCATTTATAACATTCTTAGGTCATCTATTTTCAGATTTGCACAAATGGAAGCCATGGGGCTCAAAATGGGGAAATTGTAATGCACTAAGTGGGGAAATTGCTAAAAATTATATATTTGTCACTATATCTTGAAAACTATCAACTTTTTGTATAGGCATGTATATTAGAATATTTTAGGTATTGACATGACGATCATTTTGATCTATGGTTCGAGGTCATATGTTGAAAGGTCAAGGTCACAGCTGCAAAAGAATACTTGAATTGCTAATTACCTTGAAAACTTTTAACTTTTTGTATAGGCATGTATATTAGAATATTGTAGGTATTGACATGCCAATCATTTTGATCTATGGTTCAAGGTCATATGTTCAAAGGTCAAGGTCACAGCTGCAAAAGAAGACTTAAATTGCTTATTATCTTGAAAACTTTGAACTTTTTGTATAGGCATGTATATTAGAATATTGTAGGTATTGACATAACAATCATTTTGATATATGGTTCAAGGTCATATGTTGAAAGGTCAAGGTCACAGCTGCAAAAGAAGACTTAAATTGCTAATTATCTTGAAAACTATTAACTTTTTGTATAGGCATATATATCAGAATATTGTAGGTATTGGGACAATGATCATTTTGATATATGGTTCCAGGTCATATGTTGAAAGGTCAAGGTCACAGCTGCAAAAGAAGACTTGAATTCAATTATCTAATTATCTTGAAAACTTTTTACTTTTTGTATAGGCATATATATCAGAATATTGTAGGTATTGGGACAATGATCATTTTGATATATGGTTCAAGGTTATATGTTGAAAGGTCAAGGTCATATCAACATAGGAATACTAAAATTATAAATTATCTTGAAAGCTATTTATTTCATACATTGGCATGTATATTAGAATATTGTAGGTATTGACATGACAATCATGTATTGTTTGAGGTCATATATATTCAAAGGTCAAGGACATAGCTGCATAAGTATACTGAAATTGATTAATGACTTGGAAATTATTCATTGCACTACAGTTCATTCATGCATATTATATAAGCTACATTTAAATGAAATGTGAGTGGATATATTTCTAATTAAGCTTTTTGGGAGTTCTTAACATGAGAAAACTTTTAAAGTTTCTGTACTTGATATATTGTCTTTGCACTTTGCAAACAATATTGACATATCTTCAGGTGAGCGTTAAGGCCTATGGGCCTCTTGTTTTTATGGTAACTTTGATGTTCTTCTTGTTTGGAATCATTGGATTTAAGATTTAATTTTATAGCACATCAACAAATTTATTGATAATTCTTTGAAATTAATTTGACCATAATTTTACTTTTCAGTCTTCCTTGCTGGAGAACAATATAACAGTTGACCCAGTGACCATCAGAGTGGGTAAAGGTGTTGTACATACACTTAACTGTGCTGCCCTGGCATGGAATCAGGTAAATCTCTCTCTCTCTCTCTCTCTCTCTCTCTCTCTCTCTCTCTCTCTCTCTCTCTCTCTCTCTCTCTCAGTTGATTTATCCTCAAATTATTAATAAGAATTTATAAGACTTTTTGTTACCAACTTAAATTAAATTTTGATTTTATTTTCAGGTTTATAATGACAAAAATAAGGAATGTTGTAAAGTTGTTATGAGCCATTATGTCATTTGTAATGACACCTGTCATCCCGTCAGGTTTGGACAGGTATGTAATTTATATATACTTTAATTAAACTGTATTTTCATTCATTATGTTACTATGTTACTTATTTAGAACATGTATCACCTTGTTGAGATTGGAAAGGTAATATATGTTAATTTTAATGCAATGATACACATGAGCCATACACATGTAGGTATGATTGGGTAATTCTCAATGATGTGTCAATAAACAACTAAAGAATAACTGACTAGCCAGTCAACAATTAATATACATGTATGATAAGTATGATATTGTAGTGTTCACTGTTTGACATGAAACCAAACAGTTTCTTGTCAATGAAATTTGTAAGACGGTAGACCTAACCTGAACCACGTAACTTACTGCTGTATATATTGTATGACATCATTCATGTGAGTGTTTGTATTCTCTGTTAATATTTAGTGATTGGTTTTGTGTACTAAAATATACTGATGTTTGATCTCTAGGTTGGTACAGATGAAAATTTAGTGTTGAAGCCAAGGGAGATGTGTTGTTATAGCTGGAGAACTCACAAAAACACACAGGTTAGGTACCACAGTTATATAAAAACTGAGCTTGGTTGTTCAAATAGCCTCAGTGGCTCAGTGGTAGAGTGTACACCTGGAGAGCAGGAGGTTTAAACTCCAGCAGTGTCATTCATGAGACATTAAACTTTAAGATATATTTTCTGGCAAGGTGCAGATGACAGTCCCGATTGGTTTAAGGATAAATTGAGTTTGGTAGTTTTACGGCTGTTTGCAGCAAACTGAGTCTGGGAGCTTTAACCATAAAGTTGTCCTTAGTGTGTACTAGTAAAAAGCAAAAATACCATTGCATCCCCCACTCATTCACAAAATTGCTCTTTGATTAATCCTTAGAAATGAATAAATTTACTTTCATTCTAATAACTGAAAAACTTCTGATGCAGAGTTAATCAACATTACCATAGGGTACCACACTTAAACATTTGTTATTACTGAACGACTTAATTAGTTTGTTCATGTTATAGATTAAAACTGTTTTAAATTCTTCTTCAAATTTTTTAATTATCTTTATGATGTTGTAACTTTTAGAAGCTACATTTATGCCTGGATGGAAAAATATGGAAATGGTGTGATGGTTTTAGTATAGATAATGACAGCCATGTTGTCAGAGCTGTGAGAACTATTGACCAGAAATACACATTGATTATACAAGTTAAACCACTATCTAATGTCCAAAAACAGGTAAGTTAAGCAGTGCCAAACAATGGATAGTACCCCTGGTGTGCTTAATACTCCATACTTACTCATATTTGGGACTTCAATGGTAAAGTTATCAGTTTCTTCCACCATTCCAGAACTTGTGACCTTGCTTTTAGTGAAAAAAATGTTGACGTTAAGCGCAATTACTCAACTCTTTTCTGATATTAATTACTTTAAATATCTTTAATCACATGGCTTGGTGTATGAATAATAATGCTCTGTCTATGACATTATTTCATGTCTATGATGTTGATGTCATGTCTATGACATTGATGTCATGTCTATGATGTTGATGTCATGTCTGTGACATTGATGTCATTTCTATGACGTTTCTTGTAAAACAAATCAAACAAATCAAAAAATCTTCTTTTTTTACATGTTTAAAAACTGTAATTAGCCTTATTAATGCTTAATTGTGTACAAGAAATGATGATCCATGAATTCCATTTGTTGTAAAACTAATACATGTAGTTAAAGAATGAAGGAAAACTTTTTAAATAATATTTTTAATATAAAACATAACAATTGGACTTTTTGTTGTGGCTTATTTATCAAGAAAATGAATAATCTTATCATGACAAACTAAATGATGCAGAACAGTTCTTTTGTTAAATAAGAACATGTTAAATATAACAGGACATACATATCAAAGAAACACAATAACTTATGATTGCTACTATTGTTATAAAAAGAAAAAAACAGTATGATTAAAACAGGATGCAGATCTCTGACCTCTACATTGATACTGTGTCAGATATTGATCCCTGACCTCCTCATTGATACTAGTCAGATGTTGATCCCTGACCTCCACATTAATACTGTGTCAGATGTTGATCCCTGACCTCCTCATTGATACTAGTCAGATGTTGATCCCTGACCTCCACATTAATACTGGGTCAGATGTTGATCCCTGACCTCCACATTTATACTGTGTCAGATGTTGATCCCTGACCTCCTCATTGATACTAGTCAGATGTTGATCCCTGACCTCCACATTAATACTGGGTCAGATGTTGATCCCTGACCTCCACATTGATACTGGGTCAGATGTTGATCTCTGACCTCCACATTGATACTGGTCAGATGTTGATCCCTGACCTCTACAATGCTACTGGGTCAGATGTTGATCTCTGACCTCCACATTGATACTAGTCAGACATGATCCCTGACCTCCACATTGATACTGGGTCAAATGTTGATCTCTAACCTCCACATTGATACTGGGTCAGATGATCCCTGACCTCCACATTGATACTGGGTCAGATGTTGATCTCTGACCTCCACATTGATACTGGTCAGATGTTGATCCCAAACCTCTACAATGATACTGGGTCAGATGTTGATCTCTGACCTCCTCATTGATACTAGTCAGATGTTGATCCCTGACCTCCACATTGATACTGGGTCAGATGTTGATCTCTGACCTCTACATTGATACTGATCAGATGTTGATCCCTGATCTCCACATTGATACTGGGTCAGATGTTGATCTCTGACCTCCACATTGATACTGGGTCAGATGTTGATCCCTGACCTCCACATTATTACTGGGTCAGATGTTGATCTCTGACCTCCACATTGATACTGGTCAGATGTTGATCCCAAACCTCTACAATAATACTGGGTCAGATGTTGATCTCTGACCTCCTCATTGATACTAGTCAGATGTTGATCCCTGACCTCCACATTGATACTGGGTCAGATGTTGATCTCTGACCTCCACATTGATACTGGTCAGATGTTGATCCCTGATCTCCACATTTTTACTGGGTCAGATGTTGATCTCTGACCTCCACATTGATACTGGGTCAGATGTTGATCCCTGACCTCCACATTATTACTGGGTCAGATGTTGATCTCTGACCTCCACATTGATACTGGTCAGATGTTGATCTCAAACCTCTACAATGATACTGGGTCAGATGTTGATCCCTGACCTCCACATTATTACTGGGTCAGATGTTGATCTCTGACCTCCACATTGATACTGGTCAGATGTTGATCCCAAACCTCTACAATGATACTGGGTCAGATGTTGATCTCTGACCTCCTCATTGATAATAGTCAGATGATGATCCCTGACCTCCACATTGATACTGGGTCAGATGTTGATCTCTGACCTCCACATTGATACTGGTCAGATGTTGATCCCTGATCTCCACATTGATACTAGTCAGATGTTGATCTCTGACCTCCACATTGATACTGGGTCAGATGTTGATCTCTGACCTCCACATTGATACTGGTCAGATGTTGATCCCAAACCTCTACAATGATACTGGGTCAGATGTTGATCTCTGACCTCCTCATTGATACTAGTCAGATGTTGATCCCTTACCTCCACATTGATACTGGGTCAGATGTTGATCTCTGACCTCCACATTGATACTGGTCAGATGTTGATCCCTGATCTCCACATTGATACTAGTCAGATGTTGATCTCTGACCTCCACATTGATACTGGGTCAGATGTTGATCTCTGACCTCCACATTGATACTGGTCAGATGTTGATCCCAAACCTCTACAATGATACTGGGTCAGATGTTGATCCCTGACCTCCACATTGATACTATTCAGATGTTGATCCCTGATATCCACATTGATACTGGGTCAGATGTTAATCCCTGACCTCCACATTGATACTCATGGGTCAGATGTTGATCCCTGACCGCCACATTGATACTGGTCAGATGTTGATCCCTGATCTCCACATTTTTACTGGGTCAGATGTTGATCCCTGACCTCCACATTGATACTAGGTCAGATGTTGATCTCTGACCTCCACATTGATACTGGTCAGATGTTGATCCCTGACCTCTACAATGATACTGGGTCAGATGTTGATCTCTGACCTCCTCATTGATACTAGTCAGATGTTGATCCCTGACCTCCACATTGATACTGTGTCAGATGTTGATCTCTGACCTCCACATTGATACTGATCAGATGTTGATCCCTGATCTCCACATTGATACTGGGTCAGATGTTGATCTCTGACCTCCACATTGATACTGGTCAGATGTTGATCCCTGATCTACACATTGATACTGGGTCAGATGTTGATCTCTGACCTCCACATTGATACTGGGTCAGATGTTGATCTCCTGTTATCTACATTTTAAACCTGTTATACATTGACCTTTGACCTCCTTGATCTACATTGTTACTTTTTTATGATAATAATTTTTATAGGTCATTATCAAAGGACAACTGCTGGTATCAAATCGCCTTCTTCAGAATTTAGAGATGAAAATTTCTACATTGGCAGCAACATCCCCTGATGCCATTGAAATTGATGGTTTAATCCAGTCTGAACAAACTCTCCCAACTTATGTACTAGAACCAGAAGAAATAAAATGTATAAAAATAAGAATGCAGGGTCAAACAGCATGGACACAAGAAATACTGGTCAGCGGAGATAGAATGGAAAGCAGTCGGCAAATAAAGGTAATCAGTCAGCAAATAAAAAATAGCAGCTGGCCAATAAAGGTAAGCAGTCAGCAAATAAAGGTAATCAGTCAGCAAATGAAAATAAGCAGTCAGCAAATTAAGGTAAGTAGTCGGCAAATAAAGGTAAGCAGTCGGCAAATATAGGTTAGCAGTCGGCAAATAAAGGTAAGCAGTCGGCAAATAAAAATAACAGTCAGCAAATATAGGTTAGCAGTCAGGAAATAAAGGTAAGCAGTCGGCAAATAAAGGTAAGTAGTCAGCAAATAAAGGTAAGCAGTCAGGAAATAAAGGTAAGCAGTCAGCAAATATAGGTAAGCAGTCAGGAAATAAAGGTAAGCAGTTGGCAAATAAAGGTAAGCAGTTGGCAAATAAAGGTTCGCAGTCAGCAAATAAATGTAAGCAGTTAGCAAATAAAGGTAAGCATCCGGCAAATAAAAATAAGATGTCAGCAAATGAAAAAAAACAGTTGGCAAATAAAGGTTAGTCAGCAAATAAAAATAAGCAGTCAGGAAATGAATGTAAGCATCCGGCAAATTAAAATAGGCAGTCAGGAAATAAAGGTAAGTAGTCGGCAAATAAAGGTAAGCATTCGGCAAATTAAGGTAAGCAGTCAGCAAATAAAAATAAGCAGTCGGCAAATAAAATAAGCAGTCAGGAAATAAAGGTAAGGAGTCTGCAAATAAAGGTAAGCAGTCTGCAAATAAAGGTAAGCAGTGGGTAAATAAAGGTAAGCAGTCGGCAAATAAAGGTAAGCAGTCGGCAAATAAAGGTAAGCATTCGGCAAATAAAAATAAGCAGTCTGCAAATAAAAATAAGCAGTCAGGAAATAAAGGTAAGCAGTCAGGAAATAAAGGTAAGCAGTCAGCAGGTAAAAGTAGGCAGTCAGCAAATTAAAATAGGCAGTCAGGAAATAAAGGTAAGCATCTGGCAAATAAAAATAAGCAGTCAGGAAATAAAGGTTAACAGTCTGCAAATAAAAGTAAGCAGTCAGCAAATAAAAATAAGCAGTCAGATAAAAATAAGTAGTTGGCAAATAAAAATAAGTCCGATAAAAATAAGCAGTTGGCAAATAAAATAAGTCCGATAAAAATAAGCAGTTGGCAAATAAAAATAAGTCCGATAAAAATAAGCAGTTGGCAAATAAAAATAAGCAGTCAGATAAAAATAAACAGTTGGCAAATAAAAATAAGCAGTCGGCAAATAAAGGTAAGCAGTCGGCAAATAAAAGTAAAGGTCACTGCTTATATGTTCTTTAATATAGACATCATAAAACACAAACTTATCACAGTATTTAACTATCTGAGAACCACTCCAAATATTACAATATTTAGCTGTTTTTAGAAAATGTTAACTTCTGAGATTTGACAGTTAAGACAGGTATGTTAAACGGTACAAAATAGACTATATACTTGCATAACCATGTATTTATACTTGTATTATCTAACAGTCCAGGGGATCAGTCAGATTTATTAATTAGTCTCTATAACCCTTTTATTTCAGATTATGTTACATCATAACACCTTTATACACATATGGTGTAAAATACTGACACAGAAGATTCAGTCAGCATTACTTACAGTGGTATGTATAAACATGAACAAACAAATCTTAAAATGTCCAGTCTTGTTTTTTATCTACAAATTTTAGATAATACTTTTGAAATATTTAATTTTGTCCCTTTTTAAATACATCACTAGTAAAGGTTAAACTAAAAAAAATCACGGAGCTTTGTCAAGAAAGCTGACAACTTTTGTAACACCAAGATATGTTATTGGTGGGAATTAAAAGTAGATCATATGGCACCACTTTGGTTCATTCACAAACTCTCAGATTACTTAGTTACTGCGGTCTCAGTTAAAAAAAAAAGTGTTGACTGACCTTTTGCAACATTTTTAGAAATGTAAAAAAAAAAAAAAACTTTTTTGCTGTTAAACAATGCATTAGGGTTTTGTTAGGTATTTTTGACAAGAGGAAGTTTATGAATTCCTGAGGATCAATCTTACAACAAGTCAGTGTTTAGGTTTTTTTATGTACAGCCCTGCAACCCACACTTACAGTAATTTTTTTAAGGTGCTAATTCAGTTGGTCCATACATCACGGACAAACATACCATTCCTGCAGTAGGTTATATTTGTTAAAAAATTTAAAAGAATAGACATTCTGAGAGAAAATTATTTAGGGTAATTCATTATTCTTTATCTTCATTAGTTCAGGGAAAGAAATATACCAATATTCAGTAGTAAAAACAAATTTCAATTGTCTTTCAGATGTGACATAAAAAAACCCCCAAACTAATCATTATTTTTTCCCCATCATGTAGGTTATTTTTTCTCCACTGTATGTGATACGATCTCATCTGCCAAAGTCCCTGTTTGTCAGTGTGGAAACCCCTAAGATTAAACAAAACTACCAGGTCCAGATTCCAGGACAAGGGAGAGAATTCCATCTAGACTGTCTAGGATCTAACGCAGCACAGTCATTGGCTTTCCATTTAAGGTAATGATTTGTTATACCAATTGGATTCATTGTTATATTATGTGATACCGGCCATTTTTAGATCACCTGATCAAAGGTCATGATAGCTTATGGAACAATCCAGCCTGTGTATGTATGCATGTCTTGTAAGCACACATTTCTGACTTCTCCTCTGACTGTTCTTGACAGATATCAATGAAACTTGGTCAGAAGTGTATATGGCTAGTTCAACTCAAATTTGTTTGTGGAGTTGCCATTGCTACCAAAACTAGGTCATGGTCACCTGAGGTGCAACATCTTAAAAAATCTTTTCCAAATCCAATGACATGGAAGAAAATCTGATTGGATTTTTGGCTTTTCTATTGTCTAAATCCTATAGTTTGTTCATTTCTTGTTCATTTGGTTTTGGCTTGGAAATTTTCACTTTTTTATGTATTAATGTAATGCTCTTCATAATGGAGTCAAGTTCAAAGGTCAAGGTCATGCCTTTGTTTTATCTTTGTGCTCTTGCTACTGTGTTGGCCATTTATGGCTATTATTTGGAGCAGATTTTAATTATGTTATTTTAATTTTCAGTTTCTATGTTTAGATGATAAGCTTTTTGGAGTTGAGGACCTTTTGTGTAGAAGAGATATTTTGCTACACAATTTCATTATTTATATGAATAAAATATTTATGCAATTATCAATATACCATAAAGTGAAGTTTGTTTTGTATCAAAGTATATCAACAATCCATTTTTTTGTGGTGAGCAGATCAGGTATGTTCATTGGCCTCTTGTTGTGTTGCTTATAGTTTCTAATATCAATTTTTTTGTCACAATTTCTTAGAGATTTGCTGTAACAGTTGTTTGCTTTAGGTACAGTTTTATATCTAATATTACAAATCATATTCCAGAATTTAGCATTATAAAAACTATTTGTTATCCTTGTTTTACATTTTTTAGTTCGGAGAAAGAGAAATCTAGACCAGCCTTGACCTTGTCCACTGGGATGATTGACCAAGTGGAAAGAGCAAACATAAAGAACATGGATATAGATAGTTTAACCACACAATGGAAATCCAGTGTTCTAAAAGAATGGCCTTATTGTTATAATGAAGGTGAATTGTAAGTATCTTATGACAAATCAACTTTCCAGAGTGTATTAAATAAATTGAAGATAGTGTCATGTGAAAATTTTGAAACTTTTACCATAACAATTTCACTTCTCGTTCTTAAAACATGATAATCCAAGCTAATTAAAGCCAAATTCATATGAAACTAAATTCACAAAAGTTTGTCAAATTATTCATTATTATTTAGTAGAATATTATTGTAAGAGGAAGGAGAAAAATGCAGGGTCAGACCGGGGATCAAACCCGGGAGCTTCTGCACTATAGGGGATTGCTCTACCAACTGAGCTACCTAGACTGCTACATCAAAAGTACTAAAACATCAGATTAATCTTTATCGTTTATTGGAACATCAAACATAATAGATTCAATCATTATCATTTAATAGAACTCTATATACATATATTGTCAGAATGGTTTTTCTTTTTAAAATCAAAAACTCAGTACTTGAATACTTGAAAAAATTTGTCAAAAGCGAAACTGGATTTTCATCAATAATGTATTATATTTTATTAAACTTTCTATGTTCTAGTGATATCCTCTGTCATGTTATATATATTTTTGTTTCAGTAGTCATCCTGGGGAACCACTATCTACACCAGAGTACAGCGAGTTTGACCTCTCGCTACAAACCATTGACTTACATGTTAACCTGTCAGAATACTGGCCTGGATGTGATACTTTGTTGGTGGATGTGTTTCCATGGTGTCTCATGACAAATCGATGTGACCTTGATCTTGTTGTCATATTAGCCAATGGGGACACATGGACTTTGCCTTCAAAGAAAACAATATCACCACCAACATTTGATGCAAGTATTATCTTTAATGTGCAGTTTTTTGTGTATTTTGGTCAGCTTAATGTTATTTATAGATAGGAATACTGTACAGAATTTTTTACCTATTAGTTTAGATATTTTATAGTGGCTTTGCTGAGTTGACAAAGGGCTACAACTTTTTTTCTGCATGTATCATCAGGACAGTTTTGTATGTCCTTGAGTAACACATTTGATTTTGCACTTCTGCAGTCAGCACAGCTTTAAAGGGGGCCTTAAAGGCTTAGTGGGCTAAAGAACCAGATTATATTGTCTCTACCACCTAGGTTTGAATCCAACTCAAGGTAAAGTAGACATTGGTGTAAGAAGTTTTTTTCCCAGAAATCTATTATCAGTGGTTTTACACTATATATATACTGGCTTATTGAACACAGGACATAGAGTAAGAGGCTGTAGGTTTGTAAGGTTTATTATAAGTGGAAGTAATGTTTACATATTTACTTTTATTTATTTTAATCTGTGTACTTCTACAAATAATAACTATATATTTATAGGATGGGTTTAATATTGGATTACTATCTGATGGTAATTTATATAAAACTCGTGATCTGAAGCTGTCAGGTGAAGACGTGTCTACCCACAAATACATGGCAGACATAGACACAACCTTGTATATGGATGGCTGTTTACATACACAAATAGTAACCACTACAAAATCAGGAAAACAAGTAAGTCAAACTTAAAACTTGTTGTCAACCTTGTCATAAAACTAATTTTCAACCCTGTCATAAAACTTATTGTCAACCCTGTCATAAAACTTATTGTCAACTCTGTCATAAAACTTATTGTCAGCCTTGTCATAAACCTTATTATCAGCATTGTCATAAAACTTATTGTCAACCCTGTCATAAAACTTATTGTCAACTCTGTAATAAAACTTATTGTCAGCCTTGTCATAAACCTTATTATCAGCATTGTCATAAAACTTATTGTCAACCTTGTCATAAAACCTATTGTCAGCCTTGTCATAAAACTTATTGTCAACCCTGTCATAAAACTTATTGTCAGCCCTGTCATAAAACTTATTGTCAACCCTGTCATAAAATGTATTGTCAACCCTGTCATAAAACATTATTGTCAACCCTGTCGTAAAACATTATTGTCAACTCTGTTTTAAAACTTATTGTCAACCCTGTCATAAAACTTATTGTCAACCCTGTCATAAAACATTATTGTCAACCCTGTCATAAAACATATTTTCAACCTTGTCATAAAACTTATTGTCAACCCTGTCATAAAATTTATTGTCAACCCTGTCATAAAACTTATTGACAACCTTGTCAAAAAACATTATTGTCAACCTTGTCATAAAACATTATTGTCAACCTTGTCATAAAACTTATTGTCAACCTTGTCATAAAACTTATTGTCAGCCCTGTCATAAAACTTATTGTCAACCTTGTCATAAAACTTATTGTCAGCCCTGTCATAAAACATTATTGTCAACCTTGTCATAAAACATTATTGTCAACCTTGTCATAAAACATTATTGTCAACCTTGTCATAAAACTTATTGTCAACCTTGTCATAAAACTTATTGTCAGCCCTGTCATAAAACATTATTGTCAACCTTGTCATAAAACATTATTGTCAACCTTGTCATAAAACATTATTGTCAACCTTGTCATAAAACATTATTGTCAACCTTGTCATAAAACTTATTTTCAACCTTGTCATAAAACTTATTGTCAGCCCTGTCATAAAACTTATTGTCAACCTTGTCATAAAACTTATTGTCAGCCCTGTCATAAAACATTATTGTCAACCTTGTCATAAAACATTATTGTCAACCTTGTCATAAAACATTATTGTCAAACTTGTCATAAAACTTATTGACAACCTTGTCATAAAACATTATTGTCAAACTTGTCATTAAACTTATTGTCAGCCCTGTCATGAAACTTATTGTCAACCTTGTCATAAAACTTATTGTCAGCCCTGTCATAAAACATTATTGTCAACCTTGTCATAAAACATTATTGTCAACCTTGTCATAAAACATTATTGTCAAACTTGTCATAAAACTTATTGACAACCTTGTCATAAAACATTATTGTCAAACTTGTCATAAAACTTATTGACAACCTTGTCATAAAACATTATTGTCAACCTTGTCATAAAACTTATTGTCAACCCTGTCATAAAACTTATTGTCAGCCCTGTCATAAAACTTATTGTCAACCCTGTCATAAAACTTACTGTCAACCTTGTCATAAAACATTATTGTCAAACTTGTCATTAAACTTATTGTCAACCCTGTCATAAAACTTATTGTCAACCCTGTCATAAAACTTATTGTCAACCTTGTCATAAAACATTATTGTCAAACTTGTCATTAAACTTATTGTCAACCCTGTCATAAAACTTACTGTCAACCCTGTCATAAAACTTATTGTCAACCTTGTCATAAAACTTATTGTCAAACTTGTCATAAAACATTATTGTCAAACTTGTCAATAACTTTGCTAGAAATGGTGTTTAATCTTTAGTTACTACATGGTATATATTGACAGAATTTATATATATATATACAACTGATATTTATAACTGATTTCAACTCTTCATAGAAAATGAACACTTCAAAGTAAAAAAAATTCCACTTTACAGTTACTGTAGTTAATTTATGTTTTATCAAATACATGTAGTTCTTGTCTGTAACCATGGTAACTGTTTGTTACTGTATGAAAATGTGTTTTACACCATTACCCCTCAGTCATTACATCATTACCCCTCAGCAATTACATCATTACCCCTCAGCCATTACATCATTCCCCCTCAGTCATTACATCATTCCTCCCCAGTCATTACATAAGTCCTCCTCAGCCATTACATCATTACCCCTCAGCCATTACATCATTACCCCTCAGACATTACATCATTACCCCTCAGCCATTACATCATTACCCCTCAGTCATTACATCATTCCCCCTCAGTCATTACATCATTCCTCCCAAGTCATTACATCATTACCCCTCAGTCATTACATCATTCCTCCTCAGTCATTACATCATTCACTCTCAGTCATTACATCATTCCTCCTCAGTCATTACATCATTCCCCCTCTGTCATTACATCATTCCTCCTCAGTCTTGACATCATTCCCCCTCAGCCATTACAACATTCCCCCTCAGTCATTACATCATTCACTCTCAGTCATTACATCATTCCCCCTCAGTCATTACATCATGCCTCCTCAGTCATTACATCATTCACACTCAGTCATTACATCATTCCTCCTCAGTCTTTACATCATTCTCCCTCAGTCATTACATCATTCACCCTCAGTCATTACATCATACCCCCTCAGTCATTACATCATTTCCCCTCAGTCATTACATCATTCCCCCTCAGTCATTACATCATTCCTCCTCAGTCATTACATCATACCTCTTCAGTCATTACATCATTCCCCCTCAGTCATTACATCATTCCCCCTCAGTCATTACATCATTCCCCCTACATCATTCCCCCTCAGTCATTACATCATTCCCCCTTAGTCATTACATCATTCCCCCTCAGTCATTACATCATTCCCCCTACATCATTCCCCCTACATCATTCCCCCTCAGTCATAACATCATTTCCCCTCAGTCATTACATCATTCCTCAGTCATTACATCATTCCCCCTCAGTCATTACATCATTCCTCCTCAGTCATTACATCATTCCCCCTCAGTCATTACATCATTCCTCCTCAGTCATTACATCATTCCTCCCCAGTCATTACATAAGTCCTCCTCAGCCATTACATCATTACCCCTCAGTCATTACATCATTCCCCCTCAGTCATTACATCATTCCTCCTCAGTCATTACATCATTCCTCCCCAGTCATTACATAAGTCCTCCTCAGTCATTACATCATTCCCCCTCAGTCATTACATCATTCCTCCTCAGTCATTACATCATTCACTCTCAGTCATTACAACATTCCTCCTCAGTCATTACATCATTCCCCCTCTGCCATTACATCATTACCCCTCAGTCATTACATCATTCACTCTCAGTCATTACATCATTCCTCCTCAGTCATTACATCATTCCTCCCAAGTCATTACATCATTACCCCTCAGTCATTACATCATTCCCCCTCAGTCATTACATCATTCCTCCTCAGTCATTACATTATTCACTCTCAGTCATTACAACATTCCTCCTCAGTCATTACATCATTCCCCCTCAGTCATTACATCATTCCCCCTTAGTCATTACATCATTCCCCCTCAGTCATTACATCATTCCCCCTCAGTTATTACATCATTCCTCCTCAGTCATTACATCATTCCCCCTCAGTCATTACATCATTCCCCCATCAGTCATTACATCATTCCCCCTCAGTCATTACATCATTCCCCCTTAGTCATTACATCATTCCCCCTCAGTCATTACATCATTCCCCCTACATCATTCCCCCTCAGTCATTACATCATTTCCCCTCAGTCATTACATCATTCCTCAGTCATTACATCATTCCCCCTCAGTCATTACATCATTCCCCCTCAGTTATTACATCATTCCTCCTCAGTCATTACATCATTCCTCCCCAGTCATTACATAAGTCCTCCTCAGCCATTACATCATTCCCCTCAGTCATTACATCATTCCCCCTCAGTCATTACATCATTCCCCCTCAGTCATTACATCATTACCCCTCAGCCATTACATTATTACCCCTCAGTCATTACATCATTCCCCTCAGTCATTACATCATTCACTCTCAGTCATTACATCATTCCCCCTCAGTCATTACATCATTCCCCCTCAGTCATTACATCATTCATCCTCAGTCATTACATCATTCACTCTCAGTCATTACATCATTCCTCCTCAGTCATTACATCATACCCCCTCAGTTATTACATCATTCCTCCTCAGTCATTACATCATTCCCCCTCAGTCATAAAACCATTCCCTCTCAGTCAAGATTTTTTTCTACATGACATTGTATTTCAGGTTAGTAATTTTTAGAGTTATGGTAGATGAAATATGAGTGTCTAGAAAATACCAAACTTTTTCAGTAAATGACTGATCTGGTCAGAATGGGATTTGAACCTAGATAGAGGTGGTTTGCTTCATAATACTGTGCTTTATACCACTCTTGAGATCAAAGCCTTTTTTTCAGAATATCTGTACATGTTTGTGTATGTGACTGTATTGTAATGTATTTACTTTTTTTTTTTGTTTTTAGATTTATTTTATTTCACTTCAGTCATCATTCAAACATAAGATCAGAATCATCTCGGTTCATGAAACATTTTGTTTGACAAATCTGACAAATCATACACTAAAGGCAGCATTACACTGTGTTAGTCAGAAAGGAAAAAAGGTATGGCATTATATATATATATATATATATATATATATATATATAAACATGTATATTTATATCCTGTTATCATGACTACCTAGTTCTTACTTTCGGTTTTGTTCTGAGCCTACCGTGGAAAACAATTTGACCTTCAATGTCCCTGTAATTATAAGAAACAACATTAATTTAAAACCATTTAAGAGACTTTATTGACTTGTTGATGTAAGAAGAGGGAGCAGATTGTTTCGTTATTATTTGTCAATGTCTATTTTTAAATTTTATTTGGTGTTATAAGAGAAAGCTAATTGTAATAAAAAGAATTTGGCTTTGTTAACTCTCTTTCACATATACAGAAAGCTAATTCTAATAAAAAGAATTTGGCTTTGTTATCTCTCCTGCACATATACAGAAAGCTAATTGTTACCTCTCCTGCTCAAAGCTGAAGAGATTGAATTAATTTTTTAAAACATTTACTTTCAAATTAAAATTTTGAATCAAAAGAGGCCTAGGAAACACTGATCTAACCGAACAGATTATCTTAATACATGTACTATACAGAGAAGATCCTTATAGCAGGCTTTACCATATTTTGTCATCACAATGGTAGCTGATTACTGTAATACTGTTTATCAGTGATTACTGAACTTTTTATAAAGCTGTAAGGAAATTTAAATAATAAGGTTCCATAATTGTACAGTAATGTCTGTAGATTCCCATAATTATAATTTAAAGTCTGTTGATGGATGTACAATTTGGCAAGGCCACAGAAAAAGAAGGAAGCAGTTGATGCTTAGGCATACATTCTTGAGTGCAGGGCCACACTGAATACTATCCTGCCATCTTATTGGCTAATTACATGGTGTTAAAATATTTAGTTTTCTTTATCAAGTTATTCAGTGCTAGTTGGTCAGTACAGAAAAACTAGTATTTTATTATGGGTCAGTTTTTTATTGCAAAAAACAAAATTTTATGCTAAAATGTATTATTTGTATAAACTTCATGGTGATATTTTTCAGGTAGAGCCAGCCTACCATTGTGCTTTAAACATTCCAAGTCATGTGAAATGTAAAAAATATGACAGTGATATATATCCTCTTACCAAATGGTGTCTTCTAGAAGAAATGGAATCTGCTAACCCCCAACATAGCAACAAATCTGATGATTATGTCCAGTATTTCTCACTGATGGATAACACTCCAGCCAATCACAAGTCATGTAACAGCAGTTCAGAATCAACAGAAAATGTTGATAGTCTTGTTTCTGATTGGTCATATCCTCTGCGGCTTTTATCCAATGAGAATAAAGCAAGAATGACATTATCATTGCCAAGGCCAGGTGAAACACCATATCCGTTATGTATTACCAGTCACATAAAAAATGGTGTTTGTTATTTTGTGATTGAAGAGGATAACTCACCAATTTGTCGACTTTGTAACAAGACATCTATACCAGTTCATTATGGTTACTATGACAACATTGTTGCTATGTCAGGTATGCTGAAAGTTTTATAGTATTTTGTTTGCATATCTAATTGACATTTTGAAAAAAAATATATGTACATGACTTTGTATAAATGTTTCAATAGTTATCAAGCCCTAACACTGCTTTTAGTTTTTTTTTATAATAAGTATTTATATTTGTTCTTTATTGATATCCCCTATATTAAATTTAAGGGAGCAGTCAAGTTTCACCATGTTTGTCTGTCTACCCAGTAACTTCTGCATCTAAGGATGGATTTATATCAAACTTTGCACAAAAAAAAACCACTGACCTTTAAATATAAAAAAAATTATTTAAAACTACATTTAATGCTGAGATACTTGTAAATATTACCTCAATAACAACTTTATCTTTTAAATGAGACATAAACAAATTCTAATACATGTATTTGTGTCAGGATGATGCTCAATGGAACTGCCCATGGTCTTTGGTGTTAATGTTTGTGATTTCACAATAGCTAGTCATATCCACAATTTTATATGTAGAGCTAAACTACAATCAAAGAAAACAAGATAATCCAATAAATAAAAATAATTTTTTATACTAGGGAAATGAATGGCCAGCAGTATCATAAATTAAATATAGAGGTTAACTCTACTTTCATTTCAACAGGTGTTACTGTTCAGGAAGAGACAGAACTAATTGATTTACTTCCTACAATAAAACCAGGAGGAATTGTCTTCTATACACCTGGGTTAATAAATAGAAAATTTCATGAAGGTATTTTTAGAAAGGTACCAAAGTTACATATAGGTATTTATCCTTCAGACATTGGAAAAATAGATTCTTCACAAGCATGCCTGTGGAGTAATGCAATTGATGTTAACTCAAATTTTGAAAGTTTCGTACCTATCAAAAATGCTGTAGATGTGAAGGTCAAAGTTGAAAAGGTTGCTATGGTGATTAATGTTACTATTCAGCCAATCAGCAAGGTTGATGTATCTGCAAAGGAAATAAGAAGTAGAATCTCTGGGAAAGATACTAAAGTTATTTCTGAATCTGAGCAGGAATCTTTTAAAGTTTGTTTAGAAATGGAAAAAGAAGAGACTGAAAATGCTAAGATAACTTTTGATGAGACAAGATTACTTTACAGTATTGGTCTACATATACATCATATTTGTGTTATACTACAAGATGAGTCTGACAGCCAGACAATATCAGAGGTTCTTCGGGTGTCCGTGGATAATCTATTTCTAGCTCATCATCCTTCTTCTCAAGGCTTTACTGAAAACTCATTGTCAGAAAAATACCACATCTGTACATCTGTATGTGCTGCATCAATTCAAATTGACAACCAGTTATTCTATGCTAAAGGTCTCTTTGACTTCCCAGTGATATTTATTAAACAATCAAATGCTGCAAAAACAATGTTTGCTGTCCCAGAATTCCACAGTTTAAGTGTTATTGAAAAGCTAGCTGTGATGAAGTCAACAAGTTTTGCTCACATGCAGATTATTATGGAGGAAGACATTCTAGGAAATCCTGTTATTGGAACATTAGAACTTGCTATTGAACCCTCAGTTGTTAATATTGATGACAATTTTGTGTTTAGAATTCTCAAAGAAATTGAAGGATTAATTCCAACTAACCTCTCAGACTCTAAACATTCCAGGATTGATATTAAAAAACTACCCAAGTCTTTCAGAAAAATGTCAGGTGTTTTGAGTTGTCCAATCAGAATTAAACATTTATGTATTCAGCCAATATCTGTCCTCCTAAGTGTGCATGCATCTATGAAACTATTTATTGCCTCGGACAGGACACCATTGTCGTTTGGTTCTTTTGATAAAGAAGGTGTTACAAGTACAACCCATCAGCTGATACAGGTTTTAGTGATGCATTATGCATCAGGAGCACTTTTTAGAGCAGGTATGTAATCTCTCTCTCTCTCTCTCTCTCTCTCTCTCTCATTGTAACCAAGCAGTCATCAGTTATATACTAGTATTTCATAAGAAGAATTTATCTAATTGTTTTATCAGCACAAGGATTAATTGTATCATTGTTCATTTTTAGATGTTCAAAACAAAAAAGTTATAAATACATGTAAATATTTACAATTGCTATTATCTCTCTTTCTATGACTATATTTTTTTTTCTTTGCGTTCATATGATATGAACACTTATGACCTTTCTGAACTTTCTGACATCATGATGATAAAAATGGTTTTTTTTTTTCCATATTGCATTTTCAGCTCACTTCTCTGAGGAGAAAAAAGATTTATTGTCATACATGTACTTCTAGTTGCATCAATATCCAGTGTTATTTTGTTGGACAACCTTGTCAAATGATATACCTGTACAGGTGAGAGATATGGTGGTATTTAGTGTCTCTACCCAAAACAGATATGCCAAACTCATTGTCAGATATGGTGGTATGTGATTTCAGAACTTTTTTATTTAATTTTCAAGACTTTGTGAATGTCTTTTTATAGGTATTGTAGTTGGATCCCTGGAAATTCTTGGAAATCCCACTGGATTAGTAAGAAGTATAGGAACTGGTGTTGCTGATCTTGTCAAGCTTCCTTACGCAGGATTGACCCAAGGACCAGGTGCCTTTGTAAAGGGAGTGTCTGGAGGGATGTCATCATGTATCAAGAATATTTCATCAGGTTTGTATCAACTTGTTGAATCTTGTTTAAATATCCCTATTTTAAGTCTCTTAAGAATGGATTGGATTGGATTGATGGTGTTTTACTCCCGAGTCAAACAAAAACAAAATTCAACAAAGATCTAGGATGATAGAGGATACCAGCATGCTTGAAAATACACTAACCTTCAGTAAGTAAACTGACAAATATCCTAACACCAACCTTCAGTAAGTAAACTGACAAATATCCTCACACCAACCTTCAGTAAGTAAACTGACAAATATCCTCACACTAACCTTCAGTAAGTAAACTGACAAATATCCTCACACTAACCTTCAGTAAGTAAACTGACAAATATCCTCACACCAACCTTCAGTAAGTAAACTGACAAATATCCTCACACTAACCTGCCTCACACTAACCTTCAGTAAGAAAACTGACAAATATCCTCACACCAACCTTCAGAAGGTAAACTGACAAATATCCTCACACCAACCTTCAGTAAGTAAACTGACAAATATCCTCACACTAACCTTCAGTAAGTAATCTGACAAATATCCTCACACCAACCTTCAGTAAGTAAACTGACAAATATCCTCACACCAACCTTCAGTAAGTAAACTGACAAATATCCTCACACTAACCTTCAGTAAGTAAACTGACAAATATCCTCACACCAACCTTCAGTAAGTAAACTGACAAATATTATACAATCTAAACTGTATTTTGCTCTTTAGTTAAATGATTTATCAGGGTCAACACCAATTCACTGTACTATAAATGCTTTATTGTATCATACCATTTCACATTCATAAGTAGAGAGATTGACTGTAAATACACAAATTGTATACCAAATTAAGAATTGTGCTTATTACTAAATTTAATGAAGTATATAGAATCAGTTAGACTTTCATAATTTAATATTATAAGCATATTGTAATATTGTAAGCATATTATATTGTATCTGAATGTAAGTCTAATGTAACAATTTATACACACACATACACATGCCACACACACACACACACATGCACACACATACACACACACACTTATTTAAGGGTATTTTGGGCAATTTAATACACTTTACATACCGTAATATATGCCTTGATATCACTTTATAACTTGAAATAACTTCTATAGCAAGTAACTTAAGCCTGGTACTTCTAAACCCCAATTCACTTTAACCATAACATGTGATATGTATATATTAGGTGTAGATCGATAAAAGTACCCAAAACCCTGTGTAGACACAAGCTTACACCTAGTCAAAATGTTCCATACAAATTTGATATCAAAATTAAAAGTTCCACATTTGACCATTACATACCGGCCCCTTAATTGTTTCATTAACAATTACTTTAAAATAATCAAATGGTCAAATTATCATAAGGCAACTAAACACAATTACTTATCTTAACCTTATTTAGGCATTATATAAACTGAAAATTTATCAATATTCAAAAGTCATATTTTACTACAATACATCAGTCTGAGTCAATTATGCTTCTAAAATTTTACAAAGTTTTGCAATTGGTCTTGTAAGTATCCCAGATGCTGTTTTCAGTTTCACGACTCGAACTTGTCCCTGATCATCTTTGAAAATTTCAATAATTCTACCCATGTTCCATAAATTCCGTGGAGTATTTTCAACAATTAAGACAATGTCATTTATTTTAATATTTTCATTTTTATCGTTCCATTTTTGTCGTTTTTGTAACAGAGGTAAGTATTCTTTTGTCCAACGTCGCCAAAACAAATCTGCTAGATACTGAATTTGTCGCCACCTCCTGCGTGCGTAATTATCAGATTTGTCGAATAGTCCTGGGGGACAGTGTTCTCCAGCTTTTAACAAAAGTAAGTGATTCGGAGTGAGTACTTCTAAATCATTCACAGAATTTGTTGCTTCCGTCAACGGCCTGCCGTTTAAGATTGCTTCAACTTCACAGAACAGTGTTTGTAATCCCTCGTCGTCCAACTTGATACTTTGTTCCTGAGTAATTGAATACAGTACTTTCCTAATAGATCGGATTAATCGCTCCCATACTCCACCAAAATGGGAAGCCGCCGGAGGATTAAATC
This sequence comes from Tegillarca granosa, assembly GCA_029721355.1. Lineage (NCBI taxonomy): Eukaryota > Metazoa > Mollusca > Bivalvia > Arcoida > Arcidae > Tegillarca > Tegillarca granosa. The sequence continues at coordinate 251,567 of CM056610.1, forward strand.
CCCATTTAATCCCTTGTTGTACCAAATAATTGTTTAATCTGTTTAAATTCCATCTTTCTATTTCCAATTTGAGTTCTCTTTCTGCACTCACAAAATTTGTGCCGTTATCGGTTCTGATAGATTTGGGAACTCCTCGTCGAGCAATAAATCTCCTAATTGCGTTGATACAAGAATCAGTGTCTAGTGAGTATGCTACTTCCAAATGGAGCGCACGGGATGATAAACATGTGAAAATCACGCCATACCGTTTTATTTGACTCCTGGCTCTTTTTACGTAGAATGGACCGAAAAAATCTATACCAATATTGGTGAATGGTGAAACATCTGATTGAAGCCTTTCCGATGGTAAATCTGCCATTTTTTGTTTTTCAGGTAAACCCTGATATTTTTTGCATGTGACACACTTAGATAACATATGTTTAATCAGAGAATTTACACCAATAATCCAGTATTTTTGTCGCAGATTAGTGAGAATGAAATTTTTACCTAAATGTCCATTTTCCCTGTGTACACTTTCAACTAACAGCTTCGAAATTTGCGACTCTTTCGGTAAAACTATAGGATACTTGGCTTCAAACAATAGATTGGACTTTCGTAATCGCCCTCCAGATCGTATAATTCCATCTTTCATAAAAACATTCATTTGATACAACTTTGAAGACCTTTTCACATTTTCTGACGGCTCCTTTGATAATCTCTTATATTCGTCTGGAAATCCTTCTTGTTGTACATATCTGATTAGATATTTCTCTGCAGTTTCTAACGTCTCAGTTGATAGCATTTCAGATGTTTGCTTTTTCTCGTTATGTATAACTTTCAATCTGAGATTGTCAATATATCTTACAATCCATGCTGTGATTCTTTTCAACTTCGCCCAGTCTGAATTACTTGATAGTAATCGTGACATAACATTGTTATTAGAACTTTGTTGAGTGTGTACAGTGCTGAACACTTGTCTAATTTCTGTATCATTGCATTGTAAATCTTTGTTGATATTTTGTTGTGGCCATGCACTTGTCTCATGCCAAAGAAAATCTGGGCCCTGTAACCAAGTATTATCATCCCTAAATTTCGTTATCGACACTCCATGTGAGGCACAGTCTGCTGGATTTTCCTTTGTGGCAATGTAATTCCACTGATCTGAAGATGTTGCTTCATGTATAATCGTTAGTCTATTCGCAACAAATGTGTGAAACCTTGCATTTGTATTGGCTATATAGCACAATACTGACATACTGTCCGTCCAGTAGTAAATATGATCAATCTTCATATTAATCTCTTTTTTTATCTTTTCACAAATTCTTACTGATCTAGAAGCAGCAGTGAGTTCTAACCTCGGTATCGTAACAAACTTGAGAGGAGCAACTCGTGATTTACCAAGAAGAAACGCACAATGTACTTTGCCTTCATTACTCACTAACCGCAGATAAAAAACCATTCCATATCCAACGTTGCTAGCATCACTAAAACAGTGTATCTCAGAAAATGCTATTTCTCCAAAATTTTCTGGTTTATAACTTCTTTTAACAATAACTCTTTTTATTTCTGATGTTTCAGACAACCATTTCTTCCATTTTATATTGTCACTTTCTGGTATAGGTTCATCCCAACTGATTTTCATTTTACATAAATTCTGTAATATGATCTTGCCAATTAACACAAAAGGTGCTACTATTCCTAGTGGGTCGTAAATAGAACTGACTATTGAAAGAATTCCTCGTCTCGTGACTGGTCGATCTTTTAGACTAATTTGAAATCCAAAATGATCATTTTCCACAAACCAACAGATTCCAAGTGCATGTTCAATTTGACTGTTACTTCCAGGATCCCAGTGTTTAACTGTTTCTTCCTCTGGGAATGCTTGTATTACATTTGGCTCATTACTGGTCCATTTTGTTAAATGGAAACCTCCAAATCCACATAACATACTTAGATTTCTCACTAAATTGACTGCCTTATCTGTTGAATCTACTGATGCCAAACAATCATCTACATACATATTATTCATTAATGTCTCTTTCACATGTGGTTCGAACTGATCACCAACCTTTCTGCTGTACACTTAATTGCAAAATTGCAACAACTGGGCGAAGAAGTTGCACCAAAAAGATGTACAGTCATCCTATATTCCTTAACTTCATTATCTGTATCACCATTCGGCCACCATAAAAATCTCAAACAATCACGATCTTCTACTGGTACTTTTACTTGGTGAAACATCGCTTCTATATCTCCTAATATTGCAACATTTTCTTTTCTAAATCTCAATATAACACCTAACAAATTGTTTGTTAAATCGGGTCCTTGTAGTAATTCTCCATTCAGTGAAACACCATTATACACTGCAGAACAATCAAACACTACCCTCACTTTATTTGGTTTTCTTTGATGATACACACCATGATGTGGTAGATACCAAACCTTTCCATCTGACCGACATAATGTTTCATTTGGTACCACCTCTGCATATCCTTTTTCCAAAATGCTGTTCATGAAATTTTTATAGTCCTCTTTAAATTTTGGCATTTTGTTAAACTTTGCTCTCAAACTCTTCAAAGGGTTAAATGCTTGTGGCTTGTTACTTGGAAACTTGACAGCTGAGTCGCGAAATGGTAATTTGATACTAAAATGACCATTATCATACCTAACTGTTTCATTTACTTGAGTCAAGAACTTGGTATCTTCTAAAGAGTTCTCACTTTTATCATCTATCTGTCTTTCTGGAAAGTCCAGTTTAATTGATTCTTTAAGTAATTCCTCCAATCTGGAACACTTATCTACTTGTTCTATCTTTGATATGTATGTCCGATTCACTACTACTTTATGACTGTCACTTTCATTTCTATCTCTTGTAATGTTCCACACTATCCATCCAAGTCTGGTTTTTGTTGCGTGAGGTGATCCACTCGGTCCAGTACGAATATCAAACGGTGTAAATGCATCAGGCACATTACCGCCGATCATTATTTCAATATTCTTAGTATCGATATTTGGCATTTTAATATCCGAGAGATGTGACCATCTTGTTATTTCAGACTCATGCGGTATATGATCAGTGGTCACTGGCAATTCATCTTTCGTATATACCTTTGGTAGATCAATTACATTATTCATATCCATGTCACAGATTTGTAGACCATTTACAGAATATGTTTCCATTGAGTATGGATCCCCTATGGTGCCAAGAGTTAGATTCAATTTTTTGCCATGAGATCCTAACCTATTCATTAAACTCTCAGTACAAAATGTGACGTTACTACCAGTGTCAAAAAATGCATAAGTAGCGATGGTATATGGCTTGTTCTTTAGTTTCACACGCACAGGTATTATAGACATAGCACTTGTGATATCACCGGCCCCTGTATGACCACAAATATCCACTGGTGTTATACAGAGATTTGATGATTCCATTTGAACTTTGTTGTCAGTTAACTTTACTTGTGTATCCATTTTTGATTCATCATGTAGCGTTGTAGGATGTTTCTTCTTGCATATAGCATATTCTTGTCTATGTTTGCATTCTGAACTTTTATGACCTTTCTTAAGACACCCAAAACACAGTCCACATTTCCTAACATGATTACAACGATCTTGCACTTTCAATAACATAAATTCCTTACAGTCTGAAATTTTATGCAAATTAGACTGACAGTAGTAACATTTACTTCCAATATTGTTCGCATTATTACTGCTAGTACAAACAGCAGTTATGTCATTTATATTTCCAGTTCGGTTTCTGTAACCTCCAAATGTACCTTGTGTTCTTGTTTTATCTTTGTCCTGACTAGATTTCGACCTTGCTCCTAATGCCTCGCTACCATATAATGGATCGTTGACCTTTTTTGATTCTTGTTTTACAAATGATACAAATTGTGAAAACTTGATCAAATCTCCTGATTCTTTGGTTTTTAATACAATATTTCTCCATTTATCGTGCATATTATATGGTAACTTGGATACTAACCGCCGAATATTTTCAGAAAATTCTAAAATACAAGCAACACCTATACTTGTTACCACGTTTTCGCATTCAACAAGGAAAAGTGCAAAGTTGTCTAATGCTTTTGAGTCCCCATACTTAATAGATGGCCAGTCTAGGGCCTTTTTCGCAAATGCAGCTGCTATAACGTCTTGATTTCCATAGCGGTCTTCTAATTGTTTCATGGCTAATGGAAATGCTTGTTCACCATTTAAATGACTAAATCCACTTATAACCTTGTTTGCCTCACCTATAGTATATTGCTCGAGATAACTCATATTTTCTTCATTGTTGCTTGTGTTTGACATTATTTTAGCCTGAAATTGTCTTAAAAACTTTCTGTATTCCATCGGGTCACCACTAAACTTCTTTATTTCTGGCACTGGTTTACGCAAATGCCGAACTATCGAATCTATGGCTTCTATATTCCAATTGTCAGAATCAGGATATCTAGCCCTTGTTGATTCCATTGCTTGATTGTAATTTAATGCTACTTTTTCATTTTGCCTTCTATTATCGGTAGACTCAAAAACTTGCAACTGTTCTTTATTACACAATGGAACCTTATATTCAGTTTCATCATTAGCGATAAAAGGTTTTGCATGTACATTTAAATTTGATTTTGAGACTCCCTGATCTTCATCACTCACACTTGAATTCAATTCTTCCTCTAATTCTTCAGTAAGTCTCTCAAACTTTTCAAGTAATTTTGTTTTTGCTTCTGATACCGCTAAATCAGTGGACAATTCTAGCTCTTCTTCTTTTAACTTCAACTCAGTTTTAGCTATCTCTATATCTTTCCTTTTCTGTAGTGCTTTCATTCTTTCTAACAATTCTACTTTCTTTTCCTCCTCTTTTAACCTCCTTGATGAAACATTACTCCTAGAAGTTGATGTACTTGATCTAGAACTATGTGACCCTTTCCTAGAAACCTTTAAACTTGGAGACCTTTGGGTTTCTCTTAACTTTGCTTGCTCTGCCTCGTATATATATTTCTTTGTCGAGATACTAAATGCTTGCATAATATTGTTTTTGGCTTGAAAGTCGGAAAGATATTCATCTCTTTCTTCAGTTGACAATTGCTTAAGATGGCGGTCATGTTTTTCTAGAAAATGTTCGTATGCGATCATCCAATCTGAAAACATAGGCCTTAAAATATCTAGAGGGGTCTTATCTTGAATTCTATCAATTAAAACTTGTGAACTGTTGTTTAATTTGCCAAACAATTCATTCAATTTCTGCCTATCATATTCTCTGCCTTTCTCTGTAAACTTCCTTACTCTTTTCTCTTGCTCAAAAACATCCCCCTGGGACTCCATACTTTTTGTTTATTAAGCAATTACGTCAATAATATACAATCTAAACTGTATTTTGCTCTTTAGTTAAATGATTTATCAGGGTCAACACCAATTCACTGTACTATAAATGCTTTATTGTATCATTCCATTTCACATTCATAAGTAGAGAGATTGACTGTAAATACACAAATTGTATACCAAATTAAGAATTGTGCTTATTACTAAATTTAATGAAGTATATAGAATCAGTTAGACTTTCATAATTTAATATTATAAGCATATTGTAATATTGTAAGCATATTATATTGTATCTGAATGTAAGTCTAATGTAACAATTTATACACACACATACACATGCCACACACACACACACACATGCACACACATACACACACACACTTATTTAAGGGTATTTTGGGCAATTTAATACACTTTACATACCGTAATATATGCCTTGATATCACTTTATAACTTGAAATAACTTCTATAGCAAGTAACTTAAGCCTGGTACTTCTAAACCCCAATTCACTTTAACCATAACATGTGATATGTATATATTAGGTGTAGATCGATAAAAGTACCCAAAACCCTGTGTAGACACAAGCTTACACCTAGTCAAAATGTTCCATACAAATTTGATATCAAAATTAAAAGTTCCACATTTGACCATTACAAATATCCTCACACCAACCTTCAGTAAGTAAACTGACAAATATCCTCACACCAACCTTCAGTAAGAAAACTGACAAATATCCTCACACCAATCTTCAGAAGGTAAATTGACAAATATCCTCACACCAACCTTCAGTAAGAAAACTGACAAATATCCTCACACTAACCTTCAGTAAGTAAACTGACAAATATCCTCACACCAACCTTCAGTAAGAAAACTGACAAATATCCTCACACCAACCTTCAGTAAGAAAACTGACAAATATCCTCACCCTAACCTTCAGTAAGTAATCTGACAAATATCCTAACACCAACCTTCAGTAAGTAATCTGACAAATATCCTCACACTAACCTGCAGTAAGTAAACTTACAAATATCCTCACACTAACCTTCAGTAAGTAAACTGACAAATATCCTCACACTAACCTGCAGTAAGTAAACTTACAAATATCTTCACACTAACCTTCAGTAAGTAAACTGACAAATATCCTCACACCAACCTTCAGTAAGTAAACTGACAAATATCCTCACACTAACCTTCAGTAAGTAAACTGACAAATATCCTCACACTAGCATCTGCCTGAATGGTATTCAAAACTGTGTAGTGAGAGGCACTGTGATCTGTAAGTTTGACTTTATTCCATTTGTCCACTGAAGCCCTCTCTGATAAACATACAGGTTATATAATACAGTAAATGTTGTAGTAGTGTTACACTGTATACTTGTTACCAACCTTTTTTCTCTATTTACAATAAAACCTTGATTCATTACCACAATTTGTCTAGTCAGATTTTGACATACATTTAGAGAGATGTATGAAGAATAAGATAGAAATACTACATAACCATAATTCAGCTTCAATAAAAATGATGTCAGATGCCCTTGGAATAAAGAATTTTATAAACATGATAAAAACGTGTCAAAAGGACAACACATTGAAAAATCCTAAACCAAGTAGGTTAAACTGAAGATTCAGCTTCTATAAAAATGATGTCAGATGTCCATGGAATAAAGAATTTTATAAACATGATAAAAACGTGTCAAAAGGACAACACATTGAAAAATCCTAAACCAAGTAGGTTAAACTGAAGATTCAGCTTCTATAAAAATGATGTCAGATGTCCATGGAATAAAGAATTTTATAAACATGATAAAAACGTGTCAAAAGGACAACACATTGAAAAATCCTAAACCAAGTAGGTTAAACTAAGGATTCAGCTTCTATAAAAATGATGTCAGATGTCCATGGAATAAGAATTTTATAAACATGATAAAAACGTGTATCCATGTCACAAGGACAACACACTAAAAAATCTGAACTTTATGTTAATATTTATTAACATATGTAATTAAAACATTGCAAAAAATAAAATGTTCTAGCTGCTGTTGATGTCTCAATGAAAGTAAACTAACCCAGACCAAGATGTAAATACAAACACACTGTTTATTACAGAAATTTATATTCTTGGTATTGTAGAGGCTTTTATAGATAATAACAAAATAAAAACTAACGACAGCATGTTTTTTCATATTGCAATATATTTCGAATACACAGTATTCCTTATCAAGCTTACATTTTAACTAACTGATAAACTACATGACAAGATATATATGAACAATTTAATTGTTGTTTTATGATAGGTTTTAATTTTTTGTTGTAGGCATGATCACCTCTGTTACAAATTTTGCATCAAGTGTGTCAAGAAATATGGATAGGTTGTCAATGGACAGTACACATCTACAAAGACAGGAAGTACAAAGGAGACAGATGCCTGATGGGATATCAAGTGGATTAAAACAGGGATTAACCAGCTTTGGAATAAGTTTACTTGGTAAGTGATACAGTATAATTTATATAATCACATTATAGCTGGCTTGGTACATGTATATAAAAACTAGCTGCATTTTCCCCTATATTAATCATATTTGATAGTTTCAAGGGAAATAAACTTTCAAAAGAAAATTTAATACATGCAGTTGATTTGCCAATTATCTAGTTCATAGTGATTGATTAGACAATTTGTATTTTCATTAATGAGAGACTACTAGACAAAATAATTTCTGTAACATTTGTTTGCCAGGTAGGTGGATTGTGTTGTTAGGTTGGTGGACTGTGTTGTCAGTTAGGTGGACTTTGTCAGGTAGGTGGACTCTGTTGTCAGGATTCTGTTGTCGGGAAAAACTGGAGACTTGGTACTTGCATATTGTTGTCTATTGATCGAGTCATAACTGTATATTTCAGGTGCTGTTGCTGGACTAGCTGATCAACCAATACAGAATATATTGTCTCAGGAAGGGGATAGTGATAACCAATTATCCAAGTCTAAGACAGCATCTGGTATTGTGACAGGTGTCGGTAAAGGCCTGGTTGGTGTGTTTACAAAACCAATAGGTGGCGCTGCTGAGCTGGTCTCACAAACTGGACAAGGTATTTAACCAAATTTTATGTTTATATTTAACTTGTATTTCACTTACATAAAGTTTATCATATTTTAAAGATATACTTTTTTCAAATTTTGAAGGCTTTACCAGTAAACTTGCAACCAAAATACATATAGTTATAACTTAAAATTACCGTTTAAAAAACAATGGTATACCTTTAAGGTATAAATAATGGTATTTCTGTTTCTCTTAAAGCTTTTAGACAAGAGTATTTGATTTGGGTTTTGATAGACTAAGTTTTTAGGTAGCTATTACAGCAGAATCAGTAAATACAAAAATTGTCTTAATTAAACTACCGTAGGCCTTCGATGTTTTCGGACCCTATATGTTTTCAGACACCCTAATTTTTAAATTTTAATTTTTAATTTCCTCTTGTTTCGGACGGCAATTTTTTACCTCTAAATCTGGACACGTTTTCGCTGAAAATCAGTTGCAGAATGTTATGCAGAGTGCTTAAAATAAAGATTTAATAAAATCAAGAAGAACCTTTGTTGTTTTCAATTATTTTAACTTTAATTTTTTTTCACACGTTTATTTCATTGTGTTTTGGTGCCATTGCATCTTAACGTGAAACAGGTACGTGTAATGTATTAACATTTTTATGTAAACTGAATAAAATCAAACCTTTGATAAGTACTTTAATTTTCTATGAAAATGAAAGTTGATTATAATTAATGTTCACTGCCGAGAAATTCGTGTAAGACAGAATCTTGTCGGTACACTAGTTCAACATCAAAGACATTTTTAGCTCACCTGGCTTATGGCATGGCGCGGCATGTGTATGCGCATGCGTGCATGTGTGCGTCGTTAACACCTATTTTTGACTTCTCCTCCAAAACTGCTGGACAGATTTCAATGATACTTGGCCAGAAGCATATATGGGCTGGTGCAATTCAGATTTGTTCATGGCGTTGCCATGGCTACCAAACCTAGGTCAAGGTGACCTAGGGGTCCAAAAATCTTAAAAAATCTTCTTCTCCGAAACCGATTATGGGAGAACAAATCTGATGTGATATTTGGCTTTTCTAGGGTCTTAAGCCTATAGTTTGTTCATTTCGTGAAATTTGGTCGAAAAATGGGTTAGGCGATTTTGTGTTAATTTAAAAAATTTCGTAAAATGGCTTCAGATTGTTATAATTTGACTATTTAAACAGATAATGACATGAGGTTTTCAGTTTTGACTTTTTCTTGAAATGACCTCTAAATTTGTTCATGAACTAATTTGTGATTTATGCAGTTTTAGGCAATTTTCTTGCAAATATTAAGAGATAAATGAAATCAAAACATTGTTAGAATGTTCAGCATGACAAAATTTAAAAAGGTACCAAGTTTCATAACTATATGATAATCCATGTAGGCGTTGTTGCCCCTGAAATGTTATTTTTGGCTTATAAATACAAAAATTGTGCATTAGCTTCAAAACTTTAATCTTTTTGTATAGGCATGTATATTAGAATATTGTAGGTATTGTGACAACGATCATTTTGATATATGGTTCAAGGTTATATGATCAAAGGTCAAGGTCACAGCTGCAAAAGAAGACATAAATTGCTAATTATCTTGAAAACTGTTAAGTTTTTGTATAGGCATGTATATTAGAATATTGTAGGTATTGATTTAGCGATCATTTTGATATATGGTTCAGGATCATATGTTCAGCGGTCAAGGTCACAGCTGCAAAAGAAGACATAAATTGCTAATTATCTTGAAAACTGTTAATTTTTTGTATAGGCATATATATTACAATATTGTAGGAATTGTGGCAATGATCATTTTGATTTATGGTTCAAGGTCATGTGTTCAAAGGTCAAGGTCACAGCTGCAAAAGAATACTTAAATTGCTAATCTTGAAAACTTAACTTTTTGTATAGGCATGTATATTAGAATATTGTAGGTATTGATATGATGAACATTTTGATATATAGTTCAAGGTCATATGTTCAATGGTCAAGGTCACAGCTGCAAAAGAAGACATAAATTGCTAATTATCTTGAAAACTATTAGCTTTTTGTATAGGCATGTATATTAGAATTTTGTAGGTATTGTGACAATGATGATTTTGATATATGGTTCAAGGTCATATGTTCAAAGGTCAAGGTCACAGCTGCAAAAGAAGACTTAAATTGCTCATTATCTTGAAAACTGTTAATTTTTTGTATAGGCATATATATTAAAATATTGTAGATATTGGGGCAACGATCATTTTGATATATGGTTAAAGGTCATATGTTCAAAGGTCAAGGTCACAGCTGCAAGAGAAGACATATATTGCTTACTGTCTTGAAAACTTTAACTTTTTGTATAGGCATGTATATTAGAATATTGTAGGTATTAACATGAAGATCATATATGGTTCAAAGACATATATATATGTTCAAAGGTCAAGGACATAGCTGAATAAGCTGATTAAGTTTTGTGGCAGTTCTTAACTTGAGAAATCTTGTTAAGTTTCTGTACCTAATATATTGTCTTTTGTGCTTTGTAAACAATTTTGGACATATCATCAGGTGAGCGTTAAGGCCTATGAGCCTCTTGTTTCTGATAAAAACAGGAAGTGACGTTTTCACTTATTCTCATGCTCATTTAGTGTTTGTTATGGGAATTCCAGAAACGACTATGTGATTGTTCCAGCCTACAGACGCGATAAAAAAAACTGTTTTCCAAGATAAGAATTACATTAAAATATGTTTGAAATATGATTTAAAATAATTTAATTTTTAACCTTTTATTTGCGAAAGTCGGGAGTTGGGACTTGTTCTATCTTTGCCTTGCCATTTCTTTAAATGTACACACATAGGCATGGTAAAATATTGAATATTTGATTGAAACGAAATTCTATGAACTTGATCCACAAAAAATGCAACACACGATGTATAATAATAATTTGACTGCAGACAGTAACAAGTAGAAAGCGGCATGTTGGTGCACCTCAATCGTTGGGATTTAAAAGTCACGTTGTTTACTTATAAACAAAATGGTGACCTCGATGTGTATTACTTAGAGAATCATGATTATTGATCAACAAATGCTTAAAAAATAATAATTAGTAAAATAAACAACATAAAAGGTAACTTTTACTTGTACATGTATTTTATTTAAAATTTTACTTTATCGTTCATATATATGTGGATATCGCTGTTGATAATGTCTTAAAATATCAAGAAGGAACCGGGACCCAAAATCCGCTCCAAAATGTCTCTAATTTTTCGGACACTCCAAATATTTGGACACCCCCAATTTTGAAGATATTTAATTTTCAATTTTCCTCTAAATTCTCGGACACTTGAAACTGAAATTATTAAAATCTGTCCCAATACATAGAAGGATTACGGTAATTTTCTTAGAAATTACCATCAATATTGGTTGTTAAAGTAACCCTTAAACCTTTTCTTACCGCTATTTAAAATCTTTGGTCTTGAATCTTAAAGGTATTACATTTAATATATGTATAGATAGGGTCAATCATATCCTATATTGAGAGATGATCAAGCCCTGTTTGTCCCATTGTGTAATCAGGAATGATTTATGAGACTAGCCTAGAAGAGTTGAGTTGAGTAATGGTGTTTAATGTCCCAGTCAATAATATTTCTCTTATATCAAGAATCTATGATTTCCCACTTAATCTACCACCTGAGCTACTGTTGTGGTTTAGCCTAGAAGACTTGCTAACTTTGTTTACTTAAGACTTATAAGATTTCTTGTTCAGTCTGTTTAATTTTTTTTAGTTGTAAACCTCCTCTCTAAGCAGCTACAAAATAATAAAATACTTTTTTCTCACTCTACAATGTGGTCTTTAGTCTGCACTTAAATATGTGACACTGACCTTTGTCTCTTCTAAACTTCAGTATCTGTTGGAGATTAAAATCATCTTTTAAAAGTTCTGAGTCTTTAGTTAAATTTTAATGATTTGGAAAGTAAATGATTAACCTTGCCTAGATGAATATCCAATAAAAGTTAAAATAATGAACTTTATGGATTAGTTACATTGTACAATTTTGTTGTTACAAATTTCTCAATACTTTTTCAATATATTATTATTATTATTATTATTATTATACTTTGTGCACAGGTCTTTTACATGGGACAGGTTTGGCTAGTAACAGACAAAACCCAATTTATAAACCAGAAAAGATATTGATATCTGAAAGTTCTAATGGGAGAATTAAGTATATAAAGTAAGTTTTGTATACAGACAGAAAAAGAATCGTCATGGTTACATGTAACATTATAGTAAGTTGTGTACACAGACAGAAAGAGAATCGTCATGGTTACATGTAACATTATAGTAAGTTGTGTACACAGACAGAAAGAGAATCGTCATGGTTACATGTAACATTATAGTAAGTTGTGTACACAGACAGAAAGTGAATCGTCATGATGGTTACATGTAACATTATTATAGTAAGTTGTGTAACTATACAGACAGAAAGAGAATCGTCATAGTAACATGTAACATTATTATAATAGTAAGTTGTGTACACAGACAGAAAGAAAATCATCATAGTTACATGTAACATTTTAGAAAGTTGTGTACACAGACAGAAAGAGAGAAAATTGCCATAGTTACTTGCGACATTTTAGAAAGTTGAGTTCACAGACAAAAAGAGAGAGAGAGAGAGAGAAATATCATTTTAGTAACAGATAGGAGAGTATTTCAGTAATTACATGTAACATTTTAGTGCATAATTCATTTCCTTAAAATTTGCTAGGTTTGTGGAATCTTGACATTAATAGAGATAATTTACTGTGACCAAATAAGTTGCAGAAAAGTTCAATATTAAATGTTTCATAAATATTCTTATTTTTGAAATAATGCCTCGCTCACGGCTGTTAGAACCTTCTTTACCTTATTAAAAAAAGTTTATCGTTACTGAGCATGCGTAGGGCTGCGATGTACACCGCTGGCAACCAATGTCCGCCATATTTGTTTACGCTTCAGAGAGGGGTGGTCCCAGTAGTGTAAAAAAATTAGAAAACTCACAAGACCAATTTCAAGTTCTGAATAAAATTCAAATCTTTGATCGATTATCTCTCGACCATCAGAATGCGATTTTTGATTTTCGCTCTGTAAACAATCGTGTTCAAAGTTGCGGTTTTCTAGAAAAAACTGTCTCGGTGCCATTTTCCGAATGGTCGGAAGCTCGTGTACATCAAAGAATGCCGAATAATTTTATTTCAAGGCAAAAAGTTGAAAAACGCATTCTGATGGTAGTTAGAGAAGCATCCTAACTCGATATTTTGCATGAGATCATGGAAGAAAACAACGCAGATTTTCTTTTTTTTTTACACTCAGGAGGGACACATACCGTGACATTCTGCAAAAATTGGCGATAATCTTCGCTTTTTGTGATGGTATATTTATTTTAGTTGTATGAAAAAATAATAAATAAATAAACAGTATATCGGTCGTGATAAGAAGGAAAATCACAGAGCATAATAGCTCATAAATCCGAAAATTGTGATCAAAATAAAAGATTACTCTTTTCCATTTGAATTCTATAATTTTCTATACAAATGCAGGTACCTCACCTGCCGTGATGACTTTCGAAAAATGGATTTATCACATGTATATGAATATAACTTTTGTAGGAAAAATTGATAAAATTTAATTTCGACTTTAAACTACGTCATTTTTACATGTTCTAAATATTCTATTTCTGACCAACTAAAACGCTATAAATGTGATTTTTTATATAATTTTCCATTCAGTTCTCTCTCTACTTGTATAATAATAATAATAATAATAATAATTATTTAAAGTTATGAAATATTAAATCATGCAAATTATTTTTCACTAAAATCAATTAAGCAATTTACCTAACAGTTAATAATAATAATAAATATTATTATTATTATATTTATTAAATTTTTAGTAAAGGTTTTCAATTTTTAACAAATTAAAGATTTCACAAGAATTCTTTTACTAAGCCAAATGAGGGTCATCATGTGGTGCCTGAAGAAACACCAGTGTCTGAATAAAACCACTAAATATTAAATGGATAAATACTAAAAAAGTGATAAATAAAAGAAAGATGCACCAACAAATTATTAAATTTGAGTGTTTCGAAACAATTTTTTTCATTAAGCATTTGACCTCCCCATTAAATAAATAAAATTTAAAAATAAAATAGAATAAAAAAAAAAATAAAATAAAAAGTAAAATAAAGTAAATAAATTTTGACACCAAAAGAAATATAGTTAAATGGAATCTTTCATATAAATTTGGAAAGGTGATTTAAAGTAACTTCATTTAAATTTTTTTTACAGATATTTCAACAATTCTAATTTCTACCATCAACACATGTAAAAATTTTACAGATTTTCTGAATTTAAAAAAATAGCCTTATTAGGGAGACTTTAAACAAGATATACATATATGTGTCATATCTTTTAATATTATGTTCTATTTTTGAATTTCTTATTTTCTATGATGTTTTTCATTCATACACAGAAAATTTTAATGTAATTTATTTTATAATAAATTAACTTGAGCACATCATATTTGTTTTAAAACAATATATTCACTGCATTGAAGAGGGTTAAGATGAGAGCAGAGAAGAAAAAATGTAATTACCCAGTCAAGATTCTTTCACTAGACAGTTAGTCTAGAGTTCCTGTAGAAAGTATTTAATCTTTTCCAATGGAACTGACCAAAAACATCTTTTGCAGTGGAACTGACAAAAAAAGTAGAAAAGGGGGTTGTCAAAAGTCCAATCAACCAATGACTCCATATGATCACTGGCAAAATAATTGAAGTTGTAATCATAATTAACATTTAAGAATTAAAACAGATTAGAATTCCATTGGTACATCAGATCAGACATGTCACATATTCATCCATGTCACTCTGAACAGAAAACTGAACATGACTTCATACACAAAAACAGTTCCATGTGTATTTCTTGAACAATTAACATATAGCTGTAAAGGTTACTGGTGGCTCATCTGAAAGGCCATAATTAAACAGATTTATACAGCCAGAGGTCACATGTTTTTTGAATTCCATCTAAGATGGCCACAAAAATTAATTATATACAAATTGGACAGCAATCATTTCCAATGATTTATTCATGTTAATATGTAAAGGAGCACTTTAATGTTAAGCATATGAAAAAGCAGACAACTTGGGTGTTGTATTCACCTGCATGCATACAGGTATATTAAGCCTAAATTGAGGGACTTTTCCTTTCTGAATAAAAAGAAAAAATTACATATAACCATGTGTTGAATTTTAATTATAAAAAATTGTAAAATTTCATTTATATTTAAATATTTCAGAAATTGTGTATTTTTATAAAACCTTTCATGTTTATCCAAAGGCTGTACATGTATCTTGTTTTTACTCCTTAACTTTGTTATAAGGCATTAGTTCATATTCTAAATTTGAAGGACTATGTTCAAGAACTTTTAAAATTTTAAACTTCAGAGTCTTTATCAATGGTTCACAACAATAACATCACTATGTTGAAGTTTTCAATAATTTACAAGATTTATCAAATTAAACATCCTCCTTTAACACTTGAATATATTATATCTAGACACTGATGGTAGATACATGTATTTATGTCATACTGATAATCACTCCAAATCTCCAAATGGTAAATTCCTGGATATCAGACCTGCAAAAATAAAAAAAGAAATAAGTTTTAATGACATAAAATAAATGTAATAAATTTCACAAATTTATATAAAAGTGAACCAAACATTAAAATGAAAATAGGCCTATTAAAGCCAGTATATGTAAATGTGCAAAATTTTATCTAAAATAATAGATATTGTAACAAGTAAAACATTTTAAATCTCTCTCTCTCTCTCTCTCTCTATTGGATCATCATCATCATTATTATTATTATTATTAAAATTCCTAAGTCACAGGGACTGTAATTTCAGTCAAAAAATTAATGTATGTTTGAAGGTGCAACAGGAATCATCCCCAACCCCCTCTCTCTCTCTCTCTCTCTCTGTCGTGTGTGTGTGTTTGTGTGAGGGGTGTTCTGTTTTTTTTTTTTTTTTTTTGTAAAATAAAAATAGACCGGCTAATCTCTTTTTCAGCCACAGTTTATTTTTTTCTCGACTTTTTTTCAAACCGTTTATCATGATAGGCACTTGATGTTAACACATTCTCTCTCTCTCTCTCTCTCCGCGACTAGATTTTCAAATCAATGCAGACATATGTATACTGAATTTTGTCATTATTGACATCTTACACATATATTAAAACAGTATACTTACTTGTTCGTCTACGAAAACACAATTTCAAATGATTTTCATTCACTCAGTCATTCCGATGGCAACATCAGTTCATTGTCATGAGACCGTCCCTCCGCATCTGAATATGCGTTAAATTCTTCATTTTTGTTAGAAACACGTCTTTGTTTGATCGTATAATTAATCCATAGACAAAGTAATCACATAAATTTAAATATCAACGAAATTACAATTAACTAAATTTTATGATTTTTCGGCACAAAAGTTGTTAGATGACCAAACAGCATGCTCATGCTGTACATGTTGTTGACCCGACTTTGACCTGAATCAAGAAGGACAACTCTAATAAACGGGAAGGAGCGGGCGCCAGATTGGTTACGGCATGAGTTCGGGACTCGGCACGCGCTTGGAATAACTAGTCCTTGTAACAGCCATGTCACTGTTAGTCAGATGCTGATATTTACAAGGTATCAGGATAAAAGGATTTATCAGATTAATTTGGAAAACATAATAACTTAGATGTATCTGTGATATTCAAAGAAAAAATTAAGTTTGATTTTTCTTTCAGAAAATTTTTACATTCCGTACCTAATTCAGACATTCAAATGATGGTAAAGGCAGATTTTATAGATTTAACAGAGTCAGATGTCAAAGTTGACTTGTTGTTGACCAATGAGCTTCTGTTTGTCATAAACTGTGAAGATGATGCCCAACAACAAGCTTTTTCGTTGGCTGAACTTGAAATGAGCAGCAATGATAGTAATCCAAGATTGTTGACTTTACATTGGAGAGATACATTCCAACAGACTTCAACTGAGGTATTTGGATATTAAAAGTCCCCAATAATAGTAATTTTTTTACAAAAGTTTTGCTGCTAAAGGGTAAAGTAGTGACATTATTTAACACTTGATTCAGTCTGTTTAATATTCTAACTTGTACTTTTAGCTCTCTGAAATCATAACTTTATGCTGAATATTACAAGAATTAAACAGACATAACATTTTGTCTTTTTCATTTTTTTTTTTGTATAAGTATATTAACAGTTCAGTACAAATCACAGTTAATCATCTGATGTCTTGTATACTTAAAAAAAAGGCAATTTGGAATTTTAAGATTGCCTTTTCATGATTGGAAGCATAATTCTCATTAATTTCATTTGTCAGTTGGCAGGGTCTTATAAATACCTTCTGACAGGAGAAATAAGACAGTATCTGACAAAATACTTGTCTGACAGGAGAAGTAAGACAATTTCCGACAAAACACTTCTCTGACAGGAGAAATAAGACAATATCTGACAAAATATTTGACAGGAGAAATAAAACAATATCTGATAAAATACTTGTCTGACAGGAGTAATAAGACAATATCTGACAAAATACTTGTCCGACAGGAGAAGTAAGAGAATATCTAAAAAAATACTTGTCTGACAGGAGTAAAAAGACAATATCTAAAAAAATACTTGTCTGATAGGAGAAATAAAACAATATCTGACAGGGGAAATAAGACAATATCTGACAAAATACTTGTCTGTAATGAGAAATGAGACAATATCTGACAAATACTTGTCTGACAGGAGTAAAAAGACAATATCTGACAAAATACTCTTTTGACAGGAGTAATAGAATAATATCTGACAAAATAGTTGTCTGAAAGGAGTAATACGACAATATCTGACAAAATACTTGTCTGACAGGGGTAAAAAGACAATATCTGACAAAATAGTTGTCTGACAGGAGAAATAAGACAATATCTGACAAAATATTTGTCTGAAAGAAGAAATAAGACAATATCTGACAAAATGCTTGTCTGACAGAAGAAATAAGACAATATCTGACAAAATAATTGTCTGACAAGAGAAATAAGACAATATCTGACAAAATATTTGTCTGACAGAAGAAATAAGACAATATCTGACAAAATAATTGTCTGTTTAAAGTAATAAGACAATATGTTCCAGGAGAATTAAGACAATATCTGACAAAATAGTTGTCTGACAGGAGAAATAAGACAATACCTGAAAAAAAAATTGTTTGACAGGAGAAATAAGACAATATCTGACAAAATACTTGTCTAATGGAGTAAAAAGACAATATCTGACAAAGTAATTGTCTGACAGGAGAAATAAGACAATATCTGACAAAATACTTGTCTGACAGGAGTAATAAGACGATATTAAACAGGAAAAATAAGACAATATCTGACAGGAGAAATAAACAATATCTGAAAAAAATATTTGTCTGACAGGAGAAATAAGACCATATCTGACAAAATACTTGTCTGACAGGAGAAATAAGACAATATCTGACAAAATACTTGTCTGACAGGAGTAAAAAGACAATATCTGACAAAATACTTGTCTGACAGGAGTAATAAGACAATATCTGACAAAATACTTGTTTGACAGGAGTAAAAAGACAATATCTGACAAAATATTTGTCTGACAGGAGAAATAAGACAATATTAAAAAAAAAATTGTCTGACAGGAGAAATAAGACAATATCTGACAAAATACTTGTCTCACAGGAGTAATAAGACAATATCTGAAAAAACATTTGTCTGACAGGAGAAATAAGACAATATCTGAAAAAAATATTTGTCTGACAGGAGAAATAAGACATATCTGACAAAATACTTTTCGACAGGAGTAAAAAGACAATATCTGACAAAATAGTTGTCTGACAGGAGAAATAAGACAATATCTGAGAAAATACTTGTCTGACAGGAGTAAAAAGACAATATCTGACAAAATATTTGTCTGACAGGAGAAATAAGACAATATCTGAGAAAATACTTGTCTGACAGGAGTAAAAAGACAATATCTGACAAAATAGTTGTCTGACAGGAGAAATAATACAATATCTGAAAAAATGTTGTCTGAAAGGAGAAATAAGACAATATCTGACAAAATACTTGTCTGACAGGAGTAAAACGACAATATCTGACAAAATAATTGTCTGACAAGAGAAATAAGACAATATCTGACAGGAGAAATAAGACAATATCTGACAAAATACTTGTCTGACAAGAGTAAAAAGACAATATCTGACAAAATACTTGTCTGACAGGAGTAAAAAGACAATATCTGACAAAATACTTGTCTGACAGGAGTAAAAAGACAATATTTGACAAAATACTTGTCTGACAGGAGTAATAAGACAATATCTGAAAAAATATTTGTCTGTCAGGAAAAATAAGACAATATCTGAAAAAAATATTTGTCTGACAGGAGAAATAAGACAATATCTGACAAAATACTTGTCTGACAGGAGTAAAAAGACAATATCTGACAAAATAGTTGTCTGACAGGAGAAATAAGACAATATCTGACAAAATAGTTGTCTGACAGGAGAAATAAGACAATATCTGAGAAAAATATTTGTCTGACAGGAGAAATAAGACAATATCTGAGAAAAATATTTGTCTGATTTAAGCAAATTAAGCTATAAATTTTCTTTTGTTAAATTTTCAACAAAATTATAATTGAGTAAACATCTTTTGACTAAAAACCTTTAACAGGTAGGTAAAAAATACTTGATTACTGTAAAATTAAGCTATCTAATTTCTTCACAACATAATAATATTCCAATTGTATTTGATCACTTAACTTTACAGGTTTATCAATTAATAAGTACTTGGGTTATTACAGAACCAATTTGTACTGTAGGAGTTAATTCTCTATCAGTTTATCATATGATTAATTCTGTCTTATTTAAATTTAGGTTTGTAAAAATAAAAAAAAGTGTAGAATTTTAAATACCATTTTAGTTTAGAAATTCATTTTTTTTACTTGTAGTGTAATGAGAACAAAGACAGAGTTGCTGAGTTTATCGATGGTACTTTGGTTTATGTCTCACAAGTAACTCCGTCTCCATCAACAACTTGTGACAGCCAATCAGAATCATCATTGTCACCTGTTGGCAGACCCTCTGCTGGACCACAATTCCACTTCCTGTTAGATAAATCCTATAAAGAGTCTTTAATTTCATTGTTTTATATGATTAAAGATACACTTTCTGGGAAAGGTTTTATAATATAACTCGACCTGTGAGTGTTTGTGTGTGTGTTTTATCACAAACTGTAATTATTACTTTAAAAAAATAAAACTGTTACCTTATAAACTTGTTGCTTAAATTATGAATAACATTAAATTGTCTTGAGATTGAACTTTATAAAGATATTGATGTTGAATGGCTTGTGACACAAGTTAAGATTTTTTTTTAGGTTATACCTGTTGTATTTTGAGGGGAAAAAAGTACTAAGGTGTATGACCAATCTTTGACAAGTAAACAGAATGATTTACAAAAAACAATTATATAAAAGTGTATAAAAAAATCAATGCCAATATTTAAGAATATATTGATACTTGTAATGCTTGTAAAAGGTTTCCCTGTAGACATATATTTTTTGTCATTCTGCACCTGCCTAAATTCACAATCCAGGATGTAGAGGATACTTCAGGTTTTTAGTAATCACACTTTAAACACTTTAAATTATCATTCATGAGTTCATGTAAAGGGAAAGTTTATATAATACATTAGTACTTTTCTACACAATGGTTACAAAAATTGGTGAATATACATGTGAGAGGATCCCTATCTCACCCTAAAAAGCAATGTATATTGCATCAATTGACTTTTAACGAGGTATTTTTGCATATAAAATTTGTCTCAATTTAAAAATAACTGAAGAATTTTGTCATGGTTGACCTCAGAGAGGATGGGCCAACTTTACTCAGGGGATTGCATGTAATAATATTCATTACTGTCAAAACCTGGAAAGAGACAAAATCACCTCAGAGAAAAAAGAAAAGGAAATAACAAAAATTGTACCATTTTTTGAAACCTGCTTTCTTCCTAAAATTTGTTTTTCTTTTAAAAACTGACAAATGTTTGATGTAAACTAACTATATTTAAAAAAAATATTTGCTAGAATTTATTGAACAATAGAAATGATATTAATTGAAAATTTCAATATGTTATTTTGCCAAATTAGTAATGTAAAAAAATCAAAATAAATTTTGTTGATGTTATGTATCTGGGTAACGGTGTAGAACAATAATGGCTACTCTGTTCTTAGTACTTTAAACGTTTCTTTGAACATCATTTTAGGTTTACAAAGTAATTACTGTGACACCTTAAATCAACAATAACTATCTACAATAACTATCTTTTTATTATTTTTTTCCAGATTATTTTTCATTTTCCTCTAAACAAGCATGACAAATACTATTAATCATTTAGTGATGTCAAGTCTATTTTCAAGCAATTTACATGATGTCAAGTATCAAATTAGTACACACACAACAGAATACAAGCCAGCATTGTTTTAAAACACAAGACCATTTTTCAAGTCTTATTTCCCCTTTCTAAAAACTGTTTTCTTTTGTTTCTTTACCAGTTCATCTTTTGTTATAACACTTTTGTGTCCATCCATCTTACTCTTTTTAACAATGTATTGTAATGAGCCTGAAACAGAGGATTCTTGCTGCATTGCAGAAACTGTTTCTGCTTGATCTTTAAAAACAATTTTTTTCTAAATTAATGTAACAGTTAATTCTGCTCAAAGATTGCTTGTTGTAACTTCTCAGATATACTCTTGTTTGTAGGCTTTTGTATTATGTTAAACCATGCATTGTAAAGATGAGTTATTTCACTTTTTAACTTTTAGATTAAGACATTTGAGATAAATATTGACATATCTTTGTTTAAGACTCAACAGCTTTTAGTCTCCTGTGTTGAACCACTTTTTTCATGATTTGTCATTTGTTTGGATGTAAATTTATATGGTACAATTTTTGTTACTTCTCAGTTTTATTTGTTTTCTTGTTGCCTCTTGTCTATGTGTCTTTATTTCCTCCAAGTGTTCTTTCCTCATCTCAGCAGTGCTCATTGATATGTAATTATGGTATATATCCTGAAGAAATCTATTCACTGAATCATAAAGGCTCTGAAATTCTAAAACATTTTAATCCAAATTCTACATAATTTATCATCATTTTGTCTCAGGCAGATAAAAGATGGCTAAAGTAGATATGATTTACAAATTCTGGCATTAACAAAATGAGCCAGTTTCACTATATTCCATTTTTGGGACTGCTGGAAGTTGACACAAGTCACCATGTCACCAAATACAATAGGCTAAATCTCTAGGCCAATTTATATAGAGATATATCTACAATTTATCATGGAAACTTAATTAAAGAACAAAGTTTTGAATATTATTCCTGCATCTAAAATTATCTTCATTACCAAGTATGATATCCAGTATCTCTTTTTTCCGGTATCACTCATCTGTTATGCAAGAAATCAGTGTAGGGGTTTAATGTCTTTTTTTTAAATAGCAACAGCTATGTAATTTTCTGTTTTGACATACTTTATTGTTCATGTGCAAGCACTCTCACTATTGTTTACCAAACGTTTTTCTGTGCCTTTGCCACCAATTTTAAACAATGTTTTCTTTTTTTTCAATCTTAAATACAGAGTATTGATTTTCGACCATTATCTAATTCTACATAGAAGATATCTTAACAGAGGTTTTAGAAGTTTAGATTTTGGGATTCTTTTTTTTTATTATTTTCTTAATAACTCGAATAGTACTGAGCAGGATATTTATTTCTAAATTGTGATCACTGCAACTTCTGATGCAGACAATCATACAAAGGGTGTTTGTTTAATGGTGTGATTCGATTAATTATTTTTTAAAAATATGTCTTTCATTTCTTTATTCACGAAGGGTCTACAGATTTGCATTGTTTTCCATTAGCTTTTCTGTCATTGTTTTTTTGCAAATTTATTTTTGACTCATGTGAAAATAATTCTGATGAGATTATTTCAAGATAATTAAATGATTCTGATATGAGTAGTGCTCCTTGATTTAAAAAGACATTAAGTATGTTGTTTTGTTATGATTTGAATTTGTTTTCAAATTATATTTTACTTGTTTATAAAAGTGTATGTTTGTTAATATACATGTGTGTGTTTGTTTATATACATGCCTGTGCTTGTTGAACAGTTTTATGCTAATTTGCCTGAGAATGGGATTATGTATTTGATGTTTACATTATTTACTTATTTAATTTTTTTATGTTAATAACTTATTAGCTGATAATTTTTTTACAAATGGGGATGCAGAAATATTATCATGGAAATAAAATATTTTAATGAATTTCCTATGTATAATTTTTATTTGATATAAAATAAAGCAGATTTGAAACAAATAAACGTGAAGATGACAGTTTATATGACAATAATGAAAACGGGGGTTAGAAATAGAAAAAAACTGTAATCTTAACGACGTACAAAACAACAAAAACAGAAAAACGTGGACAACTCTGATCATGATATAAAAACATTACGTGTATTATGAAAGAGAGAGATTAGGATTTACATGTTGATCAAGATTATATTTTCATTTACCCTGTGAAATTCCGATTTCTCCAAGCTTGAGAGCCGTTGCGTTCATATAGACTAAAAAAATCACAATAACCTAGTAACTCCGTGTATGAATACATTTTAAATGCAATACACAATCCGGAACTACAACATCATAGGTAATCAAACATAGCTGACACAGCTAAAAAGTGCTTTTACGAGTTTTTACAAGAATGGTTCATAAACATGTATTTTTGAGAATATTTGATATATAATAATTATAATAATAATAATAATATAAATAATAATAATGTGTTGTTATTTATGGACTATATTTCGTTCGAAAATAAAGTTCTCAGTCAAAGATGCGGGTGTACGTTCTTCGTGGATGTTGCGTTTACTGGACTCCTGATGTGCATGTTCTGTTAAAATGAATTTTTGAGTCTTGAACTCAATGAATTATTTTTTTTTTAATATTTAACGAAAATATAACAATTGTACTGTTTTAAAATGATATTCATTGTCAATATGAATGCAAAAATTTTGCAAGACAAACCGATCATAATGAGTTATCGCGCGTGATTCAGTTTACTTGCAAAGTTTTTGCATTCATATTGACAATGAACATCATTTTAAAAACAGTTCAACTGTTAAGTATCCAGTATTCTATGGTAATAGTACTTTTATAAGTCCGGCCAAAACATCACCTCGCTTATATATTTACATTGTTTTCAAACATGTTCAATTATTATTATTATTATTATTATTATTATTATTATTATTATTACTATTAAAACACATGTTTTAACATTTTATCGTTAGATACAATAAAAAAAATTAATGTATTTAACCATAAAATTGAAAAGAAAGCTTGTTGAGATTATTATTATTATTATTATTATTATTATTTACAAAAGAGTGAATCAACACTGAAGCATGCATTTGTTATTCATAAGCTTAAATTTTAAAACATGTTAGTATCTGTCTCGTCAAACATTTTATGATGTGAAATAAAACACAATGTATTACACTTTAATGAGTCTCCAGTCAATACGAATCTTCTGGCGTACGTGCAGAAAACATAATTATATAACATTGTAGTTTATGACCGACCATCCGATATCTCAAATATACATCAATATGACCTTAAATTAAAAAGCTTTATTCATGTGGCGGTCGTTGAAAGTCGTCAAAACGGTGTGACTCATTTTTACATGGTAATTACAGATATCTCTACCTCCTTTTTATTCCTACTAACCTAGTAAAATGAAATATGAAAAATTTGCATATGAATAATAGTCAGTTCTACCAAATCTCAACAAAAACAATCGATTATCTATCTCCAATTGTTTGAACTTGATTACTTCCATTAATTCATTAGTAAAAAATTGTTTCTTGTATACTGTCAAATATTTTATGAGTTTTTGGTTGAGAAGATCAAAAGTGAAAAGCACCAAACCGAATCCCGCAATTAAATTCAGTTATTAAACTCTGTTACTACATATTGGTTTAATTATCATGGTATATACATTTAGTTGTTGCTAAGCTTTTCAATTTGTGCCAATTTTTAACAAAGTAACTTTAAAACAACTTGGTCCTGATCTTGACAGAGCATCCTGTGTATAAATGCTCTAAAGTTTGTCCACAGCGCCTCTCCTGATCTTGACAGAGCCC
This sequence comes from Tegillarca granosa, assembly GCA_029721355.1. NCBI lineage: Eukaryota > Metazoa > Mollusca > Bivalvia > Arcoida > Arcidae > Tegillarca > Tegillarca granosa. The sequence continues at coordinate 277,210 of CM056610.1, forward strand.
CCTGTGTATAAATGCTCTAAAGTTTGTCCACAGCGCCTCTCCTGATCTTGGCAGAGCATCCTGTGTATAAATGCTCTAAAGGTTTGTCCACAGCGCCTCTCCTGATCTTGACAGAGCATCCTGTGTATAAATGCTCTAAAGTTTGTTCACAGCGCCTCTCCTGATCTTGGCAGAGCATTCTGTGTATAAATGCTCTAAAGTTTGTCCACGGCGCCTCTCCTGATCTTGACAGAGCTTCCTGTGTATAAATGCTCTAAAGTTTGTCCACGGCGCCTCTCCTGATCTTGACAGAGCTTCCTGTGTATAAATGCTCTAAATTTTGTCTACGGCGCCCTCCTGATCTTGACAGAGCATCCTGTGTATAAATGCTCTAAAGTTTGTCCACAGCGCCTCTCCTGATCTTGACAGAGCATCCTGTGTATAAATGCTCTAAAGTTTGTTCACAGCGCCTCTACTGATCTTGGCAGAGCATCCTGTGTATAAATGCTCTAAAGTTTGTCCACAGCGCCTCTCCTGATCTTGACAGAGCATCCTGTGTATAAATGCTCTAAAGTTTGTTCACAGCGCCTCTCCTGATCTTGGCAGAGCATCCTGTGTATAAATGCTCTAAAGTTTGTCCACGGCGCCTCTCCTGATCTTGACAGAGCATCCTGTGTATAAATGCTCTAAAGTTTGTCCACAGCGCCTCTCCTGATCTTGATCCTGTGTATAAATGCTCTAAATTTTGTCCACGGCGCCTCTCGTGATCTTGATCCTGTGTATAAATGCTCTAAAGTTTGTCCACAGCGCCTCCCCTGATCTTGATCCTGTGTATAAATGCTCTAAAGTTTGTCTACGGCGCCTCTCCTGATCTTGATCCTGTGTATAAATGCTCTAAAGTTTGTCCACAGCGCCTCTCCTGATCTTGATCCTGTGTATAAATGCTCTAAAGTTTGTCCACGGCGCCTCTCCTGATCTTGATCCTGTGTATAAATGCTCTAAAGTTTGTCTACGGCGCCTCTCCTGATCTTGATAGAGCATCCTGTGTATAAATGCTCTAAAGTTTGTCCACAGCGCCTCTCCTGATCTTGACAGAGCATCCTGTGTATAAATACAAGCTTGTCTTTTAGTTGGTCAAAGAACGGTTGTTTACTCCGAGTACAGTAGCGTAGTGTACATATATGCTAAAATTTTGCCTTCAAAAATCTAGAAAAGTTTTTTTTTTTTTTTTTATAAAAAATGCTTCTTGCTTTATTTTTTGATAATCTTTCTAAATGAAATATGAGCTTTAATAAAAGTCATACGGATTACATTATTTAGATAAACAATGCAGTATGTTAGTACAACATTATCACCAAAATCTTTCGTTTTTCTTGTTTCTTTTTTTTAGTGGTTAAATTAACACCCAGGGAGCAGGATGACGCGTTTCTTGACTTGTTAAAATTAAAATTTTCCCTGGAAGAGCTTGCCCACTGACTCTCCCTCTAGTGATTCCGGTACTTTGTTCCATAGTTCAGACCAATCGGGCCTAACACAGTTTAGTTAAGCATACACAGTGATGTTTTGTTTGCTCCGTCACTGGAGTACTTTGGTGTTTCCGCCATCCCACAGCTGACTCCTTTGGAAGTAACTTGACTTACATGTAAATAATATTATAATACCCCAGCAAGCGGTTTCACAATTATTTCTTATATAAGATTTTTTTCGTAACTTAAGTAAATTTTTGCAATTTTATTTTAAAAACGAAGATAAACATTTTTAATAAAACTAAACACAGATTTAACAAGTTTGATGTGATCTTAAAGTTGACATTATAAATTATGTAAACAAATGATCAAATTATCAAGATTTAAAATTTGCCAGATATGTTGTGGGAAATCGTAGGTAAGGAACAATTTTGAAACCGGGGTTTGAGCTTAAATGGGCACCAGAAAGCATGACAAAAAAGTTCACAATATATACACATAATATATCTCAGTATTAAATTTTATTTTATTTTTTATTTATTTTTTTTATTTATTTTTTTATTTATTTATTTATTTTCTATTTATTTATTTTTTTTTGTCTTTGCTAAGAATTTGGATTTCCGGAAACAAGATCAATCTGCATACTTTTATACCGCGTTAAATGATGTCACGTAAACCACACTTACCTGAAAACTGTTTTATGTGTGAATGGTATCAATGTTCATTTATTGATCGTTCGATGTAATATTAAGGGGATGGTTTGGGTCCTTCAATAATGATTTACCATCATCACTCACTGGACATTAACCCGGAGGTCGGGAGTTGTAAAATTATTTTTGTTATACCTATCCTTAAAACTTTAAGTTTTAAACAGATACATACGACACATTAAAATAGTTTAAATTTCACGCTTGTCCAGCTTTTAGATCGATTACATCCATTGTACTTTTACTACTCACGCTTGTCCAACCATTAGGGCGTTTACAACCAGTGTTCACTCTTGTCCAATCATTACATCGGTTACAACTAGTGTGCGCATACTAATTCTTCATAGTGGTTCAAAACTTAAGTGCCTTACTTTCTTCTGCGTATTGAAATGTTATAGTTTCTTACTAGATGAACGTCGTCAATAATTCCCTTATATTTTTGGTTTATTAATTAGCTGTGGTTCTAGTGTCATAATGCATTTTTAATGTATTTCACGATAAAATTTAAAAAAAAAATGCATTATGACACTGAGACACAAACTTTTTATCAGAATATTTTATTATATAGTTTAATTTTCTGTAAAACACATAGGAAAAGAAAAAAGGATGAACAAATATTCAAAATTTAGCAAATGACAACTACATGACAAAATATTAAATAATCTTAATAAAATTCAAAAATTCGCATATGACAATACTGATAGAATATGCAACACAAGAAGCCGGTAAACCATCTACAGACACGTGTGTACAATAGTGATAGAATATACAACACAACAAGCCGGTAAACCATCTACAGACACGTGTGTACAATAGTGATAGAATATACAACACAACAAGCCGGTAAACCATCTACAGACACGTGTGTACAATAGTGATAGAATATACAACACAACAAGCCGGTAAACCATCTACAGACACGTGTGTACAATAGTGATAGAATATACAACACAACAAGCCGATAAACCATCTACAGACACGTGTGTACAATAGTGATAGAATATACAACACAAGAAGCCGATAAACCATCTACAGACACGTGTGTACAATAGTGATAGAATATACAACACAACAAGCCGGTAAACCATCTACAGACACGTGTGTACAATAGTGATAGAATATACAACACAACAAGCCGGTAAACCATCTACAGACACGTGTGTACAATAGTGATAGAATATACAACACAACAAGCCGGTAAACCATCTACAGACACGTGTGTACAATAGTGATAGAATATACAACACAACAAGCCGGTAAACCATCTACAGACACGTGTGTACAGAAGTCCTGTTATAATTACCCAAAATAAATTAACAAACTCACTAACTTTTTTTCTTTATTATCCCTCAATTTATCGCCACCATCCTCTTTAAACGTCAAAATTTTCCTAACCAAATGGTGGTGATGAAATGGGGTTTTACTGCGCATGTAATCTGGAAACAAGTTGCTAGAAAAAAGTTGTAAGATAGCGTGTAATAAATAATTAATTAAGGAAAAAAAACCTTAGGATTTCGTGTAATGAATAATTAAAGACAATTACCCTTCTATATATACTATAAAATTTTATACCTACTGAAAACTATATATATTTATTAGCTGTTTCAGATCGAATTCTCGTTTTTCTTTACATGATTAAAAAGAAGCCTAAAATATCATTTAATGAAAATATATCATTTAAACTAAAAATCTGAAATCTATACTATATGTTTAGGATCAAGTCACATATCTTCTTTTCTCACTTTTCTTCTTCCTTTGGATTTAAGTGAAATTTGTTACTAAAACACAGCTTTAAGTGACAGAAAACTATCTCTATTAGGGAAGAAGACGCACCTCACATTTCATCTATCTTTATAATTTATGGTAAAGAAACAAAAAAATTAAATTAAAAAATTAAAAATGAATATTTAAACTTATTTTAAATAAGGTCAAACGTTCTAAATTTAATACTTTAAAACGTAATTTTTCTTCTTTTGTTGATTTAAATTTTCTCTCACCTAGTTTTAAGTTTTAGATATCATCTATTCAATTATCTAATGTATGTCAGAGAATCTAATAAATTTCAACGTTTTTTGTAATTTAAAACCCGAATCTACTATAAAGTATAACTTACAAAAAAGTCATTGGGGCGAAAATTTGAATCTCAGTATTGTCTTTCTCTTCTCGATCTGTCCTTCTTTTACCCTTCAGCATACACTGACAAACCTGCTTAACCGATTTAAAAGTCTTAATTTTTATTTATATTTTCTCAGACGTAGTTTGAAATCGCGCACGGCAGGTTTTTTCGGCCTACCTTTAGGTAACAAATAAGATAGTCTAAATATCAGAGAGAAATAGAAGATTTCATTATATAAATGGTGGTGAGAAGGTTGGATCTATCATCTGATTTTAATTGCATAAAACGGGAACACAAATCTCAGTTTGTTTAATGTTCACCAAATGCACTAAAAATGACGGATGCAGTGTTTAAAAATTACAGAAATAAGGTATGCTCAATAATGAAGTTGTTATTATCATTATTATTATTATTATTATTATTATTATTATTATTATTATTATTGATTTCTCCACGAGATGTAAATGATACTTTGTTTTTGTACTTTTGTTACAGTTTTGTATCAAGAAATATTCGTTTTAATTTTGTTGATGATTCTGGTGTCAAGTGAGATAGTTAGCTACCGAACAGTAGTACAGATGACCTCAAAGGCGAGATAATCAAGCGGGGGATTAAAACAATTGGCCGAATAGAGATAGAGTTAAAATAAAAAAAAAAAAAAAAAAAAAAAAAAAAAAAAATTCAGTTATATCGAGACGTCATCTGCTGTGGGTACAATGTGTGTGTGTGTGTGTGTGTGTGTGTGTGTGTGTGTGTGTGTACAATGTGTATGTATATGTGTGTGTTTGTACAATGCGTGTGTTTGTGTGTGTTTGTGTGTGTGTGTGTGTCCAGGGGGACGTTACTGGTTTGAGCTTGCAGGATGTTATTACAATGTATTGCGTTTATATATCAACGACTGGTGTCATGCTTCCATTGTCAAAAAAGTGTCGTAAATTCTGTTCTAAAATGATAAAAAAATCTAAAAGTCATATTAATAAATAAAAGACTTTGATGGTTGCTTTGTTAAGTCCTCTAAGCATTGATTGGTTTCGTGATGTTTTACATGCATTCAGCAATGTTTCTGCTATTCGCGACGAAACATTTTGAAAATTAAGCTCAGCATTAATTTAAATTTAAAATAATCGCGTGGAACATGCATTTGTTAAATCATATCCGATCTTTGTATACAGTTAGACTTCAAAGTATTACGTACTTTTGCCGACAAACTGTCCATCAATGATCGACTTGGATTCATCTTTTGTTTTTAACAAAATTAACCTCAGATTATTTTTCTTCCTCACTGTACTTTCTGCGGAACAGTGAATGAAACAATTTTACACTTGTTTCAAGAATGCTAAAAAACACAGAATTTTATCTAAGATGTTGACAACTGGCTATCTTAAAATATTATCGTTCTAAATCTAAATATGTTAGCACAAATATTTGGAGACTTCGAATGAAGAAATGAACAAAAGAAGCTAGTCTTATTAAATATGAAATATTATACATATAAAAATTGCTGTCTTTAAGTGCTTTCAAACAATGTCTATCTTATATGTATAATATTCAGAAATCTATTTCATTTAAATCTAACAATGTAGATTCATTTTTATTGTCATGGCGACAATTTCACAATATTTTATGATTCTAGTTTTTGAAATTATTTTATATGTTTTACAAAAGAGACCATATGATCTCTCTCTCTCTCTCTCTCTCTCTCTCTCTCTCTCTCTCTCTCTCTCTCTCATACACTTCTTTTATGCAAAAACTAACATTTTTAAAATTATTAATATGTTTTAAAAAAGAGACCATATGATCTCGATCTCTTGTAACATAATGAAAACACGTTCTTGTGATGTTGACACGGCTTTTATTGTTTTTCTTGTCTTGGACATCCAAGACATATCTTGTACGTTATTTAAGCAGCATGCATTTGACATCAATGCAGCTTCTCCATAGCTACTTACATAGAAGGTTACATTTCGTGTCTTTCCTCTCACCTTTGGTTCCCTCTCTCCCTCTCTCATCTTAAAAACTACTCTTTATATACGGGAGTGAACATGTGTTAATTTTCAACGACAAATATGGAAATGTGTATTTGAGAAGCATATGATCAGTTCTTTATAAAATTAATTATCAACACTAATTACTCTGACCAAGATTAACTATAATATTGACACTTGCTAGCTAAATGCAGTATCATGGAGAATCTTGTAATCTAATTCAAAGAGGTTTAAGCAACATGGGATGACTACAGCTAACTGCTCTAAGTATATCATGTAACTTCTTATGGTTGTACAGATAAGAAATGACCATATGATAGCAGTTACAGAAACATTCAAAAATTCTCACTATTTGTATACCTAATATTGTTACACACGCTTTAATGTGATATAAAATTGGATAATTTTAGATTTTAAGTTATTAAAAAAAAATTCTCCCTATGCATATACCTAAATGTATATAACCTAATGTTGAGTATAGTTTTAAAAAATCTCATTACGTTTTGAGTTCAACACATGTTCACCCTATAAACAAATTAAATAAATAAATAAAAATAATAATCTACTATAACAATTATTCCAGACACAGTAGAGTGCATAAATAATTCAGCCATTAATCGAAAAGACAATATAACATAAAGTGTAAAAACATTCAAACAATAAAAAACTTATAATACCGGTATGTCTTATAAATACAATAAATCTCTAATACAGAATGTTGCTCTGATTCTGCACATTAAACATGTATATGAAAACATTATAAACTTGTATAAAATACATATTATTACCACAAAAAATTGTTATAAGTATGATAATTGCAAGTTTATGCAATTTTGTCAAAATAAATTGAGAGGTCAAAATTATAATTTACATGATTTGAAAATGATAATAGTTTTGAAGTGCTAGGTGCCTTTACAGTCAGGCGTATATATATATATATATTCTTATTCTAAAAATCAACTTGTCATGTTTGAAAAAATAACAATACACACATAACTGAGTTAAAATACATAGACATGTATAGATGGCAAATTATTACTATTCATGTAAATTTCTTTAATGATAATTGCATTAATACTATTTTGGCATATTTTTTATGGGAGCGTGTATTATGCCATCGCATATAACATGGCATATTACACGCACGTGAGTAAGGATGCGGAGTTTCCTATTGTCACGTGAAGAAATATGGGTGGAGTCACAACCATATATGGGACACATAATTCACAATCGTTACTTGAATTGTAAGTATATTCGAACGTTCAAGGCGTGCCTGTTAATAACATAGATTGTAAACAAACTTGACCACGGCACTTTACACAACCAAGCGATCCGTGATTCAACTGAAAAAGACAAACATAGATTGTAAACAAACTTTCTTAAGCATTGACCACGGCACTTTACACAACCAAGCGGTCCGTGATTCAACTGAAAAGACAATCTCCCGACAACACTCAAATACACAAAAAGATATCAGTAATTTATTTGGAACCGATTGGTAATTTGTTTACAAAATTTCAATTTAAACAAAGACATTCATAGTAATAATAATAATAACATTGTTTCTTCCATGTTATATGCCAAAATATTTCCCAAGGTTAGATGGCATAATGCACTCCCCTTTCGGGTCGTGCATTATGCCATCTAACCTTGGGAAATATTTTCGCATATAACATGGAAGAAACAATGTTATATAAATATAGATTATTGTAAAAAAAACCAATCCTCACTTAAAGTTATAATATATCGACTTACTTGCTGTTGTTTTACATGTGACAAATCATGGAAATCCAATGAAAAACTTTAGAATTTTAACTTTTTTCACTTTTTAAAGATAAATATTTTAATTGTTTGTTAGTTGCTAATAAAAATTCTTGTTGTTGTTTAAGTTCTTTTGTCCATTCAATATAAAAATTTTGCTCCCTGCTATCTTGTCTTTTATTTCTTGAATCTTTTCAATCAATCTTTGGTTCAACTCCCGAAGGTTTTCATCATCCTTTTTAGTTTCTATAATGGTAAGTTCCAATTGTCGAATTTTTTCCTCTGTAATCTCTTTTTCTTTTTTAATTGTCTTCATTTTTTTCGTTGAATAAAAGCAGTTATCTGTCTTTTATCCCTTTCACGTTGTTTTGCAGATTTTTGTTTTTTGGAAAGATTGGAACAATCGTTCCTAAGGTACCGGGGTACAGACCCGGATGTTGCAGCTTCTTCACTAGGTTATGTTCGTTTTGAATTCTTACTACGCTGAAAAATGTAGTTCCGACATTGCAATGAACTATTGCATAGAAGTAGCATTTATCGTTCTATCGATGTTTTAACGATTGTTTTCAAACAGTCTACTCTTATCACTTGTCAAATATTGTAATCTACGTACGTATTTAAATTGCGGAATGGGATATAGTTTTTTGTTAAACGACGCGGTAGAATACAGTTGAAACACATGGGCTTGGTGTCAGGAGTTTTGTATCATAGAGATTATTAATTTGTGTTTTTAGTACATGCGAGGTTGATGCAAGTTAATACATATCGATAACTTTGCCAGCAATCCATTTTTAACAAACTTAAAAAAATTCCGAAAAAAACTTAAAAAAAACCCTCTCGGTATTTTAAGACATTATCAACAGCGATATTCACGCATGTCAATTATAAAGTAAAATTTTAAATAAAATACAAGTAAAAGTTACCATTTTTTCATTCATTATTATTTCTAAAGTATTTGTTGATCAATAATCATGATTCTAAAAGTAATACACATCGAGGTTGCCATTTTGTTTACAAGTAAACAACGTGACTTTTTTCATTAACTCCCAACGTTTGATGTGCACCAACATGCCGCTTTCTACTTGCAATTGCCTGCAGTCAAATTATTATTATACATAGTGTGTTGCATTATTTGTGGATCAAGTTCAGAGAATTTCGTTTAAATCAAATATTCAATATTTTACCATGCGTACGTGTGTACATTTTAAACACCGAAGGATTACGGTACTTGCACTTTTAAGATTTGTCACTTTCTTGGACAAAAACTTTTCTGTCCGACAAAAAACAGAGTTTCAGTGGTACATTAACATTGTATTGCAAACAACTGCTGTTGCAACAGAGCTACATGTATATGTAATTTAAAAGAAATAAATATTTTTCAGAGATGTCAGCTGGTTCTTGTTAATATTTCTAGCTATAGCGTTGGTCGATATATGAACATGATGGACACACATGTTACAATGGTGCTGAAGTTTTTTTTCACACCACTCGCATGGGAACAAAATTAGGACATCTATGTCAATATTTAGAGACCCAATACCATCAGCTGCCAATGTATTATAGTTTTAATATGCTAGCATATTGTGGTTGTATTGTGCTGAGCACACAAATGTAAAGTCTTGTACTTATCTTTGAAGAATGGGAGGCTTGGAGGCTGAGTGCTCTAAACAGTGCTGAAGGATCACAGCACCTCTCACTGCCTGGGCTTGAATCTCCTTAAGACAGAACCAAGTGTGAGGAAGTTTGTCAGTTCACTTGCAGAAGGTCAGTGGTTTTCTTCAGGCACTCCAGTTTCCTCCACCATCCCAAACCTGACCGCCTGGAAATAACTGAAAGAATCTTGACTGGGATGTAAAACAACATTACTCCACTCTTTGAAGAAGGCATGATTGTTGCAGAGATCACACAACATGCCTGCCAAGTCACACGCATTTTGGATGTAAATCACGCTCACATGCTAAAATTTTACATACACGCAAAAATCAAACTATCCAGAAGGTAAAAAGTGACAACACGTTTCCATCTTTGGGTTTTCACACGCTTAACTTTGAAAACCATTGACAGCTACATTACACAATTGCCTGCAAAACTGCATGCATGCAGCAGACGTCTATTCTGGCAATCAGTACTACCACTTTGATGATATAATTTCCTTCTTGAGATTTGGTTTGCATATTGTTTCACCTTGCAAAGAATATTTTTCGTCACTTGTATGAGGAACAAATTTTCTTGCCTATAGACTACCATCTCTGTATTTATTTGACAGAATGCAACTCGTTTCACCCAACGAGGGAGTGATCTACCATTTGTATATTGAACTATAAATGCTTAACAGGAATTCATTTTGTTTTCACAGTATCAGTACAATGTGTGCCAGTTTTGCTACATATGTAATTTGTTTCACTTAGTCATCAGGTTTATATAAAACTTTTACAGATTTCCTTGAAACCTCCTGTCAGACCTGGTCTGGTAAGAGAAAATAACACATTGTTTATCCAATTTTTCCATCAGTGCTTTCAGCACTTTGATTATATTTCTTTTCCACTCGCATCTGTAAATGGCACGACCTGGCGTAATGACCGACTTTGTCACACTTAAAACATCTTGCGTGGAATGCTGGACAAAATGACATGGAAAAGCCCACATCTGCCACAGATTTGGATACTGTGATGGTTGTTCGATTTCCTTTGCCTTGACCATCTTGTAAACATATTGCAGGACCTCACGTTGTGTTTTTCTCGTTCTGATTCTTAACTGGTTCTTGGCACCACTCAAAAGCCAGCCGTCCTTGTGTAACACAATGACAACACGTTCTTGTAATGTTGATACGGCTTTTATTGTTTTTCTTGTCTTGGACATCAAAGGCATATCTTATACGTTATTTAAGCAGCATGCATTGGACATCCAATACAGCTTCTCCATAGCTGCTTACATAGAGGTTACATTCCTCTCACCTCTGGTTCTCTCTCTCCCTCTCTAATCTTAAAAACTACTCTTTATATACAGGAGTGAACATGTGTTAAGCCAGTCTCACACAGAACACACGGCTTATACGGTTGGCCACCCGTGTAAATCGTACATACAACCGAACCAACCGTGGCCTTATCCGAGTTACAATCGGGCCATTCGAGAATATCCGTGAAAGCCGTGTATGATTTTTAAAACTTTTAAAAAACTGGCACGGGTGCCATGTCCGTGTATGATCGTATTAGCGATCGTACAAGACCGTGAGAGACCGTGTGAGACCGTACGAGACCGTATATTCAATCGCACATGAAGTCCACTCCACAAGTGAGCTCAATCGTGTCAATATCGTATATAAATCGTATATATCAAAACATACACGAATGTGTGATAATTCGAGCATAACTCGAACAAAAGTCGGTGGGATCGTATGTAAACCCTGTAAATGTATAGTTAATCGAGTAAAAGTCGTGTTTAATCGTACTAGGCCGTAACAGACCGTACTAGACCGTACTTGGAACCGTACAACAATCGTATCAAAACCGTTTGCAACTCGTGTTCAAACCGTGAGAAACTTTGCTTGACCGAGTTTGTCCGTGCTTTGTTCGTACATACTCGTGCTACATTCGAGTCTAAATCGTTCAACCAATCTCCAGGCACGGTTGGAGCTCAATACTCGTACCAGTCAACCCGTGTATAACCGAGTATACCGTATTGGAACCGTGTGCCCAACCGTGTTCTGTGTGAGACAGGCTTTAGCTTTCAAAGGAAAAGCTAACATTCCATTAATGATTATGCTACATTTATTGCTATGTATCAATGTTGTATATTTAATGATGTTTTAACTTATAATCATTTCTATTTATTATGTATGTTAATTTCGTAAAAAACAATAAATAAATAAATAAATAAATAAATAAATAAATAAATAAATATAAACTGACAAAATTTCCACACTGAACTATCCCCTAGTGGGATTTAAGCCCAGACTGGTGAGATTGGCTCTGTGGGAATTGCTGTCAGTTATAGGATTAGACAAGACAATAGGTTTTAATTACAGGTTAAGGTATAGTCTGTTTCTGGAAATAAATAATAAAAATTGATGTTCTTCACACGTTTTGCCATATTGCTGGCTATAATGTCATGTAAAGCATTATAAAATTCAACTAAAATTGAAAATTTGTCTCTGGAATATCAAGACGATGTTTATCATAATGACTGTTTTACTATACAATCATTTTCTTATATAAATAAATAAATAAATAAATAAATAAATAAATAAATAAATAAATAAATAAATCCTTAAATACAACATTTGAACTACTTTACAGTAGACGAGCTTTTTGGTGGAATTTTTTTGTCATTTGGTTAGGTTCAAAGTTGCTTTTCTACTACTTCATGAATTCATAAAGACTTTACATAATATTTTAACAGACAATTGAAATGTCAAGAGTCAAGTGGTACCAATATTCTAAACTTCTGTTGGTGATGGTCATATAATAAAAAATTTTAAACTTTGGGAAGACACCAGTTAGAACATTTTGATGCATACGTGGAATGGATGACGATGGTATATTAAGCAGATAATTACTAACACTCAGTTTTAAATAATAATTAAAATTTAAAAAAATCAAGATGTCAAAAAAAAAAAAAAAAAAAAAAAGAAATAAATAAAAAAATAAATAAAAATTTTTTAAAAAAAGGAAAAAAAGATAAATGAGAAAATATCAACTTATCAACTATTTATAATCTTAATTCTAGAGTTACGATATATTATGTAACGTTAATTTAATATACCTATCTTATTTCACCATTATATTTTAAGTCATTAAATTGTTTATATCAGCTCGGTTACACACAAGGTTATATATCAATAATAAATGCTACTTGACTTCTAGATCTATCGACATTTTGTATCGTGAATGAAATCTTACACTCTAAAAATATCTGGCTAAAAATATCTAAATTATGAGAACTAACTACGCTGTCATGACGAATTATTTTATTTTTTAATTTTTTTTTTGTAAGACATATTTAAAGTAAAAAGGAGTTCATTAATATCGAGACGCCAATAGACTGAGATTTTTTTATAATTTTTTTTTTATAATTAAACCAACATAAAATGTAAGAACTTAAAGGAACCAGCCAGCCCAGAGTGAGCAGAGACGGAAATCAAGAATATCCGGTGTAGGGATATGTAGATGATTTAGTCCTGAACCAGCCAGCCCAGAGTGAGCAGAGACGGAAATCAAGAATATCCGGTGTAGGGATATGTAGATGATTTAGTCCTGAACCAGCCAGCCCAGAGTGAGCAGAGACGGAAATCAAGAATATCCGGTGTAGGGATATGTAGATGATTTAGTCCTGAACCAGCCAGCCCAGAGTGAGCAGAGACGGAAATCAAGAATATCCGGTGTAGGGATATGTAGATGATTTAGTCCTGAACCAGCCAGCCCAGAGTGAGCAGAGACGGAAATCAAGAATATCCGGTGTAGGGATATGTAGATGATTTAGTCCTGAACCAGCCAGCCCAGAGTGAGCAGAGACGGAAATCAAGAATATCCGGTGTAGGGATATGTAGATGATTTAGTCCTGAACCAGCCAGCCCAGAGTGAGCAGAGACGGAAATCAAGAATATCCGGTGTAGGGATATGTAGATGATTTAGTCCTGAACCAGCCAGCCCAGAGTGAGCAGAGACGGAAATCAAGAATATCCGGTGTAGGGATATGTAGATGATTTAGTCCTGAACCAGCCAGCCCAGAGTGAGCAGAGACGGAAATCAAGAATATTCGGTGTAGGGTTATGTAGATTGTTTAGTCCTGAAGTCTTTAACTTATATTTTTAGGTTCATCTACTGGCGAACTGACTTTTTTCTGATCTGCCCCGACTGTGATTCTAACCTAGGTGATGGTGGATGCTGTGTTCCTCAAGTGCTTTTTGTAGTTAGTTAGACCACCATGACACATTACAAATTTTGCGCTATCTACATCCAGTGGTATTTTAACCACACCACCAGGCATCATCCCAGTTTTATTATCAGTGATCCTAATATAGGTTTACTTATTACTTGTTCCTCATTGAACAATTAAACTTGCTATTGTCAAATTATATCATTACAGTAATAAATTACTTTAATTTATCTATAAGGAATATTTTACCTGATATTTAATCAGTAATTAAAGTTGTTGTTATAACTTCCATTTCAATTAATTAATTAAATAATAAATAAATACATGTAAATAAATAAATAAATACATAAATAAATAAATAAATAAATAAATGAATAAATAAAAAAATAAACATATAAATAAAAAATAATCATATAAATAAATAAATAAATAAATAAATAAATAAATAAATAAAGTCATTGATATTTTATTATCAAAATTTTCTGACCATGAAGAAGTACATTAAATAAACCGACTGAGGTGACAAGATAGTATTGTGTATAATAACGTTTTTTTAATGAACAATTTGTCAGTGGGCAGAGAGCATAAATTAATGACCTTAATACTGACCATTAGAACCACCACACTATATTAGTTAAATACTTTTAAATAATGTTGTAATGTTGTTTAGCGTCGCATCAGCAATTTTTCAGCTATTCATGATGAAAGCAATTAATCTAGATGAATTAATTTAATAACAATTATTTTATGCGTGAAATGTTCTAGTGTGTTTTATGGTCTGTCGTGTACTAGCGCGCACTCAGGGTGACTTTTTGGTTAAGTGCAAGTGCTAGCTCACCGAATCATTATGCCACAGACAAGCATACCACTCTCATGTCCAAAATCCTGGCAATAGGTGAACCAGTCGATAATCTGTATCTAAATGCCGAACGCAAGTCTTTTCCATATCCCGACCTGGGTTTGAACCAACGGCTTTCCGAGACGGACGCTCTACCACCAAGCAACTTATGCGGTTTTAAAATCCCTTTTGAGAGAATTGAATAAAAATCAGAAATCAGAAATAACATTTCCCACCCGCTATCACTTGTTCTCAAAAACCATTGCGGTGTAAGATCGTGTATTGAAACCGTAACAAGCGCGCACTATAAAGGTGATTTTTTTATACATGTACAAACTGACCCACATAAACTATGCTTTATATAAATATATGTATTTTTATTATTTATGGAAGCAATTAAAATCAATTTTGTGCTTTAACGAACAGTTGATTATTGCTAACGTTTAACAGTATGGAATTATTTCACTTACAAACTACTTTCTTTGTTTTGTATTCAGGTTGGGAGAGATGGTGTCACCAGGTCATCTACAGCACCATTATTATCATTAGACAATTCATATCATAATGGAAACAACAATTCAAATTTAGAGAATTTTGAAAACGAGAGGGTTAATATTTCAAGACAAAGCTCCCGGGAAGACATTGCGCTGTCTACACAGGAAACCTCAGCTCCTTATGTCAGACCTGAACCACAGAAACGAAGAATTTCTTCTACAGACAAATCGATGGATAAGTCGGCGGATAAGCAGACAGTCTATGTTGAAATTGAAACAACACCAGTCAGCAAGGCGAAACAAAAAAGTAAATCTCGAACAGGTAATAATATATAAAGGTGTATACATCTAAAACGTTTTGAAGTCTGTAAATATATATGCATGTATACATATTTTGTAATTTGGTGGTCCTTCAAACATTTCAGTTAATAATGTCTTAAACGAATACTATGGAAAATAAAAGTAAGATACAAAATATTGGGCTCAAAGTAAAAAAAAATTACTTGGTTGTATTTTAGACATTTTTAGTAATTTATCGAAATTATATGATTATTGATTAATACATTTGTGTAAATATTACATATCCAGTTTCGAAATTTTGTATTCACCAAGGAAATTAGGGCCCTGGTGAAAACATTTAAAATTACTTTAGTTAAGACAATTTGCTATAAGCAGACTATGGAACAGAATTCATATATTATTAGTATTATTTAATACATTGAGGAATACCAATAGTCTTACAGAGAAGGTTGTTGGTTGTTGGTTCATGTCTAACATTGTATCAGTAGTTTTACCAGTTAGAAATAAAATATTCTCTAAAGATCAATTAATTTAAATAAAAAGTTCGTATATGCACGAGATGTCCGAGTGTGTTTTATGGTCCGTCTTGTACAAGCACTTGTACTGAAACTAATATTGCAACGCACAGAGCCATTATCAAAGATAAACATACCATTTCCCCTGTCACATTATCGTGATACTTGTCGAACATGTCAATACTCTGTTTCTCCTAATTCCGGTTGCCAGAAGAGTACTAGTAACCGATATTTTAACTTAGATCTTGAAATCTTATAGAGGACACGGCCAAGGTTTGATCCCACAACCTTATCCTCCCGAGACCAGTGCTCTATAATTTGATCTACTTTTACCGGAGGATATGTTGAAATTGTTTTTAAATTAATGAATTAAATAATTAATTAATTCTATTTATTTTTTTTTATGAAATTTAGAGAGTATTGGAAACGCAAGCTTGTCGACCGCTATCAACAATGACGATTGCTTCAAGCCACCTGGAGAAGATTATGAAGAAGATGATGAGGATGAGGACGATTGGTGTAATATTAGACCGTTAAAGTATGTTTTCCTAAAAACGCACCTTCCCAGTATTGCTTCCAGTGTATGACTTTATTCTAGTGTTCTTTTAATTGGTAAATTAAAAATTGTTTTACTTCAAATCAACAATTTTTCAACCACCCGTGAAAAAATTAATCCTTTTATAATCTCGTCTAAGTTTAAGACACGGACTCCGTGATGCGTGAATTCCTTTAAGGTGACCTTTATAGAGCACTTACCAGAGAAACATCTCAGACCACTAAGTCTTGTTACCAAGCCAATCATTAAGGACTCATGAGAAGACCAATGCAATACATTTACATGGCATAAAATCAAAGAAAATTTTTAAAACGTTCCACAAAGTGCTTAATGTATATTAAGTTTCTGGAAGTCTTCAAGCTATATTATGTCAATATGAATAGGAGTAAAAATGTTTTGTTGTGTAAAAACATTAAAATATATAAAAACTAATTTCACTTACTAGGGCCATTGTTACTTTATACTGTAAGTAGATAATTGTCCAGTGGTTTGATTAGAAGGAAATCCCATACCATCCCAGATACTTTAAGATCAGTGGTCTATAAATATGCACATTTGAAAATAGAAAATAAACCTTATTTTTACTAAAAAAAAGAAAGAACAAGAAACACTTACATATATATTTGTCATACATTAAACTTCAAGAGAAACACCAGAGAATTTCATTATTGTTTCATTATTTTGTGTTTTTGACGTAACGTGTCAAAGAAGTGTGTAATGTTTAATTATGGATTAAAAAAAAAAAAAGTTTTTCTCTATTAGACTTCATCAATGTATCACGTGACACACCATGATGCTTGTGAGGAACATTTATTTCTGTTTGGAATGGAATTCTTAAATTGATATTTCCTCGTAAATCGACTTTGTTAGTGCTTGTAACATAACAGTTTCCCGTTTTCGTTCCTCACAATCATAATCTTTATAAAAACTGACAAACACGAGGTGTTTACACCGTGCTTATATACAGGTGTCGGACAAAAGAACTGAGTTATACTCGGACATAAAATAAGAGACACACTAAAGGAGCACGTTACTTAGATAAAGTGATTTAATATATAACATTAAATCTCAATATTGATCACGTGGTATACTTGCAAACTTAGCACCGTTTGTTTTTTTTTTAATTTTTACAGAGAGGCAATATCTGTGTCTATGAGCGCTTTTTATGGTATTTTTATAACGGTACTAGGAGTAGTTGTTCCAGTTGCTGAAACATTTGCAGGATCAAGAAGTCCGGACGTGTTTGAGGTATGTAATCTTACTCCAAGCTTTTACTTTATATCTGAGCTTAACGAAATGTTAGATCAATTTTCGATTGTTAATCTTTAATTCTTTTGGAGTCTTCTTGGCTTAGTGGTCGTGGAATCTTACGGATCACACTGCTGTTCAAAACCTAGGTTCCAATGTTTTTTAATGAGATTATTCTGTGAGAAACTCATTAGTTCGCTTGTCAAATACCGGTATTTTAATGGTATTTCGATTCCCCTTGTCGTTCTAGATTCGACCGTCTAAATAAGTCAGAAATTATTTTTGTTTATCAATAAACACCTTTTCTTTGACTTGCCATTTTATTCGAGGGAAAAGATACCAAGAATTTGCCATAAAAGACAGTTTTATCATGTCATCGTATTTTATGTTTGGGTAAATACATTCCTGGTATTAAAAGTTACAAGATGACTAAGATGAAGAGATTTTAAATATAATTATGTTGTGGTCACATTTATAATACCAGAAAAATGTTCGTCCATTCCATAAAATTGAAACAAATAAATTATATTACGAATACATTGTTTAAGGTTCATATAATTTTGAAACTTTAGATTCATTATTTTGCAACTGTTTGGCTTATGTTTTTATACATCAAACTTTTCGGCCCCAAGTAACTGATGAGGATGATTTTCCGCAATGTGCACATATGACACATCAGTTTATTTTGCAGGTATTTGTGTTTATATATATATATATATATATATATATATATATATATATATATATATATATATATATATAACATAATAATTGTTTTTATACAACGTTTACAGTAAACTACACAAAGAACTCTTTTTTATCATAAGTTATGTTTTTCTTCCCTGTCGTTTGTGGTTTGATGCTCTGAGCTTTTTGCTATTCGAGTTGATATGATTTTCTTCTTTTTTGTTTCTTTTGCCATAAGCTTTTGTCTTTCCTGATCTGAAAGATTTGTTTTTCTTAGTTATAATTAATCTCCTGTTCTAGTTTCAGTTATTTATCAATTCTCATAAATCTCCCGTTCTAGTTTCAGTTATTTATCAATTCTCATTAATCTCCCGTTCTAGTTTCAGTTATTTATCAATTCTCATTAATCTCCTGTTCTAGTTTCAGTAATTTATCAATTCTCATTAATCTCCTGTTCTAGTTTCAGTTATTAATCAATTCTCATTAAGCTTGGTGGTTCAAATCTTGTATGATAGCCAGGGGACGCTATTTTGTAGCTTGGTGGTTCAAATCTTGTATGAAAAACAGGAGACGGTATTTTTTAGCTTGGTGGCTCAAATCTTGTATGAAAGACAGGAGACGGTATTTTGTAGCTTGTTGGTTCAAATCTTGTATGAAAAACAGGAGACGGTATTTTGTAGCTTGGTGGCTCAAATCTTGTATGAAAGACAGGAGACGGTATTTTGTAGCTTGGTGGTTCAAATCTTGTATGAAAAACAGGAGACGGTATTTTGTAGCTTGGTGGTTCAAATCTTGTATGAAAGACAGGAGACGTTAATTTGTAGCTTGGTGGCTCAAATCTTGTATGAAAGACAGGAGACGTTATTTTGTAGCTTGGTGGTTCAAATCTTGTATAAAAAACAGGATACGGTATTTTGTAGCTTGGTGGCTCAAATCTTGTATGAAAGACAGGAGACGGTATTTTGCAGCTTGGTGGCTCAAATCTTGTATGATAGACAATGAATGCTATTTTGTAGCATGGTGGTTCAAATCTTGCAAGATAGGCAGGGGACGCTATTTTGTAACTTGGTGGTTCAAATCTTGTAAGATAGGCAGGGGACGTTATTTTGTAGCTTGGTGGTTCGAATCTTGTATGATAGACAGGGGACGCTTTTTTGTAGCTTTGTGGTTCAAACCGTGTATGATAGACAGGGGACCCTTTTTTGTAGCTTTGTGGTTCAAACCGTGTATGATAGACAGGGGACCCTTTTTTGTAGCTTTGTGGTTCAAACCGTGTATGATAGACAGGGGACGCTATTTTAGCTTGCTGGTTCAAACATATTACGTTTCACTTAACACGATTTTTATTTTATTTTTTACAGTTGTATTACATTTACCTGTATGGGATATGTTTCTTATTCCTGATATTTCTTAATCGTGGTAAACTGCTTTGTCGTAATAAAAATGGATCTTGTAGAACTCGAATGTCACGGCTTTGTCCCTCGAATTCAAAAGGAACTTATCCAATAAACGAACCTTCTCAAGACAGCGACAATTCCCAAGTTACAACCGTGATTGAAGCCGGGAATTTCCATCTCCGTTTTGCTGCTATGGGTATGTTATTCTTTTACGTTCGTTACTTTAAATTAAAATAAAATAGATAGAAATGTTGTGTATAAACTTGAGGTTTACATATTTTGATCTAAACCTTTATCATTTCCCGTTTGTCATAGATGTTTCTGTTAACAGTCAGGATGAAGCATTCAATTAGACACAAACAAAGCCTTTATCACTAGTAACAAGACGAACCCTTACAGTACAGTAAACGAGGTTACAAAGTGTAAAATTTGTTAAATAATTACTGACATTTACCTTGTAGCTGCTAGCAACATGATCTTCGAGTCTCACGTTCGGATCTCCAGTCTCACACTTGAATCTCAAAGTCTCGCGCTAATTTGTTTTAAAGAAAAAATATCTAATAATTAATTCTAAAATTATTCGCGTTTGTAATTTTGGTTTCAATAAATATAGAATTCTAATGTATGCTTGAAAGTGCCAAATTTATTTCGAAATGTATTGCGGTATTTATAAATGTTAAATCATTGTCTAAATCTACACCAACCATTAACGAGTTGACTTCCTAAAATGAGGCATTGTCCAACTGTTATCTGTATTGTCATTCGATTTTAACTTTTCTCTGTTTTCAAGAGATAAGAATTAAATCTTATTTTTACAGCGTTTGGTATTGGAAGCATGATTCACAGTGGACTCCATTTTGGTCAATATTTCCAAGTATTTGATGGAGAGAAACTCTGCCACCATGTTGCTCTTGCTATAAAGCCGTTCATGCATGCTCTTTTTACTTTTACACAGATGTACTTCATATTTATGTTTGCGAAGGTAATAATGTTGATTTTAGGTCACTTACTTAAACTTTCTCTTTATCAACAATGATTACAAATTTGTCTAAATATTACGCTTTTTGGGTTGGGTATTAAAAAGAATTTGGGTCTTGCGTCCATTAGTAAAGATTTTAGGTCTTTTATCCTTTTGTAAAGATTTTGAGTCTGGTATTTTATTTTATGGTAAATTTGACTTGTTCTAGATACAGTTAAAATTCGTTATATCCCCATAATTCGTTCGGGCACATTTCGGATAGAATATAAAAGCACTTAAAAGCGGAAATTAACGTCGTATTGTAAACTAAAAATCGGAAAATGGTAATGTATATGCGTTCGGAGAATTTCTTTTGGATATATTGATAATATATCAGATGGCTTTGAATCAAGCATATAAATACATATTCTATTCATATACCCTTTCTTCATGTGGTAAATTTAGGAGAATATCACAAAATCCTGGAATTTTTACGAAACTTATTGTTCCGAACATAGCTAATATGTTATAACGTGTTGCGCTGGCGTTCTCAATTGATTATTTTCATTTTGTCATTGATTTATTCATTTAAAGTTACATATTTTTTTATTCTTTAACAAGAAATGGACAGATAAGTGCAGGACGACAGTTCGATTTGGATTAATACATATGTGTGGTACCAATATGTGTATTATGTTCCGAGTGATTGTTGTCCAGACAATTGCTATTATTCAAAAATTCAACTTGCAGCAGGGTCTCATAAATACACCAGTTACCACGCCTGCAAAAACACTAACATCATCATCTCGTACAATAGACAATACATCAATAGAGAAGATGGTCAGTTTGCAAAAAAATGAAACGGAAGTGTCAAACCAAAATGGTGAAATAATTATACCGGAGATGTCGTGTTATTGGTATAATGTCATGGGAAACGTGTTGGATAAAGCAAGTCCGTACCTGTATCCATGTACAATACAGTACAGCTTAATTTGTTCAGGTAAGAAAATAAAATATAAGCAATCAGCTGCGCTAGTAACTGTTACCGGGTAAAGAATAGGACAAAGTGATAGCTTAACTTAGGAATGTCTTTTTGTGTTGTTTTAATTGTCACGTTAAACGAGTGGTTAAATGGAGCTATATCATCATCTAGAGTGTCATTTCATGAGCTTTGGAGGAAATAGAGTGACCGGAGAAAACCATACCATTGACTATCGGCAAGCTAACTGATAATCTACAAGCTAACTGATGATCGGCAAGCTAACTGATGATCGGCAAGCTAACTGAGATATTTTCTTTAACTGTGTTTCGGCTTGGAATCTAAACATAGATGGTGGGAAAGTTCCACGATCTAAAAGCGCGTCTTAAAGGAGACATATCAAATATATAAATAGAAAACTTAGATGACGCAATATCAGTTGCTATATTTAGTACTGTATCTATCGAGAAGTACCTGTCTTTATTATTTGGTGGCTATATGTTATCTTACGACGAATAGATACAGACACTGATTACGAGATGACAATGTCAATATTAATATTGTAAATCCATCAGACAAACGGGACATCGATGCTTTTTATTTCATCAAATCCAGAATCTGAGTATATCTATGTTTTTGTCAATTAACCCAAATTACCTATATACCTTTCTCCTTTATTGCATTTTTAAGTTAAAATTTTAAACACTAGTTTACTTAAATTATTTATTTTAAAAAGAGCTTTAATTTATTTTATAAAAAAAGTTTTGTCGAATACACAATAATACAGATCTTGGAATTTCCAAAAGTCTAATTTCAGTTTCTGCTATATTGTTTCATTTAGTGATGATGCAAAGGGGCTTAATTTTGAGTACCTTTTTAGCTTATCCTTGTTTTAGAAAGCTTATCAGCTTGTCATTATTTTTCTCCAGGTTTTTATCTTTACTCTGTTATCCAGAACTGACCTGTATTAGTGATAATCTAGAAAAAACCAATATGTTTTAATCGATTAGATTTTAAACATTGTCTCTGCTCTTCAATTAGTCCGACACAAACGCAGTGACATGTCAATTCTTTCTGATATGTTTCACTCCAAACGAAGGTAAAAAAAATCTTTTCCTATTAAACTTTTATTAACAAAACTTTATCATCAAACTTTGTCATCAAAACATTTTTAATAAAGGTAAATTAAAAACAAATATGGGATGTTTTCTTTTACGATATATCAGTCTCAAATATTTTCATTTTAATTAGGAGAAAATTGTTTGTTATACCGCTTTTAATAACTAGAAAACCGATTTATTTTAGGTATACTTTATGTGATGTGGCAAAATGTTGGTAACGTGAAACAAAGTAGTCGACGGAAGATGTCGACAGTTAGTGTAAAGTCAACGATAACAACCGGAAGTATTGATGAAGATAAACTGACTACAGGCTGTTTGTTTGACTGTAAGGACTCGAGTCGTGGACTATTTCTAGGAATCCTGATAAGTGTTGGAGCTGTTATTACAATGATTGCATTCCACGTGTTAAAAACCACGGAATCAACCAATGGAAAAGCAGTAATTTTGGTCCACCTGACAGAAACTGCTTTGTATATTTTAATGACATTATCAGTGATATTAGCAGCTGAGCGAATGAAAACACTCGGATTTACAAAAAACAAGAAACAAACTCTCGAAGACTCATTGTTAATAATTTCATTTTCGGGACTTTTGTTATTCGCCATGTTCAGCGTTTTACCAGCCCTGTTTGAGACAGATAAACCTCATGCAGTTTTGATTATTTTGACAAATATTTTTATGATTGTTCAGGCATCACTACAAACCGTTTTCCTTCTTGCAGGAGAGAGAATGAAAGTCAAAAATCAAGGTCAAGAAAGAAAGAAAGAAGGAAGAGAAATTGTAATCTTTTTATCTTTGTGTAATTTTTCTATGTGGGCTTTAAACACTCTTCAAACACAACAGCCGGAACACAATCCCCTACAGTTAAAATTCTATGACATTTTAGCTTGGTCTATAATTACTTTTATCACAGTTCCTCTTGGTTTCTTTTACCGTTTTCATTCGGCTATTTGGCTTGCAAAAATTTGGAAAAATACGTGGAAGTTAAAACAAAAATAACAACATTGAAAGTTTCGAGGTTTTAAACGATAATGAAATTTTTCAAATTTCATGAAATGTTAGAATTTTGCGAGGTAATGATGTGATAAGGTCTTGTGAGTAAAATAGATAATTTTTTACAAGGTTCCGACTGTATTGAAATCGCGTTTGGAATACTTGATCACTATTTTAGCGTAAATTTCCAAACAAAAGCAATTGCAATAGACGCCATTAATTCCTTTCAATTTCTGTAAAGGGGAATTTTTATCGGAGAATGCCAATGTTGTCATTTGAGTTCAATGTAAGTGGTTAGAGTAAACATAATTGATAAAGTTCAAACCATCTATAGATATCACCATAACATAAGTTACCTGTTTATCTCTGTGTTATTATTTATTATATTGCAAGGTTACCTGTGTAAAAAGAGCAGATTGTGACGTCATGAGTTTTTAGGATTTTTATCGGTTTAAAGTTTGATAAAATATCTCTGCGCTAACCATGCGCTTATTTCTTTTTTACTCATAACTCAGTAGGCAGTACTTTGTGCTGTCAGAAAATATACCGTTTAGCAAAATTTTCAGTCGGCTTAATTTTTGAAATTTATTTAAAACTAAGGTCTGTTCCATCATGCAAAACATTCCTTAGCTGAATTTGGATTCACATATTTTTAGAACTTTAGATTCAACTGTTTGACGTTTGTGTTTTAATCTATCAAACTTTTCGGGCCCTAGTGTCACTGATGAGGAATGATTTTCCGAAATGTGCACATCTGGTACATCAAAATTTAGCAGGTATTTGTTATATATTTACTACATTTAAAATTGCAGCCATTGATGTTGATGATATTGTAAATTTTGCGTATGATCAAAGAAGACGAAAATGATTAAATGAATGTTCATCCGTGTCTTCAATTTTGAGACAATCTTTAAAAATTTCATTTTCAGCAAATCTTAACCAACGTACATGTATCTGCGGGGTATTAGATGTACATGTATCTGCGGGGTATTAGATGTACATATATCTACAGAGTATTAGATGTATTAATGACATCATCTATTATTTGTTGTTTTTTTTGGATTACAGTATACTTTCCGGGCGCCTGTTTCGGATGGTAATTATGTGTTTTATTGTATTACGTACCAATGACTTACGGTTTAATATCGTTTATACATCAAACATGCTTGGTATATACCATTGAATATTTTATACATATTCATGAATGAATATTATGTCATTGTTATTTTAATAAACCATTAACTACATGAGATATAATTAGTTGATAATTTAAAGTCATTATTTTAACATACAAACTAACTTAATCATAATTATGATATGGGCGTCATAGCTGCCCTGTCTAAACAAAAAAAGTGTTGATTTTGATATCATATTGGTTGGTTGATTGTATTGTTATTTAATGTCGCATCAGCATATTTGAGCTATTATCTACGGGTGCTATGCTTTAAATATCTATGAATTAAGGAACTAATTTGCGCATGCGTGATATATGCTAGTGTTTGCTATGGTCTGTCATGTACTAGCATGCACTCAATGAGACTCACTAGGTCAGCAGACCGCAGTCAAGCATGCAAATCTCCAGTTCATTATCCTGTTACCAGACGGACCGGTTGATACTCTGTAATCCTAATGGCATGAAGATAACTTTTGACGTTATCTGGTGACATAACATTTCCTTGTCTTTTGGTAGGTTTTCACACAAATAAAGTTCAATAATTCTGTTCAACTGTTTAACGTTTAATTAATGCTAGGGTGTTTTGAAAGAAAGGAAAAAACATGGCATTCCATCTCGCATTATTTAACAAAAAATATTACTTGTAATATATTGTCAAATAAATAAATAAATAATTATATATATATATATATATATATATATATATATATATATATATATATATATATATATATATATATATATCTTATATAAATATACCATGGCATATTACACGGCACATACATGTAAGTAATAAGAGGGAGCTTCCTACTGTCACGTGATAAAATATGGATGGAATCAAAACCAGATATTGGATACAAAAGTTCACAATCTTTGTTGTGTTTGAATTGTTAGCTAGAATCGAGCGTTTAAAACAGGACAGGTAAAACAAGCGATTTGGGTAATCTCCAACAGCAAGTTTGTGTAAAGTTTATATGCAATGTTTATATTATCCAAACAAAGTCACACGATGTACCAGAGTAACACATTTAGAAAATTTACCGGAGTAACACATTCAGAAAAAATACCGGAGTTTAACATTCAGAAAAAAATACCGGAGTAACACATTTAGAAAAAATACCGGAGTTTAACATTCAGAAAAAATACCGGAGTAACACATTTAGAAAAAATACCAGAGTAACACATTTAGAAAAAATACCGGAGTTTAACATTCAGAAAAAATTACCAGAGTAACACATTTAGAACAATTACCAGAGTAACACATTTAGAACAATTACCAGAGTAACACATTCAGAAAATTTACCGGAGTAACACATTTAGAAAAATTACCGGAGTAACACATTCTTAAAAATTACCAATGGATATTTCTGTTATATATTTACCATCAACTCCAGAAAACATCATTTTAGGGAAAACATTTCAAAAACTTAAGTTTATATGTGGTATGTTGTACTGACAACAGCTGTTAATGGAGATCAAGGAAATCAACTTGTTTTACCATCAGCATGCTTTAAGCAGGTTTTTAAGGGATTACGTAATCAAGTTGGACCGTACTTTGTCATTACTAAGAGATATAGTTTATTGGACTTGGACGAGCAAAGATGTAGATTCCTGGATCAAGCTTAAGGGGTGTCAAAGATGTTTACATCAGAAGACATCAACACAAATAAAAGCTCCATTAGTCAATATTCATACCACACAGCCATTGGAATTACTATGCATGGATTTTTTAACCCTTGAAACTTTAAAAGGTGGACACCAGCATATTCTTGTTATAACAGATCACTTCAACCGTTATGTTCAGGCTTACGGGGAATGTGACTGCCAAAACAACAGCAGATCTTCACTTCATAGTTCTACAATAGTTCATTATGGTATACCACATAGAATACATTCCGATCAAGGTGCTTTCTTCACTAGGAAACTCATTGAAAAACTTTGCAATTTATCAGGGATATAACAGTCAAGAACAACGCCGTGCCACCCAATTGGAAACGGAATGATTGAAAGATTTAACCGGACTCTTATTGGGATGTTGGGAACATTTGAACCAGACCAGAAAAAGGATTGGAAAAGTTTTCTAAGTCCAATTGTTCATTTATATAATTGTACACGGGTTGAAAGTACTAGCAAGGCTATCAATAGATATTGCATGCGGAATTAATAACAACGAAGGATATGGAACATTCAGCCAGTACACAACAGCTTTAAGAAATCGTTTAAAAACATCCTACGAGTTAGCCGCTAAAACATCACAGGTAGCACATGAAAAACAAAAATATATTTTCTTTGCATCATCTTGGATCAGCCAAATGTAAAAATACCATTATATTAAGTCAGAAAGGATAAAGGAGACAGCAGGTTTAGAACTTTACACAGGAACATGCTCTTGTCTATTGGAAGTATTGAACAACATGAGGACTATAGTGATAACAACAAACCAATAAGGTCACGTGACGGAGTTGTGTGGACAGGACGTTCGGTATTTTAGCTCCGTCAATTCTGACATTTTTTGGTGGTTTTCCAAGGTTTGATATTCCAAATTTTTGCATCGGATGATTGCAGGGATATTTTGGATCTCCATCGTGGACTTTAAATTTGGAAAATTTTGATTTAGTGGTATTTATTTGCATTAATAGTTATATGATAGACTTTGGGTGAGTAGATTTCACCATACATTAATACACTTGAGATTACCTATTCTAATTAGTACGTATATACATATATACATATTCTATATATATTGGTATTATACACAGCCTAGTTATGTCCCATGAAAATCAGAGTAAGATGCTTAAGCCCGTATATTTTAAGAATTGTGACTTTCAGACGGGCAATGGTAATAAGCTAACAGACTTTGCTCTTTTGGGTGCAGTTACAAAATGTATTGGTAACAATATCAAATGTATCCAGTTAGATAGAGAACTCTGGCGTGTATATGTGAATAAACAAGAATGTAAAGATAAACTGCTTCTTGAGGGTGTTGAGTTCAATAACCAAAACGTTGCTGCTTATGAAACAAATCCATTTTCCTCCGGCATGGAGGACCCGACTGACGATGTTTTAAGAGTAACTATAAAAGGGGTCCCTCTCTCCGTGGACGAAGGGCCAATTATTACAATGTTGGAAAAACTTGGGGCAGTTGTCAAAAGTCCAATTAGGTATGAGAAAATACGAAATCCTGAAACACGTAAAATGACAGATGTTCTAAACGGCAATAGATTTGTCTATATTAAGCCCCTTGCAGAAAATGTGGCATTACCTCGTGTAACATATTGTGCTGGTTTAAGATGCCGACTGTACCATCAAGGTCAACCTTCATATAGTCGTAAACTAATTTGTAATAACTGTTATGAGGAAGGTCATCACTTTTCAAACTGTGAAAATGAAGCTGTTTGCAAAGTATGCAAAAACCCCGGTCATAAACCCGGTACCAAAGACTGTCCTGATTACGTGGACAAAAGTAAGGTTGAGATATTCCATGGACAAGAAAATGTGTTATCCAACTTCTATCCATGTGAGCTAAAGCTCTTTGGTCAAACATTTGCTTCTGCAGAACAGTGTTTCCAGTATGTTAAAGCTGAAAGATCCGGTGATCCCATAAGTGCTCAGAAAATTATAGAATCTAAGACACCACTTGAGGCTAAAAAGCTTGGAAACTTTGTTTCGGGCTCTACCCAGTGGGTAGATACAAGAGTCGACGTCATCCAATCAATTGTTGATGCTAAAGTTAAACAGGTAAAAGAGTTTCGAGACAAACTGTTAACTGTAAAGAAAGGTGTAACATTTGTTGAAAGTACCTATGATAATTTCTGGGGGTCAGGTCTCAATGAGTCGGGAACCAAACATACCAAACCTGCATCATGGCCAGGCATGAATATGTTTGGTAAAGTCCTCACAAAGACAGCCGATAAACTCAAGAGACCAGGCTCTGTATCTGTTACAGGCAGGTCCTAGTGATGATATACCCAGACTATGTAAGTTATTATCATGCATATTGTAATTTGGAACTTTAAAAATATATCTAATGTATTAATATGAGTAAACTCAAATTACTGTCCCTTAATGTTAGGGGACTAAATGACTATAACAAGAGGGTTAAAATTTTTGATTGGTTTTGTAATTCAGATGTTGATATATTTTTCCTACAAGAGACACATTTTGTGAATCTAAGGCATTTGTATATAACTCTCGTTGGGCTGGGGAGCTCATTCATAATTTTTCGGACTCTATACATAGTAGAGGAGTATCTATTTTGTTTAAAACAGGGCTTGCTGTAACCGTGTTAAATAGTAACAAATCAGATGACGGACGTCGTCTTCTAGTAAATATCAAGGTGAATGATGAAACCCTTACTTTAGTTAATGTGTATGCACATAATAGTGAAAAAGATAGGGTAAATTTCTTCAAAAAACTTTCAACATGGATAAGGCAGCACACTCTTAATGATAATAATGTTATTTTAGCTGGGGATTTTAATTGTGCAATTGAAAAGCGAGATAGGGAAAATGACTCTTTAAATGATAAAAGTAGTTTATATCTCAAAAATTTATTACTAGATTTAGACCTTAAGGATATATATAGAGAGAATCATGACATAGGTGGGTTCACTTGGTGTAATGGGAAAGGGGAACCTAAAAGTAGGATTGATTATATTTTTATTTCAAGGGATTTTTATTTTCTGACAGAATCAATTATTACAAGAAACATTCCATTTAGTCATTCTGAAAAACGTAGGCTAACTGACCATAAGGCGCTTAAATTATCGTTAAATACTGATAAAGCAATAAGGGGAAGTGGGTATTGGAAACTAAATACACAACACCTTCATGATATTGAATACTGCAATGGTATACGTAACCTTATATTACAATTTTCGAATAATTTACAATACAGGGATTATGATAACCAGCAAAAATGGGAAATTTTGAAAATTAAAATTAAAGAATATTCTATCAAATTTTCCAAATCGAAAGGTGCTTTAAACACACAAAAAATTAAAATATTGAAATTAAAATCTCAGAAATAGAAAATGAAAATAGCCGAAATATAAATATGAATAAAAAGAGAGAGTTAGAGCGGGAATTAGACGAAATTTTAGAAAACAGGGCAAAAGGTGCACAAATAAGATCTAAGGTTAATTGGATTGAAAACGGCGAGAAGAATACTTCTTATTTCCTTAGGCTGGAAAAATCACATCAAAACAATAACGCCATTAAGAAAATCAAATTATCAGACGGGCGGACTATAGACAGTCAGGGAGAAATACTAGGTTCACTCTGTAAATACTATGAAAACTTATATAATTCGGCAAATATAAATGACAATGAAATTGACACATATCTTTCTTCTATCTCAGATTCTCCTATACTTAGCGAAAAAGAGAAAGAAGAATGTGATATTTTTCCCTCAATAAAAGAATGTGAAGAAGCCATTAAATGTATGAAGAATAATAAATCTCCCGGATGTGATGGTCTTCCTATTGAATTTTATAAAGTATTCTGGATTGATATAAAAAAATATTTTTACTCATCTCTTAAATCGGCATATTTAAAAGGCGAACTTTCATTCTCTCAAAAAATGTCTATCATATCGCTTATACATAAAAAAGGTGAAAAAGACGATTTAAGTAATTACAGACCGATAAGTCTTACAAACTCTGATTATAAAATTATAGCCTTTATTTTTGCTAGGAGAGTACAGAGAGTTATTGGCAATTTAATTAGTTCTGATCAAACTGCTTATATTAAAGGTAGGTTTATTGGAATGAACGCTAGACTTATACTTGACATTTTTGACATCTGTGAAAACTCCAACCAACCTTGCATTTTACTCTTTTTAGATTTTGCCAAGGCTTTTGATTCAGTTGAATGGAATTTCATCTTTAAAACATTAGAAAAATTTAACTTTGGCAATAATTTCATACATTGGATGAGAACCCTATACAGCAAACCTATTTTTAGAGTGAAAAATAATGGATGGTTGTCTAAAACATGTAACATGAAAAAAGGTATCCGTCAAGGTTGCCCAGTTTCTGCATTACTCTTTATTCTTGTAGCTGAAATATTATCTCTTAAAATAAAAAAATCAGAAAAAGTAAATGGATTTAGGATAGGTAATAATCAAACAGATATAAAGATTTTACAACACGCAGATGATTGCACTTTACCATTACTAGACGAAGATTCTATGAAATATGCTATCGAAATTGTTAATGATTTCAGTAAACATGCCGGTCCAAAACTTAATATTCACAAAACAGAAGCTATCTTGTTAGGCCCACTGAAAAATCAGTATGAACAGTTACATGGTGTTGAAATCAATAATTCATCTTTAAAATGTTTAGGCATAAATATTGGCCATGACAAGAATCAATGTGTAGAAAGAAACTGGAAAAAACGGATAAAAGATTTAGAACACACATTAATATCTTGGAAAAGTAGAAACCTAACTATTTTTGGCAAATGCACAGTCTTGAATACACTAGCTTTATCAAATTTGACATATACAGCATCATTACTTCCATATCCTTCAGATGACATTGTAAAATCTATAACTAAACTAGTTTTCAACTTCATATGGGGAAAAAGAGATAGAATAAAAAGAAAAACTCTGATAGGAAAAATTTCTGAGGGTGGTATAGGATTAGTAGATATAGAAACAAAATTCAAAGCTTTGAAAGCATCATGGGTATCTAGATTATTGAATAATAGAGAATCAAAAGTCTTTAATATCTTAGATACTATTTTGAAAACATCTCTTGGAATTAATTTCGATTATGTTTTAAAAACAAATGTTACTGATGTAAAAGAATTATTTAAATCTGTGAATGTGCCGTCTTTTTATAAAGAAGTATTCGCCTACTTTAATAATTGTAAAGATGAAGCGTCTCCAAATATGATTTCTTCTGACTCTTTTTTGTCTGAAAATATTTGGTTTAATAATAATTTCAAATACAGAAATAAAACATTATGTCTCAAAAACTGGATGAAGAGTGGGGTTCTTTATGTTAAAGATTTATTCCATGTAAATGGGTCGATAAAGGATATAAATGATTTTGGTGATAAGTTACTATACAAACAAAATTGGATCTGCGAGTATAATATTTTAAAGAAAGTCTTTGGAAAATATATTAATATTTTTGATTGTTCAAAATGCATATATACTAATCCAAACAGCAAGCCAGTCTCGTTTATAAATAGAAACATTAGATATGATATTTTGAGTAAAAAGTGTAAATTTTTTTATGATATCCTTTTGAGGAAAAAATTTCTAGTTTCCAATATGGAATATTGTTGGTCAAAAGAGTTTAACTTTAACTACGGTTTTTTCAGAAAAGATATTTGCAAAACGAATATTAGTGATATTTTAGACAAACAAACCGCAGAATTTAACTACAAATTATTACATAATCTCCTATCAAATAACCTAATTGTGAGCAAATGGAATAAAACTGTTTTTAAATATTGTGAAAATTGTCCTACGAGTGTTGAGAACTCTGAGCATCTTATTTTTCAATGTAACACTGTGCGCCCCATTTGGGAAGTCATTGCCAACAGCCTTAAAATCGACATAAAATGGAAAACTGTTGTTTTGGGATTTTATTTAGAACATAACAACAAAACATATATGCTGAATAATATAATCTCTTTTATTGCCTGCAAAATATACAAATATAAAATGAAAATGAGAATAAACAATCAACTATGCTGCGAAAACCAGTTGAAGATACACTTGAAACACAGTCTATTTTCCTTATTTTATACTCTGAAGAAAATGAAAATTGGCCTTTTGTCACATCATGTACTAAAAATCGCTAAAACACTGTAATGACATAGATCATCTCTTAATCTCTTTTTATTTTTAATCATCTTCTTTTACTCCATTTTTTTACAATACAAAGCTTTGATTGGATTATAAGCACCGTGGGGACTCATAGGTAGGGAACGACCCAAACACCTGTTTAGCTACACTGCTAATCATTCAATGAAGCTGTTGATTTATAAATTATATCGATGTACTGTTGCTGTTTAATTGATTTATTTATATACGTACATAAGCTAAACTTTGTTTAAGTAATCTTGTTATCAATACTTGCATAAATGTTACTTATTCATCTATGCTTTTGTGTGTATCCAAAAGGATAATATGTAGCCTATGTGTGTGTGTGTGTGTGTGTGTGTGTGTGTGTGTGTGTGTTGTTAAATGTTGCGTAAAATTTATGATTGTAATCAACATTTTTTTTTTTAGTGCGTGTGTCAAATTTATTTGCCTTTACATGTATCTATAAATTCATGAATTTTTATTTATTTATTTACTTATTTATTTTCTACTTGATAAGATGTAAATTATGTGTGGATTTCTGTTCGTGATTGTATTATTATTATTATTATAAATTATTATTATTATTATTATTATTTTTATTTTTAATTTTTTTTAGTGTGTGTACCTGTGTGTCAAATTTATTTGCCTTTACATGTATCTATAAATTCGTGAATTTATTTATTTATTTATTTATTTTCTACTTGATAAGATGTAAATTATGTGTTGATTTCTGTTCAAGTTATCGCCATATGCATTATTATTATTATTATTATATACTAGTATTATTATTTTTACATATACATGTGTATCAAATTTATGTACTTTTACATGTACCTATACATTTATGAAATATTTATTTACTTATTTAATTATTTATTTGACAATGCTGTTAACATAACGCTATTACTATATTTATATGTAAATATATGTATATAAAATATATGAATAAAAGAAAAAAAAAAACAACAAACCAATAAAGATTAAAGGTAGACAACCAGAAATGACCACATCAAAAGAGACCCAACAGATTATGACTGAGGATTCAGATGTTTCAGATGTTTCAGATGAAGAAGATGTACCAATGCTATTAGTTCAAAATTCATCTACATAGACTGAACCAGTTGAAGATATCACTCCAATGACTGCCAAAACACCAATTGAAGAAGATATTCTCCACTATCTTGATGACTACCCAGACCTAGTGGATGAAATAGTGGACACAGGTGATGACAACGGCCTTCCTTCTGAATTTGAAGAGGAACAGCCTAGGGATTCAGAAGATGATGAGAATGAAGATGGTGACATCGTTCCTGATGAAGACACGGCAGCTGTTGAGAATGCCTCAGCCGCAGAAGCTACATCTTCAAGAGCTCCGGAGAATACAAGACATTCATCACGGAAATCTACTAAACCAAGTTGGATGAAGTCTGGAGATTATGTGATGTCTCAGGTAGCTAAGAATTTGCCAGATATGTTTCATCATGCAGTGGGCCTGAAATGTTTACTTCGGTCTGCAGTTCCGGAACATCTCGAGAGGAGGATATTTATTGCCATTATGGACATTATTTTAAGAGGAAACATCAAATGATGAGGACATCATTTTGTGAGGGGGTATATAATCATGCAAATAGGTAATATTATACTTTATTTAATTTAGTTAAGTTAGTAAGATCATTTTAGTAATTAAGCTTATAATTTTTTTTTATTTCAGGTTTAATTCATTTATAACAATTTTATTTGTTTTGCTTTGTATTACAGATAAAAAAATACTTTGTAACATTTTTATATTAACTTAATATATGCACTAAGTTGTACTGTTCTCTTTCTATTTCCAAGTTAGAGTTGTCTTTCTTTTCCTACAAAAGACTATCATTTTCTTATTATCTTCACTCTAATGAACACTATGGGTTCTGTTTCGATTCTATATTTTTTTATTACTCTTTCATTGGTTGGGCTAGTGGTCAGTAAAGCAATTCAGTCTTGAGATGCATGTGCAGAACTTGTTTGATAATGGTTATGGAGTGGATGTAAAAAATGATTTACATGGATTATTAAGAGGTTGTGGTGGACCATTATATGTGCCAGTGGACCTTTCCACATGTTGGGGTTTAATTTAACCATTTATCCATTTATTTAATTGACTATCCATACATGGAATAAAAGCGCTCATAGCCAAACTCGGCAGTGTTGTTATTCTCTCAACCCTGTTACAAGAGCAGACACTGTATGTCACACTGGAGACTGTGATGACGAACTCGACAGTGAACTCTGTTACAAGAGCAGACACTCTAAGTCACAATGGAGACTGTGATGACGAACTCGGCAGTGAACTCTGTTACAAGAGCAGACACTCTAAGTCACACTGGAGACTGTGATGACGAACACGGCAGTGAACCCTGTTACAAGAGCAGACACTGTATGTCACACTGGAGACTGTGATGACGAACTCGGCAGTGAACCCTGTTACAAGAGCAGACACTCTATGTCACACTGGAGACTGTGATGACGAACTCGGCAGTGAACCCTGTTACAAGAGCAGACACTGTATGTCACACTGGAGACTGTGATGACGAATTCGGCAGTGAACCCTGTTACAAGAGCAGACACTCTAAGTCACACTGGAGACTGATGACGAACTCGGCAGTGAGCCCTGTTACAAGAGCAGACACTGTATGTCACACTGGAGACTGTGATGACGAACTCGGCAGTGAACCCTGTTACAAGAGCAGACACTCTAAGTCACACTGGAGACTGTCATGACGAACTCGGCAGTGAACACTGTTACAAGAGCAGACACTCTAAGTCACACTGGAGACTGTGATGGCGAACTCGGCAGTGAACCCTGTTACAAGAGCAGACACTCTATGTCACACTGGAGACTGTGATGACGAACTCGGCAGTGAACCCTGTTACAAGAGCAGACACTGTATGTCACACTGGAGACTGTGATGACGAATTCGGCAGTGAACCCTGTTACAAGAGCAGACACTCTAAGTCACACTGGAGACTGATGACGAACTCGGCAGTGAGCCCTGTTACAAGAGCAGACACTGTATGTCACACTGGAGACTGTGATGACGAACTCGGCAGTGAACCCTGTTACAAGAGCAGACACTGTATGTCACACTGGAGACTGTGATGACGAATTCGGCAGTGAACCCTGTTACAAGAGCAGACACTCTAAGTCACACTGGAGACTGATGACGAACTCGGCAGTGAGCCCTGTTAAAAGAGCAGACACTGTATGTCACACTGGAGACTGTGATGACGAACTCGGCAGTGAACCCTGTTACAAGAGCAGACACTCTAAGTCACACTGGAGACTGTGATGACGAACTCGGCAGTGAACACTGTTACAAGAGCAGACAATCTAAGTCACACTGGAGACTGTGATGACGAACTCGGCAGTGAACCCTGTTACAAGAGCAGACCCAACAGATTATGACTGAGGATTCAGATGTTTCAGATGTTTCAGATGAAGAAGATGTACCAATGCTATTAGTTCAAAATTCATCTACATAGACTGAACCAGTTGAAGATATCACTCCAATGACTGCCAAAACACCAATTGAAGAAGATATTCTCCACTATCTTGATGACTACCCAGACCTAGTGGATGAAATAGTGGACACAGGTGATGACAACGGCCTTCCTTCTGAATTTGAAGAGGAACAGCCTAGGGATTCAGAAGATGATGAGAATGAAGATGGTGACATCGTTCCTGATGAAGACACGGCAGCTGTTGAGAATGCCTCAGCCGCAGAAGCTACATCTTCAAGAGCTCCGGAGAATACAAGACATTCATCACGGAAATCTACTAAACCAAGTTGGATGAAGTCTGGAGATTATGTGATGTCTCAGGTAGCTAAGAATTTGCCAGAAATGTTTCATCATGCAGTGGGCCTGAAATGTTTACTTCGGTCTGCAGTTCCGGAACATCTCGAGAGGAGGATATTTATTGCCATTATGGACATTATTTTAAGAGGAAACATCAAATGATGAGGACATCATTTTGTGAGGGGGTATATAATCATGCAAATAGGTAAAATTATACTTTATTTAATTTAGTTAAGTTAGTAAGATTAAGATTCAGAGGTTGTGGTGGCCCATTATATGTGCCAGTGGACCTTTCCACATGTTGGGGTTTAATTTAACCATTTATCCATTTATTTAATTGACTATCCATACATGGAATAAAAGCGCTCATAGCCAAACTCGGCAGTGTTGTTATTCTCTCAACCCTGTTACAAGAGCAGACACTGTATGTCACACTGGAGACTGTGATGACGAACTCGACAGTGAACTCTGTTACAAGAGCAGACACTCTAAGTCACAATGGAGACTGTGATGACGAACTCGGCAGTGAACTCTGTTACAAGAGCAGACACTCTAAGTCACACTGGAGACTGTGATGACGAACACGGCAGTGAACCCTGTTACAAGAGCAGACACTGTATGTCACACTGGAGACTGTGATGACGAACTCGGCAGTGAACCCTGTTACAAGAGCAGACACTCTATGTCACACTGGAGACTGTGATGACGAACTCGGCAGTGAACCCTGTTACAAGAGCAGACACTGTATGTCACACTGGAGACTGTGATGACGAATTCGGCAGTGAACCCTGTTACAAGAGCAGACACTCTAAGTCACACTGGAGACTGATGACGAACTCGGCAGTGAGCCCTGTTACAAGAGCAGACACTGTATGTCACACTGGAGACTGTGATGACGAACTCGGCAGTGAACCCTGTTACAAGAGCAGACACTCTAAGTCACACTGGAGACTGTGATGACGAACTCGGCAGTGAACACTGTTACAAGAGCAGACACTCTAAGTCACACTGGAGACTGTGATGGCGAACTCGGCAGTGAACCCTGTTACAAGAGCAGACACTCTATGTCACACTGGAGACTGTGATGACGAACTCGGCAGTGAACCCTGTTACAAGAGCAGACACTGTATGTCACACTGGAGACTGTGATGACGAATTCGGCAGTGAACCCTGTTACAAGAGCAGACACTCTAAGTCACACTGGAGACTGATGACGAACTCGGCAGTGAGCCCTGTTACAAGAGCAGACACTGTATGTCACACTGGAGACTGTGATGACGAACTCGGCAGTGAACCCTGTTACAAGAGCAGACACTGTATGTCACACTGGAGACTGTGATGACGAATTCGGCAGTGAACCCTGTTACAAGAGCAGACACTCTAAGTCACACTGGAGACTGATGACGAACTCGGCAGTGAGCCCTGTTAAAAGAGCAGACACTGTATGTCACACTGGAGACTGTGATGACGAACTCGGCAGCGAACCCTGTTACAAGAGCAGACACTCTAAGTCACACTGGAGACTGTGATGACGAACTCGGCAGTGAACACTGTTACAAGAGCAGACAATCTAAGTCACACTGGAGACTGTGATGACGAACTCGGCAGTGAACCCTGTTACAAGAGCAGACCCAACAGATTATGACTGAGGATTCAGATGTTTCAGATGTTTCAGATGAAGAAGATGTACCAATGCTATTAGTTCAAAATTCATCTACATAGACTGAACCAGTTGAAGATATCACTCCAATGACTGCCAAAACACCAATTGAAGAAGATATTCTCCACTATCTTGATGACTACCCAGACCTAGTGGATGAAATAGTGGACACAGGTGATGACAACGGCCTTCCTTCTGAATTTGAAGAGGAACAGCCTAGGGTTTCAGAAGATGATGAGAATGAAGATGGTGACATCGTTCCTGATGAAGACACGGCAGCTGTTGAGAATGCCTCAGCCGCAGAAGCTACATCTTCAAGAGCTCCGGAGAATACAAGACATTCATCACGGAAATCTACTAAACCAAGTTGGATGAAGTCTGGAGATTATGTGATGTCTCAGGTAGCTAAGAATTTGCCAGAAATGTTTCATCATGCAGTGGGCCTGAAATGTTTACTTCGGTCTGCAGTTCCGGAACATCTCGAGAGGAGGATATTTATTGCCATTATGGACATTATTTTAAGAGGAAACATCAAATGATGAGGACATCATTTTGTGAGGGGGTATATAATCATGCAAATAGGTAATATTATACTTTATTTAATTTAGTTAAGTTAGTAAGATTAAGATTAAGAGGTTGTGGTGGCCCATTATATGTGCCAGTGGACCTTTCCACATGTTGGGGTTTAATTTAACCATTTATCCATTTATTTAATTGACTATCCATACATGGAATAAAAGCGCTCATAGCCGAACTCGGCAGTGTTGTTATTCTCTCAACCCTGTTACAAGAGCAGACACTGTATGTCACACTGGAGACTGTGATGACGAACACGGCAGTGAACCCTGTTACAAGAGCAGACACTGTATGTCACACTGGAGACTGTGATGACGAACTC
This sequence comes from Tegillarca granosa, assembly GCA_029721355.1. Classification (NCBI taxonomy): domain Eukaryota; kingdom Metazoa; phylum Mollusca; class Bivalvia; order Arcoida; family Arcidae; genus Tegillarca; species Tegillarca granosa. Next base: position 316,577 of record CM056610.1, read on the forward strand.
GGCAGTGAACCCTGTTACAAGAGCAGACACTCTATGTCACACTGGAGACTGTGATGACGAACTCGGCAGTGAACCCTGTTACAAGAGCAGACACTGTATGTCACACTGGAGACTGTGATGACGAATTCGGCAGTGAACCCTGTTACAAGAGCAGACACTCTAAGTCACACTGGAGACTGATGACGAACTCGGCAGTGAGCCCTGTTACAAGAGCAGACACTGTATGTCACACTGGAGACTGTGATGACGAACTCGGCAGTGAACCCTGTTACAAGAGCAGACACTCTAAGTCACACTGGAGACTGTGATGACGAACTCGGCAGTGACCACTGTTACAAGAGCAGACACTCTAAGTCACACTGGAGACTGTGATGGCGAACTCGGCAATGAACCCTGTTACAAGAGCAGACACTCTATGTCACACTGGAGACTGTGATGACGAACTCGGCAGTGAACACTGTTACAAGAGCAGACACTCTAAGTCACACTGGAGACTGTGATGGCGAACTCGGCAGTGAACCCTGTTACAAGAGCAGACACTCTATGTCACACTGGAGACTGTGATGACGAACTCGGCAGTGAACCCTGTTACAAGAGCAGACACTGTATGTCACACTGGAGACTGTGATGACGAATTCGGCAGTGAACCCTGTTACAAGAGCAGACACTCTAAGTCACACTGGAGACTGATGACGAACTCGGCAGTGAGCCCTGTTACAAGAGCAGACACTGTATGTCACACTGGAGACTGTGATGACGAACTCGGCAGTGAACCCTGTTACAAGAGCAGACACTGTATGTCACACTGGAGACTGTGATGACGAACTCGGCAGTGAACCCTGTTACAAGAGCAGACACTCTAAGTCACACTGGAGACTGATGACGAACTCGGCAGTGAGCCCTGTTACAAGAGCAGACACTGTATGTCACACTGGAGACTGTGATGACGAACTCGGCAGTGAACCCTGTTACAAGAGCAGACACTGTATGTCACACTGGAGACTGTGATGACGAACTCGGCAGTGAACCCTGTTACAAGAGCAGACACTCTATGTCACACTGGGAGACTGTGATGACGAACTCGGCAGTGAACCCTGTTACAAGAGCAGACACTGTATGTCACACTGGAGACTGTGATGACGAACTCGGCAGTGAACCCTGTTACAAGAGCAGACACTCTATGTCACACTGGAGACTGTGATGACGAACTCGGCAGTGAACCCTGTTACAAGAGCAGACACTCTATGTCACACTGGAGACTGTGATGACGAACTCGGCAGTGAACCCTGTTACAAGAGCAGACACTCTATGTCACACTGGAGACTGTGATGACGAACTCGGCAGTGAACCCTGTTACAAGAGAAGACACTGTATGTCAACACTGGAGACTGTGATGACGAACTTCGGCAGTGAACCCTGTTACAAGAGCAGACACTGTAATGTCACACTGGAGACTGATGACGAACTCGGCAGTGAGCCCTGTTACAAGAGCAGACACTGTATGTCACACTGGAGACTGTGATGACGAACTCGGCAGTGAACCCTGTTACAAGAGCAGACACTCTATGTCACACTGGAGACTGATGACGAAACTCGGCAGTGAAGCCCTGTTACAAGAGCAGACACTGTATGTCACACTGGAGACTGTGATGACGAACTCGGCAATGAACCCTGTTACAAGAGCAGACACTGTATGTCACACTGGAGACTGTGATGACGAACTCGGCAGTGAACCCTGTTACAAGAGCAGACACTCTATGTCACACTGGAGACTGTGATGACGAACTCGGCAGTGAACCCTGTTACAAGAGCAGACACTGTATGTCACACTGGAGACTGTGATGACGAATTCGGCAGTGAACCCTGTTACAAGAGCAGACACTCTATGTCACACTGGAGACTGATGACGAACTCGGCAGTGAGCCCTGTTACAAGAGCAGACACTGTATGTCACACTGGAGACTGTGATGACGAACTCGGCAGTGAACCCTGTTACAAGAGCAGACACTCTAAGTCACACTGGAGACTGTGATGACGAACTCGGCAGTGAACACTGTTACAAGAGCAGACACTCTAAGTCACACTGGAGACTGTAATGACGAACTCGGCAGTGAACCCTGTTACAAGAGCAGACACTCTATGTCACACTGGAGACTGTGATGACGAACTCGGCAGTGAACCCTGTTACAAGAGCAGACACTGTATGTCACACTGGAGACTGTGATGATGAATTCGGCAGTGGACCCTGTTACAAGAGCAGACACTCTAAGTCACACTGGAGACTGATGACGAACTCGGCAGTGAACCCTGTTACAAGAGCAGACACTGCTATGTCACACTGGAGACTGTGATGACGAACTCGGCAGTGAACCCTGTTACAAGAGCAGACACTCTAAGTCACACTGGAGACTGTGATGACGAACTCGGACAGTGAACTCTGTTACAAGAGCAGACACTCTATGTCACACTGGAGACTGTGATGACGAACTCGGCAGTGAACCCTGTTACAAGAGCAGACACTCTAATGTCACACTGGAGACTGTGATGACGAACTCGGCAGTGAACCCTGTTACAAGAGCAGACACTCTAAGTCACACTGGAGACTGTGATGACGAACTCGGCAGTGAACCCTGTTACAAGAGCAGACACTCTATGTCACACTGGAGACTGTGATGACGAACTCGGCAGTGAACCCTGTTACAAGAGCAGACACTCTAATGTCACACTGGAGACTGTGATGACGAACTCGGCAGTGAACCTCTGTTACAAGAGCAGACACTGTATGTCACACTGGAGACTGTGATGACGAACTCGACAGTGAACACTGTTACAAGAGCAGACACTGTATGTCACACTGGAGACTGTGATGACGAACTCGACAGTGAACCCTGTTACAAGAGCAGACACTCTAAGTAACACTGGAGTTTGTGATGACGAACTCGACAGTGAACCCTGTTACAAGAGCAGACACTCTATGTCACACTGGAGACTGTGATGACGAACTCGGCAGTGAACCCTGTTACAAGAGCAGACATTCTATGTGACACTGGAGACTGTGATGACGAACTCGGCAGTGAACTCTGTTACAAGAGCAGACATTCTAAGTCACAGTGGAGACTGTGATGACGAACTCGGCAGTGAACCCTGTTACAAGAGCAGACACTCTAATGTCACAATGGAGACTGTGATGACGAACTCGACAGTGAATCCTGTTACAAGAGCAGACACTCTATGTCACACTGGAGACTGTGATGACGAACTCGGCAGTGAACCCTGTTACAAGAGCAGACACTCTATGTCACACTGGAGACTGTGATGACGAACTCGGCAGTGAACCCTGTTACAAGAGCAGACACTCTATGTCACACTGGAGACTGTGATGACGAACTCGGCAGTGAACCCTGTTACAAGAGCAGACACTCTATGTCACACTGGAGACTGTGATGACGAACTCGACAGTGAACCCTGTTACAAGAGCAGACACTCTATGTCACACTGGAGACTGTGATGACGAACTCGGCCAGTGAACCCTGTTACAAGAGCAGACACTCTATGTCACACTGGAGACTGTGATGACGAACTCGGCAGTGAACCCTGTTACAAGAGCAGACACTCTATGTCACACTGGAGACTGTGATGACGAACTCGGCAGTGAACCCTGTTACAAGAGCAGACACTCTATGTCACACTGGAGACTGTGATGACGAACTCGGCAGTGAACCCTGTTACAAGAGCAGACACTCTATGTCACACTGGAGACTGTGATGACGAACTCGGCAGTGAACCCTGTTACAAGAGCAGACACTCTATGTCACACTGGAGGACTGTGATGACGAACTCGGCAGTGAACCCTGTTACAAGAGCAGACACTCTATGTCACACTGGAGACTGTGATGACGAACTCGGCAGTGAACCCTGTTACAAGAGCAGACACTCTATGTCACACTGGAGACTGTGATGACGAACTCGGCAGTGAACCCTGTTACAAGAGCAGACACTCTAATGTCACACTGGAGACTGTGATGACGAACTCGGCAGTGAACCCTGTTACAAGAGCAGACACTCTATGTCACACTGGAGACTGTGATGACGAACTCGGCAGTGAACCCTGTTACAAGAGCAGACACTCTATGTCACACTGGAGACTGTGATGACGAACTCGGCAGTGAACCCTGTTACAAGAGCAGACACTCTATGTCACACTGGAGACTGTGATGACGAACTCGGCAGTGAACCCTGTTACAAGAGCAGACACTCTAATGTCACACTGGAGACTGTGATGACGAACTCGGCAGTGAACCCTGTTACAAGAGCAGACACTCTATGTCACACTGGAGACTGTGATGACGAACTCGGCAGTGAACCCTGTTACAAGAGCAGACACTCTAAGTCACACTGGAGACTGTGATGACGAACTCGGCAGTGAACCCTGTTACAAGAGCAGACACTCTATGTCACACTGGAGACTGTGATGACGAACTCGGCAGTGAACCCTGTTACAAGAGCAGACACTCTATGTCACACTGGAGACTGTGATGACGAACTCGGCAGTGAACCCTGTTACAAGAGCAGACACTCTATGTCACACTGGAGACTGTGATGACGAACTCGGCAGTGAACCCTGTTACAAGAGCAGACACTCTATGTCACACTGGAGACTGTGATGACGAACTCGGCAGTGAACCCTGTTACAAGAGCAGACACTCTAGTCACACTGGAGACTGTGATGACGAACTCGGCAGTGAACCCTGTTACAAGAGCAGACACTGTATGTCACACTGGAGACTGTGATGACGAACTCGGCAGTGAACCCTGTTACAAGAGCAGACACTCTATGTCACACTGGAGACTGTGATGACGAACTCGGCAGTGAACCCTGTTACAAGAGCAGACACTCTATGTCACACTGGAGACTGTGATGACGAACTCGGCAGTGAACCCTGTTACAAGAGCAGACACTCTATGTCACACTGGAGACTGTGATGACGAACTCGGCAGTGAACCCTGTTACAAGAGCAGACACTCTATGTCACACTGGAGACTGTGATGACGAACTCGGCAGTGAACCCTGTTACAAGAGCAGACACTCTATGTCACACTGGAGACTGTGATGACGAACTCGGCAGTGAACCCTGTTACAAGAGCAGACACTCTATGTCACACTGGAGACTGTGATGACGAACTCGGCAGTGAACCCTGTTACAAGAGCAGACACTCTATGTCACACTGGAGACTGTGATGACGAACTCGGCAGTGAACCCTGTTACAAGAGCAGACACTCTATGTCACACTGGAGACTGTGATGACGAACTCGGCAGTGAACCCTGTTACAAGAGCAGACACTCTATGTCACACTGGAGACTGTGATGACGAACTCGGCAGTGAACCCTGTTACAAGAGCAGACACTCTATGTCACACTGGAGACTGTGATGACGAACTCGGCAGTGAACCCTGTTACAAGAGCAGACACTCTATGTCACACTGGAGACTGTGATGACGAACTCGGCAGTGAACCCTGTTACAAGAGCAGACACTCTATGTCACACTGGAGACTGTGATGACGAACTCGGCAGTGAACCCTGTTACAAGAGCAGACACTCTATGTCACACTGGAGACTGTGATGACGAACTCGGCAGTGAACCCTGTTACAAGAGCAGACACTCTATGTCACACTGGAGACTGTGATGACGAACTCGGCAGTGAACCCTGTTACAAGAGCAGACACTCTATGTCACACTGGAGACTGTGATGACGAACTCGGCAGTGAACCCTGTTACAAGAGCAGACACTCTATGTCACACTGGAGACTGTGATGACGAACTCGGCAGTGAACCCTGTTACAAGAGCAGACACTCTATGTCACACTGGAGACTGTGATGACGAACTCGGCAGTGAACCCTGTTACAAGAGCAGACACTCTATGTCACACTGGAGACTGTGATGACGAACTCGGCAGTGAACCCTGTTACAAGAGCAGACACTCTATGTCACACTGGAGACTGTGATGACGAACTCGGCAGTGAACCCTGTTACAAGAGCAGACACTCTATGTCACACTGGAGACTGTGATGACGAACTCGGACAGTGAACCCTGTTACAAGAGCAGACACTCTATGTCACACTGGAGACTGTGATGACGAACTCGGCAGTGAACCCTGTTACAAGAGCAGACACTCTATGTCACACTGGAGACTGTGATGACGAACTCGGCAGTGAACCCTGTTACAAGAGCAGACACTCTATGTCACACTGGAGACTGTGATGACGAACTCGGCAGTGAACCCTGTTACAAGAGCAGACACTCTATGTCACACTGGAGACTGTGATGACGAACTCGGCAGTGAACCCTGTTACAAGAGCAGACACTCTATGTCACACTGGAGACTGTGATGACGAACTCGGCAGTGAACCCTGTTACAAGAGCAGACACTCTAATGTCACACTGGAGACTGTGATGACGAACTCGGCAGTGAACCTGTTACAAGAGCAGACACTCTATGTCACACTGGAGACTGTGATGACGAACTCGGCAGTGAACCCTGTTACAAGAGCAGACACTCTATGTCACACTGGAGACTGTGATGACGAACTCGGCAGTGAACCCTGTTACAAGAGCAGACACTCTATGTCACACTGGAGACTGTGATGACGAACTCGGCAGTGAACCCTGTTACAAGAGCAGACACTCTAAGTCACACTGGAGACTGTGATGACGAACTCGGCAGTGAACCCTGTTACAAGAGCAGACACTCTATGTCACACTGGAGACTGTGATGACGAACTCGGCAGTGAACCCTGTTACAAGAGCAGACACTCTATGTCACACTGGAGACTGTGATGACGAACTCGGCAGTGAACCCTGTTACAAGAGCAGACACTCTATGTCACACTGGAGACTGTGATGACGAACTCGGCAGTGAACCCTGTTACAAGAGCAGACACTCTATGTCACACTGGAGACTGTGATGACGAACTCGGCAGTGAACCCTGTTACAAGAGCAGACACTCTATGTCACACTGGAGACTGTGATGACGAACTCGGCAGTGAACCCTGTTACAAGAGCAGACACTCTAAGTCACACTGGAGACTGTGATGACGGAACTCGGCAGTGAACCCTGTTACAAGAGCAGACACTCTAAGTCACACTGGAGACTGGATGACGAACTCGGCAGTGAACCCTGTTACAAGAGCAGACACTCTATGTCACACTGGAGACTGTGATGACGAACTCGGCAGTGAACCCTGTTACAAGAGCAGACACTCTATGTCACACTGGGGACTGTGATGACGAACTCTGGCAGTGAACCCTGTTACAAGAGCAGACACTCTAAGTCACACTGGAGTCTGTGATGCACTGGCAGGTTTATGATTGTTTGTTTAGTTATCTTGATTTCCTGCTTAAATCTTTCGTTCTATAGATCGATTTGTATCAGATTCTGATTATAATGCTAATGTCCAAAATTCAAAAAATCAATTTTAGATTCTGGTGTTATAGTACTTTTGCTGTTGACGCATTTAAACAGATTTGGTCTAATGATAACAACTGGTTGGTACCACCCCAGTTTGGTTTGTCACGTGATCAATAAGCTGGATACAGATAAAGCAGTTGGGACTGAAATGAAAATCTGCTCCTTGTGGCCTATGATCACGGTATCTGAATCCAAATTTAAAGATTTTGTTACAGAAAATGTCATGTTAAGTGGTAAAAGCTTAATATTTAAAAGTAAAGTGGAATCGTATTTTGGTAAGAACAAGAGGACCATGGGCCTAAACGCTCACCTGAAGACATGTCCAATATTGTTTGCAAAGTGCAATAGACAATATATTAGGTACAGAAACTTTAAAAGTTTTCTCAAGTTCAGGACTCCCACAAAACTTAATCAGAAATATATCCACTCACATTTCATTTATATGTAGCTTGTATAATATGCATAAAGTAACTATAGTTCAATGAATAATTTCCAAATCATTAATCAATTTCAGTATACTTATGCAGCTATGTCCTTGACCTTTGAACATATATGACCTCAAACTATATATGATTGTCATGTCAATACCTACAATATTCTAATATACATGCCTATGCATGGATTAATACCTTTTAAGATAATTTATAATTTTAGTATACCTATGTTGATATGACCTTGACCTTTGAACATATTACCTTGAACCATGTATCAAAATGATCGTCATGTCAATACCTACAATGTTCTAATATACATGCCTATACAAAAAGTTAATAGTTTTCAAGATAATTAGCTATTTAAGTCATTTTCTGCAGCTGTGACCTTGACCTTTCAATATATGACCTTGACCCATGTATCAAAATGATCGTTGTTGCAATACCTACAATAGTCTAATATACATGCCTATACAAAAAGTTAATAGTTTCCAAGATAATTAGCAATTTAAGTCTTCTTTTGCAGCTGTGACCTCGACCTTTCAACACATGACCTAGAAACATATATATATATATATAAATGATCGTTGTTGCAATACCTACAATATTCTAATATACATGCCTATACAAAAAGTTAATAGTTTTTCTAAGATAATTAGCAATTTAAGTCTTCTTTTGCAGCTGTGAACTTGACCTTTCAACATATGACCTTGTACTATATATCAAAATGATCATCATGTCAATAACTACAGTATTCTAATATACATGCCTATACAAAAAGTTACTAGTTTTCAAGATATAGTGTCACATATATAATTTTTAGCAATTTCCCCACTCAATGCCTTACAATTTCCCCATTTTGAGCCCCATGGGTACCATTTGTGCAAATTTAAAAATAGATGACCTAAGGATGTTATAAATGAAATAAATAAGGAATATCTCTTGAAGATTCAGAGGAGAAGGTTTTTAAATTTTTTCACTATTTCGCCCCTTATGGGGCCCCAAGGAGACATAACTCCTTCATTTTTGCAAATCTGAAAGGGCTTCACCCAGGCACAATTGTTACCAATTTTCATTAAATTTGGCCTGGTGGTTTTGGAGGAGAAGATTAAATTGTAAAAAGTTTACGCACGACGCACGACGGACGACGCACGACGGACGAAGATTGATAGCAATAGCTCATTTGAGCTTTCAGCTCACAAGCTCAGGTGAGCTAAAAATCCAAATTAGTATTTTAAGCTAAGATTTTTTTTAAATTCGCAAGATTTTATTTTTAATAGTTTGGGAGGTAAACCATTCATTGATCATGTGAACGCACAACTCATCAGCAGAGACATTAATAAACATGACGAACTTTTCCGTTCATGTGACTATGTCTAGCAGAAGCGACATTGTTACTATGCTTTTAAACGTTGGGAACAGTTTTTTCAGCGCCAAGGATTCAGTGTTTTACCGGCTCAACCTTACATGTAGCGTTAAATACCAGCCATTTGTTAAACATTGGATCAAGTAATCGTTCAGTGAAAAATGCGGTTAATAGGAAAAAATGGGCGAACGATATTAACGGTTCGACTGATACTACCTAGAATTCGTCTTCGGCTTCATTTTTATTTATTTTCAGCCTTTTCCATTCTTTGTGAATATTATATATGTATCGTCGGGATATCGGCAAAAAGAGATATTTGCGTTTTTTGTAGTGTTTTTAATGTAAAGCATAGTGTATACTTGTTTTTGTTTTCCCACGTTTCAACGAATAGGATCAAAATATTGTATGTTAATTACATGTCATTAGGGGTGTCTGTTTAATGGATTAATGGTCGTCCGTGTTTCGACAACACGTAATGTAAGGGTGGTTTTTTTAAGAGGTTTTCTCAATTTTCTAGCCGACCGTTGATTTTAAAAAGTATTATAATATTATACTTATTTAAAGAAAAATAATGATGCGTATGGTTTTTCTACGGTGGCACAGAGGTGACATGAAATATATTTTTCATATAACGTGCGCACGTATTACCTTTTACGTGCGCACGTATTATCTTTTACGTGCGCACGTATTACCTTTTACGTGCGCACGTAATACCTTTCACGTGCGCACGTATTACTGAAAGGTAATACGTGCGCACGTATTGATTAACCTATTACGTGCGCACGTATCATTAATAGGTAATACGTGTGCGCGTATTAGTACTCACCAAGGGGCATAACTGAACACGATTCCTTTTGTACTTTTTAGTAAACAGCACGAAGAAACTATTATTCATTTATTTTGGGAATGTGAAGTTGTCCAGAACTTTTTATATTTAATAGACGAATGGTTCCTTAATAACAATATATAAATATCTTTTAATAAAAAAATATTAATTTTTGGAGACTTTGTCATGAGAAATAATGTTAAAAATTTAATTATTACACAGACCAAATATTTATTTTCAAATCAAGATGCTTAAATAAAATATTGTCTCTAGTGCCTATCAAAATATTATTAAAGATATGATAAATATTCAAAAATCTATAGCAACAAAAAAAGGGGATAACGAACATTATTTAAAGATATGGGACCAATTTCTGGCATTGTAAACTAGAACAACAATACAACAGAATAGAAGAGGTCAGCGATTTTACATACCTTGGCAGTAAGATCACAGCCAATGGTGACTCTACTGTAGATGTCCAATGCAGAATAACAAAAGCTCGTGCTAACTTTGCCAACCTACGGAAGATCTGGAAGTCATCAAGTATCAGAACCCAAACCAAGATCAGAATATTTAAAACCAACGTAATTGGAGTTCTCCTGTATGGTTCAGAATCCTGGAAGGTGACCAACACCATCACTCAAAAACTAGACACCTTCCAAACCAGATGTCTCCGCAGGATCCTAAAATATTCTGGCCAAATAAGATAAGCAATGAAGAACTTTATGAAAGAACCCAAACAGTTGCCATATCCGACCAGATTAAAGAGAAACGCTGGAGATGGATCGGCCATGTCCTTAGAATGGAAATATCAGATATACCAAGGGTAGCCTTTAGATGGACTCCACCAGGAAAGAGGAACAGAGGAAGACCCAAGGAGACATGGCGGAGAACAGTCGAGAAAGAGATGAAGGAGCAGGGATAGGACTTGGGGCATAGTACAGCAGATGGCATCCGACAGACAGAGATGGAGGTCCTCGATAAAGGCCTTATTCGTGCCCAGGCACGAAGAGGACTAAGTAAGTAAGTAAACTAGAAATAAAAGATAAGAGTGTATTCTCTCTCTTTCTCTCTGTCTCCCTCTCTCATTAAACATTCAACCTAACCTTTATTGAAAATTGTTAATAATCAGTATAACTTTGTTATGAATTATGATCTTAGTGATCATTTATATGTTTATCTTATTATATATTATATATATTCTATGTTGATAATAAGTATAAATGTATATATGTTATGTTGAATGCCAAAATAACAATAAAAAGAATAATAAATTAAAAAATTTAAAAAAAAAAGAAAAAAAAAAAAAAAAAAAAAAAAAAAAAGTTTATTTTAAATTATAAGGTTATAAAATGAACACATTACTACCATTTAGTTAAAAATGTCGTAAAAGAACTTCTAAAGGGGGATAATTTGTAAATGAATCCTACTCTGGATACTCCACATTTTACAGTGTGCCGTTTTAGTTATAAAGTGCTGATGGTTGGTGTTTCAAAAGCCGTTGGTTCTCCCATGAAGCAAATTTAATACATCACACCTGTCCTACGTACAGATAAAAATATCCACACTACGATTACAAACATAAGTGTGGGGGTGCGCGTGTTTGTAAAGGGGCTTAATGGGGGTGTTATACGCAAAGCCGTTGAATATTTGTTGTTCGTCTAACTGTCGAGTGGCCATAAGTCCGGCCTCACGCGGCCTCTATAATCACCGAGGTTTAAAAAGATGTCGTTGGTTGCCAAAGCATGTTTGTTTACAATTACTCCGTGTTCTCCGGTTTCGCCCCCATTTTAGATTTGGTGGCATTGATATACATGTATTTGAAATAATCTTGATCGAGATGTAATCCACCATTACGCTACTGCATTCATCTAAAAAGATTAATAAACAGTTCTGAATAAAAAGTTGGACTTTATTTATTTATTAATTTAAGATAACTAAACACAAACATACTAGTCCATGTTAAAATCACAACCCTAGATATCATTTTAGGCAAATTAAATTTTGAACGTGACTATCAGATTTATTTTACTCAGGATTGTAATTTATTTCAGTATTTTAGTAATACTTTACAGATAAACATCCGTGTACAGTTATTATTGTAAGCCAGTTATAACAATTGTCATGTGCAAAATTTTGAATATTTCTTTTCTTATTGTAAAAATTCTCAATTCTGTACATGACATAATTAGTAGCAAAACGCAATAAACGTTCCTTTCCGTAAGTCATTCTATTTACATATCATACCAATACAATATAACAGAGAGGATATATGATGTAATATATATGTTAATGTTAAATAAACTGACAAATTACAATTTACATCTGGATAAAAAATTGTCGTATATTTTGTTTTAATGTTTTATATTTATTTAAACTGTTTATAACCGATGACATCAACTCAGCTGAGAGCCATTGTGTTAAACGACAAGTCAAGAATTAAGGAATAATAATAATAATAATAATAATAATAATAATAATAATAATAATAATGATGATGATAATAATGATGATGATGATGATGATGATGATAATAATGATGATGATGATGATGATAATGATGATGATGATAATTTTGACACAGACACTAGGCTGTAACAGTTTTTCTATTATGTTTGTGAAGTTTGAATTCAGTATAAAGTTATATTTCAACAATAACAAATTTTGTTTCTATTTCTCAAATCAGCCATGATTTTACATCCATAATATATAACACAAATACGGTACTAGTGTTTTAAATAAACAAATAATAGTAATAATTCATTTCGTTATATATATATATATGCTTACAAAATCCTGCATAGAACCCCAAAAAGAATATCGTGAGATTTTTTTTAATGTTTTTTTTTTTGCAGCAGGCGTATGTATAACGATGTTTCTCTGCTAGCTGTAGTTTGTATCAGTCGTATTACATAGTTCGGTTAAGTTACTAAGATATCATTATTGCATTCTTAGATATAAATAATTCAAAAATTACAAAACTGCGATCATAGTTTTCTTATTTTGGATTTTTATAGTGGAAAAATTGTACAGTTATTTGTTTAAGGAAAATTTTCTTCTGAAGAAGTTTGTGAAATCAAAATGGCGGGATTTGGATCAGCTCCAACACTTGTTAAAGTTTTTTTCATTCTTCTAATTGTTGGGATCTTGTTCCATATCGTTGGTTTTGCCACACCCTACTGGTCTGACGATGACTATTATTCCCATAACGGACTTTGGAGATCTTGTTACTACAGGCACGTTTATCACGGTCAACAATGTTTCAAAACAAATTTCTCAGCAAGTAAGTAGCTAACTGTATTTCCATTTACAACGCTTTCTAAAAAGCCCTGCCTAATCTTCCACATTGTTATCTGTTTTCACAAAATTTTTAATGTAAAACATATAAATTAAAACCGATTGCTTCTAATAACACAGTTTACTTTATATCATGTTATAGCTTGATTTATCTTTATTTCTGTAAAATTTACTTTATGCATAATAAAGTTGAGTATACCTTATAAACTCACCATAATACCCACCATGTAATATCACGGTATAGTACCCGTCATGTAATATCACGGTATAGTACCCGTCATGTAATATCACGGTATAGTACCCGCCATGTAATATCACGGTATAGTACCCGCCATGTAATATATCACGGTATAGTACCCGTCATGTAATATCACGGTATAGTACCCGCCATGTAATATCACGGTATAGTACCCGCCATGTAATATCACGGTATAGTACCCGTCATGTAATATCACGGTATAGTACCCGTCATGTTATATCACGGTATAGTACCCGCCATGTAATATCACGGTATAGTACCCGCCATGTAATATCACGGTATAGCACCCGTCATTTAATATCACGGTATAGTACCCGTCATGTAATATCACGGTATAGTACCCACCATGTAATATCACGGTATAGTACCCGTCATGTTATATCACGCTATACTACCCGTCATGTAATATCACGGTATAGTACCCACCATGTAATATCACGGTATAGTACCCACCATGTAATATCACGGTATAGTTCCCACCATGTTATATCACGGTATAGTACCCGTCATGTTATATCACGGTATAGTACCCGTCACGTAATATCACGGTATAGTACCCACCATGTAATATCACGGTATAGTACCCACCATGTAATATCACGGTATAGTACCCGTCATGTAATATCACGGTATAGTACCCGTCATTTAATATCACGGTATAGTAACCGCCATGTAATATCACGGTATGGTAACCGTCATGTAATATCACGGTACAGTACCCATGGTGTAATATCACGGTATAGTGCCTGTCAAAAAATATCACAGTATAGTACCCGTCATGTTATATCATGCTATAGTACCCGCCATGTAATATCACGGTATAGTACCCGTCATGTAATATCACGGTATAGTACCCGTCATGTAATATCACGGTATAGTAACCGCATATGTAATATCACGGTATAATACCCACCATGTAATATCACGGTATAGTACCCACCATGTAATATCAAGGTATAGTACCCGTCATGTAATATCACGGTATAGTACCCGTCATTTAATATCACGGTATAGTCACCGCCATGTAATATCACGATATAGTACCCGTCATGTAATATCACGGTATAGTAACCGCCATGTAATATCACGGTATAGTACCCGTCATGTAATATCACGGTATAGTACCCGTCATGTAATATCACGGTATAGTACCCGTCATGTAATATCACAGTATAGTACCCACCATGTAATATCATGGTATAGTAACCGTCATGTAATATCACGGTATAGTACCCACCATGTAATATCACGGTATAGTACCCACCATGTAATATCACGGTATAGTACCCGTCATGTAATATCACGGTATAGTACCCGTCATTTAATATCACGGTATAGTACCCGTCATGTAATATCACGGTATAGTACCCGTCATGTAATATCACGGTATAGTACCCACCATGTAATATCACGGTATAGTACCCGTCATGTAATATCACGGTATAGTACCCGTCATGTAATATCACGGTATAGTACCCGTCATGTAATATCACGGTATAGTACCCGTCATGTAATATCTCGGTATAGTACCCACCATGTAATATCACGGTATAGTACCCGTCATGTAATATCAAGGTATAGTAACCGTCATGTAATATCACGGTATAGTACCCGTCATGTAATATCACGGTATAGTACCCGTCATGTAAAATCACGGTATAGTACCCGTCATGTAATATCACGGTATAGTACCCACCATGTAATATCACGGTATAGTACCCGTCATGTAATATCACGGTATAGTACCCACCATGTAATATCACGGTATAGTACCCGTCATGTAATATCAAGGTATAGTACCTGTCATGTAATATCACGGTATAGTACCCGTCATGTAATATCACGGTATAGTACCCGTCATGTAATATCACGGTATAGTACCCACCATGTAATATCATGGTATAGTACCCGTCATGTAATATCAAGGTAAAGTACCCGTCATGTAATATCAAGGTATAGTTCCCGTCATGTTATATCACCGTATAGTACCCGTCATGTAATATCACGGTATAGTACCCGTCATGTAATATCACGGTACAATACCCACCATGTAATATCACGGTATAGTACCCGTCAAGTAATATCACAGTATAGTACCCGTCATGTTATATTACGGTATAGTACCCACCATGTAATATCACGGTATAGTACCCGTCATGTAATATCACGGTATAGTACCCACCATGTAATATCACGGTATAGTACCCGTCATGTTATATCACGGTATAGTACCCGTCATGTAATGTAACGGTATAATACCCACCATGTAATATCACGGTATAGTACCCGCCATGTAATATCAAGGTATAGTACCCGTCATGTAATATCACGGTATAGTACCCGTCATGTAATATCACGGTGTAATACCCACCATGTTATATCAAGGTATAGTACCCGTCATGTAATATCACGGTATAGTACCCGTCATGTAATATCACGGTATAGTACCCGTCATGTAATATCACGGTATAGTACCCACCATGTAATATCACGGTATAGTACCCGTCATGTAATATCAAGGTATAATACTCGTCATGTAATATCACGGTATAATAGTACCCGTCATGTAATATCACGGTATAGTACCCGTCATGTAATATCACGGTATAATACCCATCATGTAATATCAAGGTATAGTACCCGTCATGTAATATCACGGTAAAGTACCTGTCATGTTATATCACGGTATAGTACCCGTCATGTAATATCACGGTATAGTACCCACCATGTAATATCACGGTATAGTACCCGTCATGTAATATCAAGGTATAGTACCCACCATGTAATATCAAGGTATAGTACCCGTCATGTAATATCAAGGTATAGTACCCACCATGTAATATCACGGTATAGTACCCGTCATGTAATATCACGGTAAAGTACCTGTCATGTTATATCACGGTATAGTACCCGTCATGTAATATCAAGGTACAGTACCCACCATGTAATATCAAGGTATAGTACCCGTCATGTAATATCAAGGTATAGTACCCACCATGTAATATCACGGTATAGTACCCGTCATGTAATATCACGGTATAGTACCCGTCATGTAATATCACGGTATAGTACCCGTCATGTAATATCACGGTATAGTACCCGTCATGTTATATCACGGTAAAGTACCCGTCATGTAATATCACAGTATAGTACCCACCATGTAATATCATGGTATAGTAACCGTCATGTAATATCACGGTAAAGTACCCGTCATTTAATATCACGGTATAGTACCCGTCATGTAATATCACGGTATAGTACCCGTCATGTAATATCAAGGTATAGTACCCGTCATGCAATATCACGGTATAGTACCCGTCATGTAATATCACGGTATAGTATCCGTCATGTAATATTACGGTATAGTACCCACCATGTAATAACTCTGTATAGTACCCACCATGTAATATCACGGTATAGTACCCACCATGTAATATCACGGTATAGTACCCACCATGTAATATCACGGTATAGTACCCGTCATGTAACATCACGGTATAGTACCTGTCATTTAATATCACGGTATAGTACCCGTCATGTAATATCACGGTATAGTACCCGTCATGTAATATCAAGGTATAGTACCCTTCATGTAATATCACGGTATAGTACCCGTAATGTAATATCACGGTATAGTACCTGTCATGTAATATCACGGTATAGTACCCGTCATGTAATATCACGGTATAATACCCACCATGTAATATCACGATATAGTACCCACCATGTTATATCACGGTATAGTACCCGTCATGTTAGATCACGGTATAGTACCCGTCATGTAATATCACGGTATAGTACCCGTCATGTAATATCACGATATAGTACCCGTCATTTAATATCACGGTATAGTACCCGTCATGTAATATCACGGTATAGTACCCGTCATGTAATATCACGGTATAGTACCCACCATGTTATATCACGGTATAGTACCCACCATGTAATATCACGGTATAGTACCTGTCATGTTATATCACGGTATAGTACCCGTCATGTAAAATCACGGTATAGTACCCACCATGTAATATCACGGTATAGTACCCGTCATGTAATATCACGATATAGTACCCGTCATGTAATATCACGGTATAATACCCACCATGTAATATCACGGTATAGTACCTGTCATGTTATATCACGGTATAGTACCCGTCATGTAATATCACGGTATAGTAACCGCCATGTAATATCACGGTATAGTACCCGTCATGTAATATCACGGTATAGTACCCGTCATGTAATATCACGGTATAATACCCACCATGTAATATCACGGTACAGTACCCGCCATGTAATATCAAGGTATAGTACCCGTCATGTAATATCACGGTAAAGTACCTGTCATGTTATATCACGGTATAGTACCCGTCATGTTATATTTACCCATTATTGCCTTTTGTTGAGGGCACTATGCTCTCATAGTGCTCTCAACAAAATGCAATAATGGGTTTAGTGCATCACATGATCTTGATTAACTTCAAAATTTGTACAAAGCAGGTGGGGTGATTAACCAGGTTACTGCAGAAGGCTATTGGAAAAAAAAATTATAAAAAGACTTTCTATAATAATTAAAAAAAATAATTTAACAAATTAACAAATAAAGTTGTAACTGCTAAATATTATTTTCATTCACCTAGAAGTCTTTTTTTTACTTTGTTGTTTCACAAGAAACTCTTCAACATCGACGTTCCCGAAACGTCCGCCAACCTCCATGTTGTCGTCTGTAAACAATAAAGTGAGCTCATTCGAAATTGGAGATAACTCCGTCATGCAAAATTGCAATAGTGCCCGGCACTTTGCTCTCATAGTCCCTATTGTGTTTTTCAATGGGATACCTAGTTTCTATCATGTGATGCACTAACACGCTATAGTACACGTATATTACATAGCCATGTAATATCACGCTATAGTACCCGCCATGTTATATCACGCTATAGTACTCGTCCTGTTATATCACGCTATAGTACTCGTCCTCTTATATCACGCTATAGTACCCGTCCTGTTATATCACGCTATAGTATTATCGTCCTAGTATACCACGGTATAGTACCCACCATAATATATCACGCTATAGTACCCGTCCTAGTATATCACGCTATAGTACCCGCCATGAAATACCACGCTATAGTACCCGTTCTAGTATATCACGCTATAGTACCCGCCATGATATATCACGCTATAGTACCCGTCCTAGTATATCACGCTATAGTACCCGCTATGTTATATCACGCTATAGTACTCGTCTTGTTTTATCACGCTATACTAATCGTTCTAGTATATCACGCTATAGTACCCGCCATGTTATATCACGCGATAGTACTCGTCTTAGTATATCAGGCTATAGTACCCACTTTGTTATATCACGCTTTAGTGCATGACATGATAGAAACTAGGTATTCCATTGGATAACACAGTAGGAACTATGAGAGCATAGTGCCGGGCACTATTGCAATTTTGCATGATGGAGTTATCTCCCATGTCGAATTTCGCCAGGTTGCGCTCACGTTATTGTTTACAGCCGACAACATGGAAGCTGGCGGACGTTTCGGGAACGTCGATGTTGAGGAGTTTCTTGTTAAACAACAAAGGATAAAAAAATTATAATAAATGACTTCTAGGTGAATCAAAACTAATGTTTAACTGTTACAACTGTTAAATTTAATTTTTATTTGTTGGTATAACGTGATATAACAAAACTGGTACTATAGCGTGATATAACAAGACGGTTACTATAGCGTGATGTAACATGACGGGTACTATAGCATGATATACTAGGACAAGTACTATAGTGGGATATACTAGGACGAGTACTTTAGCGTGATATAACTTGGCGGGTACTATACCGTAGTTTACTAGAACGAGTACTATAGCATGATATTACATGGCGGGTACTATAGCATGATATAACAAGACGGGTACTATAGCATGATATAACAGGGCGGGTACTATAGCGTGATATAACAAGACGGGTACCATACCGTGGTTTACTAGGACGAGTACTATAGCGTGATATAACATGGCGGGTACTCGAGCGTGATATAACTAGACGGGTACTATAGCGTTTTAGTGCATTTCATGATAGAAACTAGGTATTCCATTGGATAACACAGTAGGAACTATGAGAGCATAGTGCCGGGCATTATTGCAATTTTGCATGATGGAGTTATCTCCCATGTCGAATTTCGCCAGGTGGCGCTCACGTTATTGTTTACAGCCGACAACATGGAAGCTGGCGGACGTTTCGGGAACGTCGATGTTGAGGAGTTTCTTGTTAAACAACAAAGGATAAAAAAATTATAATAAATGACTTCTAGGTGAATCAAAACTAATGTTTAACTGTCACAACTGTTTAATTTAATTTTTATTTGTTGGTATAACGTGATATAACAAAACTGGTACTATAGCGTGATATAACAAGACGGTTACTATAGCGTGATGTAACATGACGGGTACTATAGCATGATATACTAGGACGAGTACTATAGTGGGATATACTAGGACGAGTACTTTAGGGTGATATAACTTGGCGGGTACTATACCGTGGTTTACTAGAACGAGTACTATAGCATGATATTACATGGCGGGTACTATAGCATGATATAACAAGACGGGTACTATAGCATGATATAACAGGGCGGGTACTATAGCGTGATATAACAAGACGGGTACCATACCGTGGTTTACTAGGACGAGTACTATAGCGTGATATAACATGGCGGGTACTCGAGCGTGATATAACTAGACGGGTACTATAGCGTTTTAGTGCATTTCATGATAGAAACTAGGTATTCCATTGGATAACACAGTAGGAACTATGAGAGCATAGTGCCGGGCACTATTGCAATTTTGCATGACGGAGTTATCTCCCATGTCGAATTTCGCAAGGTGGCGCTCACGTTATTGTTTATAGACGACAATATGGAGGCTGGCGGACGTTTCGTAAACGTCGATGTTGAAGAGTTTTTGCGGAATAACAAAGTGTTTTATGACAGCACAGTGCCTAGCCTGTTATATCACACTATAGTAACCAATCTGTTATACAACGATTTATCTGGTGTAAACATTATAACACTCTTTTATTATCGCCCCATGTTAAATCACACGTTAGGGTATCTCCATCATCCCGAAACTGACCGCATTGAATGAATTGGAAGATACTGGGCTGTATCCTAAAATCCTATTATTTTACACCATCATCCGATAGCTGACCGCCTTGATATAATGAAGGAATCTAGACTGGCGATATAAAGCACAACCTCCTCTCCGATCCCTACATTTCCTTTATACATTTGTTAATTTGTTGTAGCCTAGTACATGTTTTCAACAACAAATTAAACTTAAAATGGCGACTGGTGTTCTTAAGTTACTTCATATTTCTATGTATTGTGAATATGTATGCCAAGGTCTGTATTACAATCTCTTCCATCATAGCAAAAGTGACGGCTTCGATAAAGTTGTAAGGTTCATTACTACTGCTGTGACCACCATTACTCCATTCAGTTCCCCTTTCACTGCGTCCGATCCCGAAAAATTAATTAGTTATGCTGATCAAACAACTTTCTTACATGTTGTATATATATTGTATAATTCTCTGATTATCTTAAATATTATGTATACATTATATCAAGGCCAGACTTTTATGGAGAAGTGCCAGAAGTTTTGGGTGTGTAAACTGTTATCGTTGTTGTGCACCTTCTTTTAATCTCGTTATATTACAAGTAATTTTCCTCTATAGTTACCAATAGTTACGAGAAAGAAGTTGAAGTATGCCTGCTTTAACACGTTGTAAAATACTCTCTATTAAATGAATATAAAAATTTCCCAGATTAATCTATAGATCGCTTTACGGTTTCTTCAAATAGACCTAGATTAATCTACAGATCGCTTCACGGTTTCTTCAAATAGACCTAGATTAATCTACAGATCGCTTTACGGTTTCCTCAAATAGTCCCAGATTAATCTAAAGATCGCTTTACGGTTTCTTCAAATAGTCCCAGATTAATCTCTAGATCGCTTTAAGGTTTCTTCAATAGTCCGAGATTAATCTATAGATCGCTTTACGGTTTCTTCAAATAGTCCCAGATTTATCTATAGATCGCTTTACGGTTTCTTCAAATAGTCCCAGATTAATCTATAGATCGCTTTACGGTTTCTTCAAATAGTCCCAGATTAATCTATAGATCGCTTTACGGTTTCTTCAATAGTCCTAGATTAATCTATAGATCGCTTTACAGTTTTTTCAAATAGTCCCAGATTAATCTATAGATCGCTTTACGGTTTCTTAAAATAGTCCCAGATTTATCTAAAGATCGCTTAACGGTTTCTTCTAATAGTCTTAAATTAATCTACCGATCGCTTTATGTTTTCTTCAAATAGTCCCAGATTAATCTACAGATCGCTTTACGGTTTCTTCAAATAGTCCCAGATTAATCTATAGATCGCTTTACAGTTTCTTAAAATAGTCCCAGATTTATCTAAAGATCGCTTAACGGTTTCTTCTAATAGTCTTAGATTAATCTACCGATCGCTTTATGTTTTCTTCAAATAGTCCCAGATTAATCTACAGATCGCTTTACGGTTTCTTCAAATAGTCCCAGATTAATCTATGGATCGCATTACGGTTTCTTCAAATAATCCCAGATTAATCTCTAGATCGCTTTAAGGTTTCTTCAATAGTCCTAGATTAATCTATAGATCGCTTTACGGTTTCTGCAATAGTCCTAGAATAATCTATAGATCGCTTTACGGTTTCTTCAAATAGTCCCAGATTAATCTATAGATCGCTTTACGGTTTCTTCAATAGTCTTAGAATAATCTATAGATCGCCTTACGGTTTCTTCAAATAGTACAAGATTAATGTATAGATCGCTTTACGGTTTCTTCAATAGTCCTAGAATAATCTATAGATCGCTTTACGGTTTCTTCAAATAGTCCCAGGTTAACTATAGATCGCTTTACGGTTTCTTCAATAGTCCTAGATTAATCTATAGATCGCTTTACAGTTTTTTTCAAATAGTCCCAGATTAATCTATAGATCGCTTTACGGTTTCTTAAAATAGTCCCAGATTTATCTAAAGATCGCTTAACGGTTTCTTCTAATAGTCTTCAATTAATCTACAGATCGCTTTATGTTTTCTTCAAATAGTCCCAGATTAATCTACAGATCGCTTTACGGTTTCTTCAAATAATCCCAGATTAATCTATAGATCGCTTTACGGTTTCTTAAAATAGTCCCAGATTTATCTAAAGATCGCTTAACGGTTTCTTCTAATAGTCTTAGATTAATCTACCGATCGCTTTATGTTTTCTTCAAATAGTCCCAGATTAATCTATAGATCGCTTTACGGTTTCTTCAAATAGTCCCAGATTAATCTATAGATCGCTTTACGGTTTCTTCAGATAGTCCCAGATTAATCTATAGATCGCTTTGCGGTTTTTTCAAATAGTCTCAGATTAATCTACAGATTGCTTTACGGTTTCTTCAAATAATCCGTCAGAAAACGCGATTTTTAGTTACCCTTATACTAAAGTATATAGGTTTTTCTATGTGTATTTTAACTGAACGACCTCTGGTCATGTCAAATAACATAAATCCAGGATTTTTTTTTTAAATAAAGCCGATAAAGTTCAGTTTGAAACGTGTCTTATGCTAACATTTATGCTGATGTTTTGAAAGAAAAGTCAAAATGTTTAACTATATTTAAAGCTGCATTAAGTTTTCCAAAGAAAAAATTAAAACGGTGCTAATATTATTAATGATGTTCCAAATGAACAATGTTACATTTGGTTCAACGACAAAAGCTCGAATAAATACAGAAATTACAGTATTAACCCAGCGAGATGTAGCATTTGGGATCTAATATTAGAACATGGTTACGTCATCAAAACCTGGCTCATTTAAACGCAACTTTCAAAACGGTGAAATACGATAAATTAAACACAGAACTTCGTTGAATTTGTCATTTGTGACTTAGTAAGGGATACATAACACCATTTCAAATACATCTGGATATTAATGAAGGACAATTAATGTAATCTGCCATGTTTCACCTTCGATTCTAGGGTTTTCCGTACATCCGTGCGCATGCTCCGAGCTCATAATTAACATCGTAAAACACTGACCAACCGGTCAGAGGATTCCGTTTATTTACAGCTTAAAGAAATGAAGTTTTAGAAAATGAATGTCACGGATCGTGGTTAGAAGATATCTATTTTTAAAAAAATATATTTTTAGAAAATCAAATAAAATTCAGAAAATTGAAAAAACTTAATGCAGCTTCAAGGATTACCTTTGAGCATTTCATATTAATCAAGATGGCGTCAAGATGTCTCAACTTAATTTTGAGTTGATAACATTTATATCAGAAAGTGTAGGTGTAATTTTGTTACTAAAGGATTGAGGCATTAATACATTTTTCCTATAGAATCTCCGTTTTAACTACCTGCCTCTGTTCTTCCAATCATCTCTTTATGATTAACCTCAGTTCTTTTCTTCTAGTCCTAATAACCTTATCTAAAATATTATTCCCACATTACAATATACGTGTAGGTCCATACCTTTAACGGTGATTGTTTTAAATAATACCTATTGTGCTTTTCTTTCCATACCCATAACCCATAAAAGAATAAACATGTCGCTCCAAATACCATTCCAGCGACCAATATTTTGTTTTTTGACATCATCAAAAACTTTGACTTGACGTTTGACTTGGACTTCCACAAGTCATCGGATGCTCCAAAAGGGGTTAGGCACATTCTGTCTAAATAACTATGTGTATTATTGAGAATGAAAGGAACATGGATCTAGAGGACGTCAAATGCATCTAGGTTACGTTTAAATACCACGAATTCATACTTTTCAACAATAGTTTGATGGCGGCCATAAAAAATTGGAGTCCTTTATATTCTTATGATTGCAATATTCGTAAGTCTACAATGTATTTGTAAACAGCTTGCTTCGCTGAGCAAGATCCCTTTGTGGGGACAATCTTTGATATACCGAATAACTGTGAAACTAATGCACCGTACGCAGGAAAATAAGGAATGTTGCTGTATAGAAACAGAAAGTTGACGATTGGTTTTATGTCCCAGGCAAGATTAATTCACATATAATTAACAAATAGTTTGTATTTCGTTGGCGTCATGTAAAGTACATATAGTCTGTATTTTAGTTGTGTAGTGCTGTCATTCATTTCATGACTGAGGGACATTGGTGACAAAGTATTAGATAGCAAAATACGGAATTACGGACCACAAAGTCTCTTTTCTTAAGAGAATCTAACTCTGACGGGTCACGTGAGGAATGTTTCAAGTTTGTTTTTTGATTGTCTGGCACTTTGATTTCCTCTGTTTTCCAAATAATTGTTACATTATTTTACTAAAGAAATTTTTACACGAGCATAAAACTCTTTTGCTTCCAAATGAAACACGAATTTTCTTTTTCTTTTATAAAAAGTTAAATAAAATTGAAAATGTCTCGGATACGAGTTTAAAAAAACGCACGTTGGCTCCTGTTAAATAACTACAGTATATAATTATCGAGTACTTTATTTGAAATTTTATATCAATTGGCATCCTCTACTTGTTTTTGCGTTTTTCTTTTATTTTGATAAAAACTTCAAAAATAGCATAATTTGTATTTTGTTTATTCCGACCGTCGATGAATACACACCTAGGATAACAGGTTATTTTAGTGACTTCATCAGGTTTGGTTCCGAATCTTTCACCGTGTTGAGTCGTTTAGGATTTTCATGAAGTAAATTGTCGCGTGCTAATTTTTAAATATACTTTATAAGAATTTAAAATAGAAATTGACAATGATAACAATTCTTTTATTAAGGTTGATTATGCTTACATCAACAAAATTTTAATCAATTTTCGGTTTATGAAGTAAACCGGAAACCCTACCTTTTGCAAGCTAACTTCTCCAAACAGGGACACAGATAATTAAAATTGCTGCGAACAAAGCCAAAATGTTTGAGGGTAAAGGGCATAATTTCAAAATTATATTCAGATGTACCTAGGATTTTAGAAACCCCCCACCCCCAATATTCATTTTATATTAGATATAGTCTAGATTTTACACTATACCATATCTTCACACAATACTGAAGAAGGAAGGCTTTACGCTTGATCTACAGAGAGATATAGAACGACTGATTCTTCTCTGTATCTGGATAATCATTCAAGGTACTAGATCAAGGTCAAACAGTGTTTGGGTCTCACAAGAGGGGTGAATAATCAAATAAAAATAAAAAAAACGACGATATTTAATTAATGGTTCAGGTGGATAACTAAGGCGGAAAAGATACATGTAAATACATCATAATAATAATAATAATAATAATAATAATAATAATAATAATAATAATAAAAGATTCTCTTTTAGATATTAGTGTAAATAATAGCAGCTTTGATGATTTGCCCTCTCGTAAATTTTGACATACGACTCTGTGTAATTTTGTGTCCGTGCTATACAATTTTTTTTTTGTAATTTTGCTCATAGAAACCAACATATTACACGAGAAATAAATAGGAAACTATATGAAAGAAAGTGGAAACAAAGTCTATGATATACATATAATGTGTCGAATTTCAATTCGCGATAGGAGAGATGATGTAGAGAATGATAAACCCGTCTCTGATTTATGATACAGACGCGTTACGGACTGATTTAATACAGACGCGTTAACGAATGCAAAAACTCTGAAAGATTGAAGATAAAGGAATTAACTGTGGCAAAAGAAATGACTTTCTTCAAAACTATTAATTAGATGATTGATTGATTGATTGAATAAATAGGATTTTACGTTTAAGTAAAACTTTCACTTATATCGAGACGTCACCAGCTATAGGTGAAGTGGCCGAAAGGGTGATTCTTTATAAGCCGATTCCTCCGCCTATAGCAGTCAAATATTTTAAATTTGTTACAAAAATATTTATACTTTTAACATCCAAACGATAGTACCTAAACGAAACGTTTTTGCGTATAAAAATTTGATTATTTGGTAAAACATACGTTTTCAATACTGCTTTCTGTATACTTTCACACAAATACAAAAATTTGATGGAAATAATCGTGTTTTTAAATTATTACACATAGAGCGCACTCCTTTCAATCAAAACTACTATATCATATAGTTTACATATTACTGCTCAACTGGCGAGTCAAAATGGTCGTTTGGTAGTTTGACATAAAACGTTAAAGATTTGACCAAACAATCACATAGAAAATATAAAGCTAATATATATGAACGATATTAACTATGAATGTGTTCTTGTTTCTGAATGTCATTTGATTTTTATAGAGCACTCATCATAAACAACAGGACGTAGTGTTAGTTCATGATCAAAGAGAATTTATAAATAAATTGTTTACTAGTAAACGATAAAATAAATAAAATACAGATAATAAGATGTACATGCAGTATTTAAAGAAAATCTATAACATGACTTGGATATTTTTATTTCTATCACCAAGAATACATACAGACATGTAGTTTGAAAATAATGAGACACATCGCAACTAACATTGTTAAAATGGAATCTAAAACTGTTGTATATTCTGTGATAAAAAAACGGGTTATATATTTTTATTTTTTAGGTTGGTTTGAGGCAACACAAGCCTTTCAAGTGATTGGTCTAGTAGCTGCCTTTATTGGTTTGATATTGGTTATCTTGTTCATCTTTGTGACCCAAACATCCAATAACAGAACGGTTTATATAATTGGAATGGTAGCAGTGCTTGTGGCAGGTAAGTATCTATTGGTTGTTTTATTGATGTTATAGCCAAACATCCAATAACAGAGCGGTTTATATAATTGGATTGGTAGCAGTCTTTGTGGCAGGTAATTATCTATTGGTTGTTAATAAATGCTATAACAAAACATCCAATAACAGAACGGTTTATACAAGTGGATTGGTAGCAGTCTTTGTGGCAGGTAAGTATCTATTGGTTGTTTTATTGATGTAATAGCCAAACATCCAATAACAAAACGGTTTATATAAGTGGAATGGTAGCAGTCTTTGTGGCAGGTAAGTATCTATTGGTTGTTTTATTGATGTTATAACCAAACATCCAATAACAGAGCGGTTAATATAAGTGGAATGGTAGCAGTCTTTGTGGCAGGTAAGTATCTATTGGTTGTTTTATTGATGTTATAGCCAAACATCCAATAACAGAGCGGTTTATACAAGTGGAATGGTAGCAGTCTTTGTGGCAGGTAAGTATCTATTGGTTGTTTTATTGATGTTATAACCAAACATCCAATAACAGAGCGGTTTATATAATTGGATTGGTAGCAGTCTTTGTGGCAGGTAAGTATCTATTGGTTGTTTAATAAATGCTATAACAAAACAACCAATAACAGAACGGTTAATATAATTGGATTGGTAGCAGTCTTTGTGGCAGGTAAGTATCTATTGGTTGTTTTATTGATGTTATAGCCAAACATCCAATAACAGAGCGGTTTATATAAGTGGAATGGTAGCAGTCTTTGTGGCAGGTAAGTATCTATTGGTTGTTTTATTGATGTTATAACCAAACATCCAACAACATAATACACCATGTAGTTGTTTGCTTTTGATGATTTTTCTAGGCACAAACAAATAACAATAATATTATGTTCATTATCATAATAATATTTGTGATGAGTAAAAACCTCCTTAGCTATTTATTTAAAAGCATTTGGTAATTAAAATGATATTTTATAAGTAAACGTCGATCCTGATTCATAAAGTTAGTGGCTTTTTCAATTATTTGAAACATTTTTGTAATACAGACATCATTGTCTAATGAAAATAAATGAACAGAGTATTAACAATAGTAAATAATCTTTTAAACTTAAAAAATTTCAATAAGTGAGGGTTTTATTTGCTGAACACCGATTATATATTTTATATATTTTACATTTTAGCTGGCTGTACCATACTTAGCATTATAATATTTGGATCGAAGGTATCTGCACTGTCATGGTCGTTTGCCTTGGCTGTTATTGGCGGAATATTGTACGGAGTAGCCGGACTTCTTATGTTGATCAATATGCTCAAACGATGAACATATTATATAAAATAGGATATATTCTGGAACAGACAATTATATCTCGAATTTTTAAAGTTATTTCAGCTTCTGAAGGGTTTTGATAGAACACGTAAAGGTCAATGTTAAAGGATTTTTTTTCTGACTATATTACCTATGCACATATCTTTAACATTTCAGGAAAGGATTATTCTGACAATATTTAATATCTGTATATAGTAGAAATTGTGAAATATTTTTCACGTCAGTTACCGTTAATTTAATAGTTATAAGCAAACTATTTCTGATAATAGCATATTGATTAATTTTTTCCAACTCAGGAATTTTTTAAAGTAAAAATTGGCAGAACAGGAACGTTTCCCAGATATATATGAATCAGTTATCTGACAATCCGTATTTACCTCTTGAAGATACGGGAAAGTCTATCCTACTCACGAGTAAGAAAACGTGTTTGATATTGTTGTAATTGGCTGTTTTAAGTCCGCTAATCTACGTATGTAATTGTTAGAGCTTTATTATACCATAATTAGGGTTAGTTTGTTCTGTAAACTGGCAATATTTACATTCGCTTCCAGGTGGAAGAGGAATATAAAGTACAACTAAGTTTTATAAACGGATTCTTGCTCGATATTTAGTACTGAATCTTTGTTTCGATAACACATTGTTAAGAATAAAGAACAAACAATAACTGTCAAACCTCTACCACAACCAACTTCATCTTATAATGTAGTATACTAGAAAAGTCTGGCAGTTTTGGATATAAAACTGTAAAACGCTTACATGCTTTCCATTTCTTTTCTTATAACGAAATGCATCTTGATGATAGAAACATCCTTAATTATTGAATTATTTATAAGCTCAGTAACGGAAAACTTTTTGTCCTCTGCAATAAATATCAAAATAAAGAGTTATGTTTAATTGAAAAATGAATGTTGACCAAAAACAATATCTTTAACGTAATGAATGTTCCAGTCTCCAAATTATGTATAATTGTTAGTTAAATTGTAAAATATATAAATAAAGTCAGGACTGTCATTTAGATGTTAGTGTATGTTAATGGAATATATAAATGTATTGTCAAAGCTTAATATCGATACAAATAAATGGATCATAGTATCACGTTTACTACAAAGTTTTTAGAACATTATAATTTACAATTGTGGTAAATTGGGACGATATTTTCGAATTAGTCTGGTATTAATGCACCAATTGTATCATGTTTTTGGTAATAATGTTTTATTGATTTGACTCGCCAGACCATATCATTTATACTTTATCACTAAAAAAATGACACACCAAGATATGTCGTCCATAAAGAAATACATGAATCATGCTAATGCTAACTGCAGCCAAATATACCTGCAAAATGCATAACCGTAATGAAATGAAAATCGCGGTTTAATTACAACGATTATCGCTGCTATGTGAGATACATCACTGTCTAAAGACAGTCCTGATAATACCCCCTTTAGCTGTTGTAAAGACAGTCCTGATAATACCCCCCTTTAGTAAAGACAGTCCTGATAATACCCCCTTTAGCTGTTGTAAAGACAGTCTTGATAATACCCCCTTTAGCTGTTGTAAAGACAGTCCTGATAATACCCCCTTTAGCTGTTGTAAAGACAGTCCTGATAATACCCCCTTTAGCTGTTGTAAAGACAGTCCTGATAATACCCCCTTTAGCTGTTGTAAAGACAGTCCTGATAATACCCCCTTTAGCTGTTGTAAAGACAGTCCTGATAATACCCCCTTTAGCTGTTGTAAAGACAGTCCTGATAATACCCCCTTTAGCTGTTATATAGTGTGAAGGTTTTTTATTTCGTATCGTTGTGCGAATGCTGCTTTATTTATATTACGTATTTTACAATTCTGTACTTCCGGTATTATTCGCGAGAACAAAATTTCGAGTTAATTTGCTCATAACAAAAGTCGATTTCAAGCTTCAAGCAAAATATTTGATAAAGCACAGTTTAGGTTTAAAGCTTAAATCAAGCGAATATTCTTTAGTCTTTTTGAAGAAGATTTGCAAAATGAATTCTCGCGAAAATAAAGTCCCGCTAAAATATAGTCTCGCGAAAATTATTTGGGTTTGCAGTATGATAAGCTTTATATTATGTGTACTTTAATGTTTTTTTGTGATAATTAATCAATTATATGCTAAGTTTATATTGTATTCTTAATTAAGTGTTTAGTTTTCAATTTTATTATAATAAAGTATAATCTATTATTTACTGTTCGTCTGTCTATCATTACTAACTGTTATAGTTAGTTTTCAGTTTATTGCCATCATTTGTTCAGACCTAGTGTGCCATTGTAAAGACTTGAGAGGGGTTAATAAAAAGAGCACATGAAAGAAATAAAATTGAGACCTAATGTTTAACGATAGTGGTAAAGTGGCAAAGTTACCAATGGAACATTCTGTTTTACTTACAGAAGTGACAATTTAATACATTGAATATTTTTACAGCTATCAGCCTTTGATTGGTTTTTCCAGTTATGTTTAATAAAACCGACTTTAAAACTTTTCTAAAACAATTCTCTACCCTCAATTTTAAGAGGAGCGAGATGATTAAATAATAACGTTTTATCACTAAAAGTGAGAAAGGATAACCATTAACTGGTTGGCCCGGTGCCAGTATAATGGACAAAGTGGTTTGCGATTTTTATCTGAAATATTGCGGTATGGATACTGGTACTCTAAACGCTGCAATAATTGTGTGTTCATACTTAGAAATACTCCCACAAAACTAACTCACTACTCTCTCTTTTTGAGCAATGGAAAATTATCAGTCAGTTATAAGAAAAAGATTTGATCACAAGGTAGGAATTTCCCAATCTTGACCTCAGGCGAGTAATTGATTATTTTTCTTGCATATAATTTACGATAAAATACCGGGAATCACTAGATTTTGTCAGCGGATGAATACAACAGGCAACAATGACAAATAACGTTTCACTCACCTCAGAATGTGAACCTACGCGACAAATCTTTTAGTAAAAAGGAAAATAGAATTTGGATTAATTTTATCATGATACTATTTGCTTTCATCGTTATATGTAATATAATGATAAAACATATCCATATAATGGCGAATACTAATCATATAATCTAATGATATCATATAATGACGAAAGCAAATTATATAATAATGAAATGGAGACATACAGTAGCGAAACTCTTTCATATAATGATCAGACCAAACAATATAATGATAAAAACATAACACAAATAATATCATGATAAAATGATTCCATATACTATTTCTGCACCATATACGACAGCTATGATGTTCCATATAACTGTATATTGTATGCTATCTACTTTACAAAATTAGTAATATAACATTTAACACTACAGCCTCTGTCAATTAGTAAACTATTTTGCAACGTTAATCCTGAACAAATCTTGACACCATCATCACCATCATATCCCGATCATCATGATCACCACGGACATTACGGTTTACTGCTGAATCAGTAACATTTCATCTGACCAGTAAACGTTTAATTAATATATGATGATTACATTCACACTTTTTTTTATCAAATAACCACATATAAACAGGTTGCTTATAATACAGAATTGAAGAAGCGACGATCAAATCTGGCGAGGTTTTATTTTCAGCACCATACCCGATAATAGACGTACATAACACACTGAGGTGTCGATAGTCAACATTAGTCACCTAATGATCTGAAAATAATTAACGTAATCGAAAATTTAATTTTATGGCTCGCATTGCGACATACTGTCGATTTTACACAAACAAAGGGGTAACGTCCATATCGAACACTCAGTCAAGGAGTGTGTATTCATTATAAAAATATGCAGAGTGTTTACTAAATAAATAAATAAATAAATAAATAAATAAATAAATAAATAAATAAATAAATAAATAAATAAAAAATTAATACTAACATACTTGTCCATGACTATATCACGATCCTAAATGCAAAGCAGCATCTATTAAAAAGTTCATTAAGTGTGAATTTTTGCCAGGAAAGTGAGGCCGTGTGTTGCGGAAAGGTAAGGAGATCCTGTCTAGAAAGCTAATACAACCAAAACAATAGAAAATATCTTTACACATAACAGTCAAAAGGCAAAATATCCGTGTATTGTGTCGTGTACTTGGTTGTATAGGTTTTATCTGTATATGTCGTGTGTTGTCTGTCAGTCTCTATAATATCCGTGTATTGTGTCGTGTACATGGTTGTATAGGTTTTATCTGTATATGGCGTGTGTTGTCTGTCAGTCCCTATAATATCCGTGTATTGTGTCGTGTACTTGGTTGTATAGGTTTTCTCTCTATATGTCTTGTGTTGTCTGTCAGTCTCTATAATATCCGTGTATTGTGTCGTGTACTTGGTTGTATAGGTTTTATCTGTATATGTCGTGTGTTGTATGTCAGTCTCTATAATATCCGTGTATTGTGCCATGTTCTTGGTTGTTTAGGTTTTATCTGTATATGTCGTGTGTATTCTGTTAGTCACTATAATACCCGTGTATTGTGTCGTGTACTTGGTTGTATAGGTTTTCTCTCTATATGTCTTGTGTTGTCTGTCAGTCTCTATAATATCCGTGTATTGTGTCGTGTACTTGGTTGTATAGGCTGTATCTGTATATGTCGTGTGTTGTCTGTCAGTCTCTATAATATACGTGTATTGTGCCGTGTACTTGGTTGTATAGGTTTTATCTATATATGTCGTGTGTTGTCTGTCAGTCTCTATAATATCCGTGTATTGTGTCTTGTTCTTGGTTGTATAGGTTTTATCTGTATATGTCGTGTGTTGTTTGTGAGTCTCTATAATATCCGTGTATTGTGTCGTGTACTTGGTTGTATAGGTTTTATATGTATATGTCTTGTGTTTTCTGTCAGTCTCTATAATATCTGTGTATTGTGTCGTATACTTGGTTGTATTGGTTTTATCTGTATATGTCTTGCGTTGTCCGTCAGTCTCTATAATATCCGTGTTTTGTGTCGTGTACTTGGTTGTATAGGTTTTATCTGTATATGTCTTGTGTTGTCTGTCAGTATCTATAATATCCGTGTATTGTGTCGTGTAATTGATTGTATAGGTTTTATCTGTATATGTCTTGTGTTGTCTGTCAGTCTCTGTAATATCCCTGTATTGTGTTGTGTACTTGGTTGTATAGGTTTTATCTGTATATGTCTTGTGTTGTATGTCAGTCTCTATAATATCCGTGTATTGTGTCTTGTACTTGGTTGTATAGGTTGTATCTGTATATGTCGTGTGTTGTCTGTCAGTCTCTATAATATCCGTGTATTATGTCGAGTACATAGATGTATAGGGTTGATCTGTATATGTCTTGTGTTTTCTGTCAGTCTATAATATCCTTGTATTGTGTCGTGTAATTGGTTGTATTGGTTTTATCTGTATATGTCTTGTGTTGTGTTTCAGTCTATAATATCCGTGTATTGTGTCGTGTACTTGGTTGTATAGGTTTTATCTGTATCTGTCTTATGTTGTTTGTCAGTCTCTATAATATCCGTGTATTATGTCGTGTACTTGGTTGTATAGGTTTTATCTGTATCTGTCTTATATTGTCTGTCAGTCTCTATAATATCCGTGTATTATGTCGTGTAATTGGTTGTATAGGCTGTATCTGTATATGTCGTGTGTTGTCTGTCAGTCTCTATAATATCCGTGTATTGTGTCGTGTACTTGGTTGTATAGGCTGTATCTGTATATTTCTTGTGTTGTCTGTCAGTCTCTATAATATCCGTGTATTATGTCGTGTACTTGGTTGTATAGGCTGTATCTGTATATTTCTTGTGTTGTCTGTCAGTCTCTATAATATCCGTGTATTGTGTCGTGTACTTGGTTGTAAAGGTTTTATCTGTATATGTCTTGTGTTGTCTGTCAGTCTCTAAAATATCCGTGTATTGTGTCGTGTACTTGGTTGTATAGGTTTTATCTGTATATGTCTTGTGTTGTCTGTCAGTCCCTATAATATCCGTGTATTATGTTGTGTACTTGGTTGTATAGGTTTTATCTGTATCTGTCTTGTGTTGTTTGTCAGTCCCTATAATATCTGTGTATTATGTCGTGTACATGGATATATAGGTTCGGCTGTTTTTCGGCCACTTTTTGACTGCTTGGCACTTTTTTGGCTGCTCGGCACCTTTTCGGCCGCTCGGCTCCTCGGCATTTTTTCGGCCACTCGACCCCTCGATCGTTGTCTAGAAAACATCTGTTCATTAAACATGTCTGCAGTTGCGCGTATTTCGCAATATTTTAGAGAGAAAATTGTGAGATTTTCTAACTCTGGAGTAAGTCAATGAGAGTTCAGTAGGAAAATTAGTAGAGAAGATAATATTTATATATCAACAGTGTCAGTGAACAAGTTTCTGCAGCGTTTAAGACGACTTTTTTTCCAAATCAAAAGTTTGATGCCAGGTGTTGGAGTCTGGACGATCTCGGAGACAATGTGTCTAAATAAAACTCCGTTTGTTCGACATTGTTTTGTTATGGTACTGAGAAGGTTTTGAACTTCGGGTATTGAAGCCAGGTATTAATGATGACAGGGGATTAACAGATTAGGATATGACACCCGGTGTTTACCTGTATAGGTACATTTAATGACTAAATTAAAACTGCGATGGCAGAAGTCCAGTTTTTTTGTTTTACAATCCCGCTCCATAATGGAATATAAAAGATTTATGCAATTCGGGGGAAAAAATCACATATCTATTTTTCCGTCGTCCATATATTTTGGTATTTATTTATTTATTTTTTATTATTGTTGTTTATTTATTTATTTATTTATTTATTTATTTATTTATTATTTCTATTATTATTAATTTTAAATTTCTTCTGATTATTATTTAATTTATTTAATTTGCACTTATATTCCTTATCATTAACGAATGATATATTTTATTATTATTATTGTATACAATTAATCTCTCACAGATGTAAATTGCTGAAAAAAAATTACATATGTATCTTTTCCACCATCCGTTTATTTAATGGTTTTATTTATTTTATTTTATTTAGTTTGTTTTATAATCATTATTTTTTTTATTTATTATTGTTATTTTTTTTAAGTCTTTATCATTACCAATTGATATATTTTATTATTTTAAATATACAGTTAAACATTAATCTCTCAGATGTTAATTGTTAGACCACTCGTAAGCTAGTGGCCGAGACTAGGCTACTGAGAGGCCAAATGAACTGCCGAGTCGTGGACAGTTCAAAGTGCCGAGGAGCCGAATGAGTTGCCGAGATTCGGCAAACGAGTGGACGAGCTGTGGACAGTTCCAGTAGCCGAGGGACCGAGAGTTGACAACTTTTCGGCCACTAGCTGTCCACAGCTCGGTCCCTTGGCAGCCGAGTCTCTGAACCTTTTCGTCAGCTCAGTGTTAAACTTTCGACAGGCCTGTACTGTATGTCTTGTGTTGTCTGTCGGCCCCTATAATATCAGTGTATTGTGTCGTGTACTTAGGTGTATAGGTTTTATCTGTATATGTCTTGTGTTGTCTGTCAGTCTTTATAATAGCCATGTATTGTGTTGTGTACTTGGTTGTATCGGTTTTATCTGTATATGTCTTGTGTTGTCTGTCAGTCTCTATAATATCCGTGTATTGTGTCGTGTAATTGGTTGTATAGGTTTTATCTGTATATGTCTTGTGTTGTATGCCAGTCTCTATAATATCCGTGTATTGCGTCGTTACTTGGTTGTAAAGGTTTTATCTTTATATGTCTTGTGTTGTCTGTCAGTCTCTATAATATCCGTGTATTGTGTCGTGTACTTGGTTCTATAGGTTTTATCTGTATATGGCTTGTGTTGTCTTTCAGTCTCTATAATATCCGTTTATTGTTTCGCGTACTTGGTTGTATAGGTTGTATCTGTATATGTCTTTTGTTGTGTGTCAGTCTCTATAATATCCGTGTATTGTGTCGTGTACTTGGTTGTATCGGTTTCATCTGTATATGTCTTGTGTTGTTTGTCAGTCCCTATAATATCCGTGTATTATGCGGGTACTTGGTTGTATAGGTTTTATCTGTATATGTCTTGTGTTGTCTGTCAGTCCATATAATATCCGTGTATTATGTCGTGTACTTGGTTGTATAGGTTTTATCTGTATTTGCTTGTGCTGTTTGTCAGTCTCTATAATATCCGTGTATTGTATCGTGTACTTGCTTGTATAGGTTTTATCTGTATATGTCTTGTGTTGTCTGTCAGTCTCTGTAATATCCGTGTATTGGTCGTGTACTTGGTTGTATAGGTTTATCTGTAAATGTCTTGTGTTGTCTGTCATTACCTATAATACCCGTGTATTGTGTCGTGTACTTGGTTGTATTGGTTTTATCTGTATATGTCTTGTGTTGTCTGTCAGTCTCTATAATACCCGTGTATTGTGTCGTGAACTTGGTTGTATAGGTTTTATCGGTATATGTCTTGTGTTGTCTGTCAGTCTCTACAATATCCGTGTATTGTGTCGTGTACTTGGTTGTAAAGGTTTTATCTGTATATGTCTTGTGTTGTCTGTCAGTCTCTATAATATCCGTGTATTGTGTCGTGTACATGGTTGTATAGGTTTTATCTGTATATGTCTTGTGTTGTATGTCAGTCTCTATAATATCCGTGTATTGTGTCGTGTACTTGGTTGTAAAAGTTTTATCTGTATATGCCTTGTGTTGTCTGTCAGTCTCTATAATATCCGTGTATTGTGTCGTGTACATGGTTGTATAGGTTTTATCTGTATATGTCTTGTGTTGTCTGTCAGTCTCTATAATATCCGTGTATTGTGTCGTGTACTTGGTTGTAAAGGTTTTATCTGTATATGCCTTGTGTTGTCTGTCAGTCTCTATAATATCCGTGTATTGTGTCG
This sequence comes from Tegillarca granosa, assembly GCA_029721355.1. Classification (NCBI taxonomy): domain Eukaryota; kingdom Metazoa; phylum Mollusca; class Bivalvia; order Arcoida; family Arcidae; genus Tegillarca; species Tegillarca granosa. Next base: position 354,129 of record CM056610.1, read on the forward strand.
TGTACATGGTTGTATAGGTTTTATCTGTATATGTCTTGTGTTGTCTGTCAGTCTATATAATATCCGTGTATTGTGTCGTGTACTTGGTTGTAAAGGTTTTATCTGTATATGCCTTGTGTTGTCTGTCAGTCTCTATAATATCCGTGTATTGTGTCGTGTACTTGGTTGTATAGGTTTTATCTGTACATGTCTTGTGTTGTCTCTCAGTCTCTATAATATCCGTGTATTGTGTGGAGTACTTGGGTGTATAGGTTTTATCTGTATATGTCGTGTTGTCTGTCATTACCTATAATACCCGTGTATTGTGTCGTGTACTTGGTTGTATAGGTTTTATCTGTATATGTCTTGTGTTGTCTGTCAGTCTCTATAATACCCGTGTATTGTGTCGTGAACTTGGTTGTATAGGTTTTATCTGTATATGTCTTGTGTTGTCTGTCAGTCTCTACAATATCCGTGTATTGTGTCGTGTACTTGGTTGTAAAGGTTTTATCTGTATATGTCTTGTGTTGTCTGTCAGTCTCTGTAATATTCGTGTATTGTGTCGTGTACATGGTTGTATAGGTTTTATCTGTATATGTCTTGTGTTGTCTGTCAGTCTCTACAATATCCGTGTATTGTGTCGTGTACTTGGTTGTAAAGGTTTTATCTGTATATGTCTTGTGTTGTCTGTCAGTCTCTAAAATATCCGTGTATTGTGTCGTGTACTTGGTTGTAAAGGTTTTATCTGTATATGCCTTGTGTTGTCTGTCAGTCTCTATAATATCCGTGTATTATGTTGTGTACTTGGTTGTATAGGTTTTATCTGTATCTGTCTTGTGTTGTTTGTCAGTCCCTATAATATCTGTGTATTATGTCGTGTACATGGATATATAGGTTCGGCTGTTTTTCGGCCACTTTTTGACTGCTTGGCACTTTTTTGGCTGCTCGGCACTTTTTCGGCCGCTCGGCTCCTCGGCATTTTTTCGGCCACTCGACCCCTCGATCGTTGTCTAGAAAACATCTGTTCATTAAACATGTCTGCAGTTGCGCGTATTTCGCAATATTTTAGAGAGAAAATTGTGAGATTTTCTAACTCTGGAGTAAGTCAATGAGAGTTCAGTAGGAAAATTAGTAGAGAAGATAATATTTATATATCAACAGTGTCAGTGAACAAGTTTCTGCAGCGTTTAAGACGACTTTTTTTCCAAATCAAAAGTTTGATGCCAGGTGTTGGAGTCTGGACGATCTCGGAGACAATGTGTCTAAATAAAACTCCGTTTGTTCGACATTGTTTTGTTATGGTACTGAGAAGGTTTTGAACTTCGGGTATTGAAGCCAGGTATTAATGATGACAGGGGATTAACAGATTAGGATATGACACCCGGTGTTTACCTGTATAGGTACATTTAATGACTAAATTAAAACTGCGATGGCAGAAGTCCAGTTTTTTTGTTTTACAATCCCGCTCCATAATGGAATATAAAAGATTTATGCAATTCGGGGGAAAAAATCACATATCTATTTTTCCGTCGTCCATATATTTTGGTATTTATTTATTTATTTTTTATTATTGTTGTTTATTTATTTATTTATTTATTTATTTATTTATTTATTTATTTATTTATTTATTTATTTATTATTTCTATTATTATTAATTTTAAATTTCTTCTGATTATTATTTAATTTATTTAATTTGCACTTATATTCCTTATCATTAACGAATGATATATTTTATTATTATTATTGTATACAATTAATCTCTCACAGATGTCAATTGCTGAAAAAAAATTACATATGTATCTTTTCCACCATCCGTTTATTTAATGGTTTTATTTATTTTATTTTATTTAGTTTGTTTTATAATCATTATTTTTTTTATTTATTATTGTTATTTTTTTTAAGTCTTTATCATTACCAATTGATATATTTTATTATTTTAAATATACAGTTAAACATTAATCTCTCAGATGTTAATTGTTAGACCACTCGTAAGCTAGTGGCCGAGACTAGGCTACTGAGAGGCCAAATGAACTGCCGAGTCGTGGACAGTTCAAAGTGCCGAGGAGCCGAATGAGTTGCCGAGATTCGGCAAACGAGTGGACGAGCTGTGGACAGTTCCAGTAGCCGAGGGACCGAGAGTTGACAACTTTTCGGCCACTAGCTGTCCACAGCTCGGTCCCTTGGCAGCCGAGTCTCTGAACCTTTTCGTCAGCTCAGTGTTAAACTTTCGACAGGCCTGTACTGTATGTCTTGTGTTGTCTGTCGGCCCCTATAATATCAGTGTATTGTGTCGTGTACTTAGGTGTATAGGTTTTATCTGTATATGTCTTGTGTTGTCTGTCAGTCTTTATAATAGCCATGTATTGTGTTGTGTACTTGGTTGTATCGGTTTTATCTGTATATGTCTTGTGTTGTCTGTCAGTCTCTATAATATCCGTGTATTGTGTCGTGTAATTGGTTGTATAGGTTTTATCTGTATATGTCTTGTGTTGTATGCCAGTCTCTATAATATCCGTGTATTGCGTCGTTACTTGGTTGTAAAGGTTTTATCTTTATATGTCTTGTGTTGTCTGTCAGTCTCTATAATATCCGTGTATTGTGTCGTGTACTTGGTTCTATAGGTTTTATCTGTATATGGCTTGTGTTGTCTTTCAGTCTCTATAATATCCGTTTATTGTTTCGCGTACTTGGTTGTATAGGTTGTATCTGTATATGTCTTTTGTTGTGTGTCAGTCTCTATAATATCCGTGTATTGTGTCGTGTACTTGGTTGTATCGGTTTCATCTGTATATGTCTTGTGTTGTTTGTCAGTCCCTATAATATCCGTGTATTATGCGGGTACTTGGTTGTATAGGTTTTATCTGTATATGTCTTGTGTTGTCTGTCAGTCCATATAATATCCGTGTATTATGTCGTGTACTTGGTTGTATAGGTTTTATCTGTATTTGCTTGTGCTGTTTGTCAGTCTCTATAATATCCGTGTATTGTATCGTGTACTTGCTTGTATAGGTTTTATCTGTATATGTCTTGTGTTGTCTGTCAGTCTCTGTAATATCCGTGTATTGGTCGTGTACTTGGTTGTATAGGTTTATCTGTAAATGTCTTGTGTTGTCTGTCATTACCTATAATACCCGTGTATTGTGTCGTGTACTTGGTTGTATTGGTTTTATCTGTATATGTCTTGTGTTGTCTGTCAGTCTCTATAATACCCGTGTATTGTGTCGTGAACTTGGTTGTATAGGTTTTATCGGTATATGTCTTGTGTTGTCTGTCAGTCTCTACAATATCCGTGTATTGTGTCGTGTACTTGGTTGTAAAGGATTTATCTGTATATGTCTTGTGTTGTCTGTCAGTCTCTATAATATCCGTGTATTGTGTCGTGTACATGGTTGTATAGGTTTTATCTGTATATGTCTTGTGTTGTATGTCAGTCTCTATAATATCCGTGTATTGTGTCGTGTACTTGGTTGTAAAAGTTTTATCTGTATATGCCTTGTGTTGTCTGTCAGTCTCTATAATATCCGTGTATTGTGTCGTGTACATGGTTGTATAGGTTTTATCTGTATATGTCTTGTGTTGTCTGTCAGTCTCTATAATATCCGTGTATTGTGTCGTGTACTTGGTTGTAAAGGTTTTATCTGTATATGCCTTGTGTTGTCTGTCAGTCTCTATAATATCCGTGTATTGTGTCGTGTACATGGTTGTATAGGTTTTATCTGTATATGTCTTGTGTTGTCTGTCAGTCTATATAATATCCGTGTATTGTGTCGTGTACTTGGTTGTAAAGGTTTTATCTGTATATGCCTTGTGTTGTCTGTCAGTCTCTATAATATCCGTGTATTGTGTCGTGTACTTGGTTGTATAGGTTTTATCTGTACATGTCTTGTGTTGTCTCTCAGTCTCTATAATATCCGTGGATTGTGTGGAGTACTTGGGTGTATAGGTTTTATCTGTATATGTCGTGTTGTCTGTCATTACCTATAATACCCGTGTATTGTGTCGTGTACTTGGTTGTATAGGTTTTATCTGTATATGTCTTGTGTTGTCTGTCAGTCTCTATAATACCCGTGTATTGTGTCGTGAACTTGGTTGTATAGGTTTTATCTGTATATGTCTTGTGTTGTCTGTCAGTCTCTACAATATCCGTGTATTGTGTCGTGTACTTGGTTGTAAAGGTTTTATCTGTATATGTCTTGTGTTGTCTGTCAGTCTCTGTAATATTCGTGTATTGTGTCGTGTACATGGTTGTATAGGTTTTATCTGTATATGTCTTGTGTTGTCTGTCAGTCTCTACAATATCCGTGTATTGTGTCGTGTACTTGGTTGTAAAGGTTTTATCTGTATATGCCTTGTGTTGTCTGTCAGTCTCTATAATATCCGTGTATTGTGTCGTGTACTTGTTTGTATAGGTTTTATATGTATCTGTCTTGTGTTGTCTGTCAGTCTCTACAATATCCGTGTATTGTGTCGTGTACTTGTTTGTATAGGTTTTATATGTATCTGTCTTGTGTTGTCTGTCAGTGTCTACAATATCCGTGTATTGTGTCGTGTACATGGATGTATATGGTTGATCTGTATATGTCTTGTGTTGTCTGTCAGTCTCTATAATATCCGTGTATGGTGTCGTGTACTTGGTTGTATAGGTTTTATCTGTATATGTCTTGAGTTGTCTGGCAGTCCTTATAATATCCGTGTATTGTGTCGTGTACTTGGTTGTATAGGTTTTATCTGTATATGTCTTGTGTTGTCTGTCAGTTCCTATAATATCCGTGTATTGTGTCGTGTACTTGGTTGTATAGGTTTTATCTGTATATTTCTTGTGTTGTCTGTATGTCTCTATAATATCCGTGTATTATGTCGAGTACATGGATGTATAGGTTTTATCTGTATATGTCTTGTGTTGTCTGTCAGTCTCTATAATATTTATGTATTATGTCGAGTACATGGATGTATAAGGATGATCTGTATATGTCTTGTGTTTTTTGTCAGTCTCTATAATATCCGTGTATTGTGTCGTGTACTTGGTTGTATCGGTTTTATCTGTATATGTCTTGTGTTGTCTGTCAGTCTCTATAATATCCGTGTATTGTGTCGTGTAATTGGTTGTATAGGTTTTATCTGTATATGTCTTGTGTTGTATGCCAGTCTCTATAATATCCGTGTATTGCGTCGTTACTTGGTTGTATAGGTTTTATCTTTATATGTCTTGTGTTGTCTGTCAGTCTCTATAATATCCGTGTATTGTGTCGTGTACTTGGTTCTATAGGTTTTATCTGTATATGGCTTGTGTTGTCTGTCAGTCTCTATAATATCCGTTTATTGTTTCGCGTACTTGGTTGTATAGGTTGTATCTGTATATGTCTTTTGTTGTGTGTCAGTCTCTATAATATCCGTGTATTGTGTCGTGTACTTGGTTGTATCGGTTTCATCTGTATATGTCTTGTGTTGTTTGTCAGTCCCTATAATATCCGTGTATTATGCGGGTACTTGGTTGTATAGGTTTTATCTGTATATTTCTTGTGTTGTCTGTCAGTCCATATAATATCCGTGTATTATGTCGTGTACTTGGTTGTATAGGTTTTATCTGTATTTGCTTGTGCTGTTTGTCAGTCTCTATAATATCCGTGTATTGTATCGTGTACTTGCTTGTATAGGTTTTATCTGTATATGTCTTGTGTTGTCTGTCAGTCTCTGTAATATCCGTGTATTGGTCGTGTACTTGGTTGTATAGGTTTATCTGTAAATGTCTTGTGTTGTCTGTCAGTCTCTATAATACCCGTGTATTGTGTCGTGTACTTGGTTTTATAGGTTTTATATGTATCTGTCTTGTGTTGTCTGTCAGTCTCTATAATATCCGTGTATTGTGTCGAGTACTTGGGTGTATAGGTTTTATCTGTATATGTCGTGTTGTCTGTCATTACTTATAATACCCGTGTATTGTGTCGTGTACTTGGTTGTATTGGTTTTATCTGTATATGTCTTGTGTTGTCTGTCAGTCTCTATAATACCCGTGTATTGTGTCGTGAACTTGGTTGTATAGGTTTTATCTGTATATGTCTTGTGTTGTCTGTCAGTCTCTACAATATCCGTGTATTGTGTCGTGTACTTGGTTGTAAAGGTTTTATCTGTATATGTCTTGTGTTGTATGTCAATCTCTATAATATCCGTGTATTGTGTCATGTACATGGTTGTATAGGTTTTATCTGTATATGTCTTGTGTTGTCTGTCAGTCTCTATAATATCCGTGTATTGTGTCGTGTACTTGGTTGTAAAGGTTTTATCTGTATATGCCTTGTGTTGTCTGTCAGTCTCTATAATATCCGTGTATTGTGTCGTGTACATGGTTGTATAGGTTTTATCTGTATATGTCTTGTGTTGTCTGTCAGTCTATATAATATCCGTGTATTGTGTCGTGTACTTTGTTGTAAAGGTTTTATCTGTATATGCCTTGTGTTGTCTGTCAGTCTCTATAATATCCGTGTAATGTGTCGTGTACTTGGTTGTATAGGTTTTATCTGTACATGCTCTTGTGTTGTCTCTCAGTCTCTATAATATCCGTGTATTGTGTGGAGTACTTGGGTGTATAGGTTTTATCTGTATATGTCGTGTTGTCTGTCATTACCTATAATACCCGTGTATTGTGTCGTGTACTTGGTTGTATAGGTTTTATCTGTATATGTCTTGTGTTGTCTGTCAGTCTCTATAATACCCGTGTATTGTGTCGTGAACTTGGTTGTATAGGTTTTATCTGTATATGTCTTGTGTTGTCTGTCAGTCTCTACAATATCCGTGTATTGTGTCGTGTACTTGGTTGTAAAGGTTTTATCTGTATATGTCTTGTGTTGTCTGTCAGTCTCTGTAATATTCGTGTATTGTGTCGTGTACATGGTTGTATAGGTTTTATCTGTATATGTCTTGTGTTGTCTGTCAGTCTCTACAATATCCGTGTATTGTGTCGTGTACTTGGTTGTAAAGGTTTTATCTGTATATGCCTTGTGTTGTCTGTCAGTCTCTATAATATCCGTGTATTGTGTCGTGTACTTGTTTGTATAGGTTTTATATGTATCTGTCTTGTGTTGTCTGTCAGTCTCTACAATATCCGTGTATTGTGTCGTGTACTTGTTTGTATAGGTTTTATATGTATCTGTCTTGTGTTGTCTGTCAGTGTCTACAATATCCGTGTATTGTGTCGTGTACATGGATGTATATGGTTGATCTGTATATCTCTTGTGTTGTCTGTCAGTCTCTATAATATCCGTGTATGGTGTCGTGTACTTGGTTGTATAGGTTTTATCTGTATATGTCTTGAGTTGTCTGGCAGTCCTTATAATATCCGTGTATTGTGTCGTGTACTTGGTTGTATAGGTTTTATCTGTATATGTCTTGTGTTGTCTGTCAGTTCCTATAATATCCGTGTATTGTGTCGTGTACTTGGTTGTATAGGTTTTATCTGTATATTTCTTGTGTTGTCTGTAAGTCTCTATAATATCCGTGTATTATGTCGAGTACATGGATGTATAGGTTTTATCTGTATATGTCTTGTGTTGTCTGTCAGTCTCTATAATATTTATGTATTATGTCGAGTACATGGATGTATAAGGATGATCTGTATATGTCTTGTGTTTTTTGTCAGTCTCTATAATATCCGTGTATTGTGTCGTGTACTTGGTTGTATAGGTTTTATCTATATATGTCGTGCGTTGTTTGTCAGTCTCTATAATATCCGTGTATTGTGTCATGTTCTTGGTTGTATAGGTTTTATATGTATATGTCGTGTGTTGTTTGTGAGTCTCTATAATATCCGTGTATTGTGTCTTGTACTTGGTTGTATAGATTTTATATGTATACGTCTTTTGTTTTCTGTCAGTCTCTATAATATCTGTGTATTGTGTCGTATACTTGGTTGTATTGGTTCTATCTGTATATGTCTTGCGTTGTCTGTCAGTCTCTATAATATTCGTGTTTTGTGTCGTGTACTTGGTTTTATAGGTTTTATATGTATCTGTCTTGTGTTGTCTGTCAGTCTCTATAATATCCGTGTATTGTGTCGAGTACTTGGGTGTATAGGTTTTATCTGTATATGTCGTGTTGTCTGTCATTACCTATAATACCCGTGTATTGTGTCGTGTACTTGGTTGTATTGGTTTTATCTGTATATGTCTTGTGTTGTCTGTCAGTCTCTATAATATCCGTGTATTGTGTCGTGTACTTGGTTGTAAAGGTTTTATCTGTATATGCCTTGTGTTGTCTGTCAGTCTCTATAATATCCGTGTATTGTGTCGTGTACATGGTTGTATAGGTTTTATCTGTATATGTCTTGTGTTGTCTGTCAGTCTATATAATATCCGTGTATTGTGTCGTGTACTTGGTTGTAAAGGTTTTATCTGTATATGCCTTGTGTTGTCTGTCAGTCTCTATAATATCCGTGTATTGTTTCGTGTACTTGGTTGTATAGGTTTTATCTGTACATGTCTTGTGTTGTCTCTCAGTCTCTATAATATCCGTGTATTGTGTGGAGTACTTGGGTGTATAGGTTTTATCTGTATATGTCGTGTTGTCTGTCATTACCTATAATACCCGTGTATTGTGTCGTGTACTTGGTTGTATAGGTTTTATCTGTATATGTCTTGTGTTGTCTGTCAGTCTCTATAATACCCGTGTATTGTGTCGTGAACTTGGTTGTATAGGTTTTATCTGTATATGTCTTGTGTTGTCTGTCAGTCTCTACAATATCCGTGTATTGTGTCGTGTACTTGGTTGTAAGGTTTTATCTGTATATGTCTTGTGTTGTCTGTCAGTCTCTGTAATATTCGTGTATTGTGTCGTGTACATGGTTGTATAGGTTTTATCTGTATATGTCTTGTGTTGTCTGTCAGTCTCTACAATATCCGTGTATTGTGTCGTGTACTTGGTTGTAAAGGTTTTATCTGTATATGCCTTGTGTTGTCTGTCAGTCTCTATAATATCCGTGTATTGTGTCGTGTACTTGTTTGTATAGGTTTTATATGTATCTGTCTTGTGTTGTCTGTCAGTCTCTACAATATCCGTGTATTGTGTCGTGTACTTGTTTGTATAGGTTTTATATGTATCTGTCTTGTGTTGTCTGTCAGTGTCTACAATATCCGTGTATTGTGTCGTGTACATGGATGTATATGGTTGATCTGTATATGTCTTGTGTTGTCTGTCAGTCTCTATAATATCCGTGTATGGTGTCGTGTACTTGGTTGTATAGGTTTTATCTGTATATGTCTTGAGTTGTCTGGCAGTCCTTATAATATCCGTGTATTGTGTCGTGTACTTGGTTGTATAGGTTTTATCTGTATATGTCTTGTGTTGTCTGTCAGTTCCTATAATATCCGTGTATTGTGTCGTGTACTTGGTTGTATAGGTTTTATCTGTATATTTCTTGTGTTGTCTGTATGTCTCTATAATATCCGTGTATTATGTCGAGTACATGGATGTATAGGTTTTATCTGTATATGTCGTGTGTTGTCTGTCAGTCTCTATAATATTTATGTATTATGTCGAGTACATGGATGTATAAGGATGATCTGTATATGTCTTGTGTTTTTTGTCAGTCTCTATAATATCCGTGTATTGTGTCGTGTACTTGGTTGTATCGGTTTTATCTGTATATGTCTTGTGTTGTCTGTCAGTCTCTATAATATCCGTGTATTGTGTCGTGTAATTGGTTGTATAGGTTTTATCTGTATATGTCTTGTGTTGTATGCCAGTCTCTATAATATCCGTGTATTGCGTCGTTACTTGGTTGTATAGGTTTTATCTTTATATGTCTTGTGTTGTCTGTCAGTCTCTATAATATCCGTGTATTGTGTCGTGTACTTGGTTCTATAGGTTTTATATGTATATGGCTTGTGTTGTCTGTCAGTCTCTATAATATCCGTTTATTGTTTCGCGTACTTGGTTGTATAGGTTGTATCTGTATATGTCTTTTGTTGTGTGTCAGTCTCTATAATATCCGTGTATTGTGTCGTGTACTTGGTTGTATCGGTTTCATCTGTATATGTCTTGTGTTGTTTGTCAGTCCCTATAATATCCGTGTATTATGCGGGTACTTGGTTGTATAGGTTTTATCTGTATATGTCTTGTGTTGTCTGTCAGTCCATATAATATCCGTGTATTATGTCGTGTACTTGGTTGTATAGGTTTTATCTGTATTTGCTTGTGCTGTTTGTCAGTCTCTATAATATCCGTGTATTGTATCGTGTACTTGCTTGTATAGGTTTTATCTGTATATGTCTTGTGTTGTCTGTCAGTCTCTGTAATATCCGTGTATTGGTCGTGTACTTGGTTGTATAGGTTTATCTGTAAATGTCTTGTGTTGTCTGTCAGTCCTCTATAATACCCGTGTATTGTGTCGTGTACTTGGTTTTATAGGTTTTATATGTATCTGTCTTGTGTTGTCTGTCAGTCTCTATAATATCCGTGTATTGTGTCGAGTACTTGGGTGTATAGGTTTTATCTGTATATGTCGTGTTGTCTGTCATTACTTATAATACCCGTGTATTGTGTCGTGTACTTGGTTGTATTGGTTTTATCTGTATATGTCTTGTGTTGTCTGTCAGTCTCTATAATACCCGTGTATTGTGTCGTGAACTTGGTTGTATAGGTTTTATCTGTATATGTCTTGTGTTGTCTGTCAGTCTCTACAATATCCGTGTATTGTGTCGTGTACTTGGTTGTAAAGGTTTTATCTGTATATGCCTTGTGTTGTCTGTCAGTCTCTATAATATCCGTGTATTGTGTCGTGTACTTGATTGTATAGGTTTTATCTGTATATGTCGTGTTGTCTGTCATTACCTATAATACCCGTGTATTGTGTCGTGTACTTGGTTGTATTGGTTTTATCTGTATATGTCTTGTGTTGTCTGTCAGTCTCTATAATATCCGTGTATTGTGTCGTGTACTTGGTTGTAAAGGTTTTATCTGTATATGCCTTGTGTTGTCTGTCAGTCTCTATAATATCCGTGTATTGTGTCGTGTACATGGTTGTATAGGTTTTATCTGTATATGTCTTGTGTTGTCTGTCAGTCTATATAATATCCGTGTATTGTGGTCGTGTACTTGGTTGTAAAGGTTTTATCTGTATATGCCTTGTGTTGTCTGTCAGTCTCTATAATATCCGTGTATTGTGTCGTGTACTTGGTTGTATAGGTTTTATCTGTACATGTCTTGTGTTGTCCTCTCAGTCTCTATAATATCCGTGTATTGTGTGGAGTACTTGGGTGTATAGGTTTTATCTGTATATGTCGTGTTGTCTGTCATTACCTATAATACCCGTGTATTGTGTCGTGTACTTGGTTGTATAGGTTTATCTGTATATGTCTTGTGTTGTCTGTCAGTCTCTATAATACCCGTGTATTGTGTCGTGAACTTGGTTGTATAGGTTTTATCTGTATATGTCTTGTGTTGTCTGTCAGTCTCTACAATATCCGTGTATTGTGTCGTGTACTTGGTTGTAAAGGTTTTATCTGTATATGTCTTGTGTTGTCTGTCAGTCTCTGTAATATTCGTGTATTGTGTCGTGTACATGGTTGTATAGGTTTATCTGTATATGTCTTGTGTTGTTCTGTCCAGTCTCTACAATATCCGTGTATTGTGTCGTGTACTTGGTTGTAAAGGTTTTATCTGTATATGCCTTGTGTTGTCTGTCAGTCTCTATAATATCCGTGTATTGTGTCGTGTACTTGTTTGTATAGGTTTTATATGTATCTGTCTTGTGTTGTCTGTCAGTCTCTACAATATCCGTGTATTGTGTCGTGTACTTGTTTGTATAGGTTTTATATGTATCTGTCTTGTGTTGTCTGTCAGTGTCTACAATATCCGTGTATTGTGTCGTGTACATGGATGTATATGGTTGATCTGTATATTGCTTGTGTTGTCTGTCAGTCTCTATAATATCCGTGTAGGGTGTCGTGTACTTGGTTGTATAGGTTTTATCTGTATATGTCTTGAGTTGTCTGGCAGTCCTTATAATATCCGTGTATTGTGTCGTGTACTTGGTTGTATAGGTTTTATCTGTATATGTCTTGTGTTGTCTGTCAGTTCCTATAATATCCGTGTATTGTGTCGTGTACTTGGTTGTATAGGTTTTATCTGTATATTTCTTGTGTTGTCTGTATGTCTCTATAATATCCGTGTATTATGTCGAGTACATGGATGTATAGGTTTTTATCTGTATATGTCTTGTGTTGTCTGTCAGTCTCTAGATATTTATGTATATGTCGAGTACATGGATGTATAAGGATGATCTGTATATGTCTTGTGTTTTTTGTCAGTCTCTATATATCCGTGTATTGTGTCGTGTACTTGGTTGTATCGGTTTTATCTGTATATGTCTTGTGTTGTCTGTCAGTCTCTATAATATCCGTGTATTGTGTCGTGTAATTGGTTGTATAGGTTTTATCTGTATATGTCTTGTGTTGTATGCCAGTCTCTATAATATCCGTGTATTGCGTCGTTACTTGGTGTATAGGTTTTATCTTTATATGCTTGTGTTGTCTGTCAGTCTCTATAATATCCGTGTATTGTGTCGTGTACTTGGTTCTATAGGTTTTATATGTATATGGCTTGTGTTGTCTGTCAGTCTCTATAATATCCGTTTATTGTTTCGCGTACTTGGTTGTATAGGTTGTATCTGTATATGTCTTTTGTTGTGTGTCAGTCTCTATAATATCCGTGTATTGTGTCGTGTACTTGGTTGTATCGGTTTCATCTGTATATGTCTTGTGTTGTTTGTCAGTCCCTATAATATCCGTGTATTATGCGGGTACTTGGTTGTATAGGTTTATCTGTATATGTCTTGTGTTGTCTGTCAGTCCATATAATATCCGTGTATTATGTCGTGTACTTGGTTGTATAGGTTTTATCTGTATTGCTTGTGCTGTTTGTCAGTCTCTATAATATCCGTGTATTGTATCGTGTACTTGCTTGTATAGGTTTTATCTGTATATGTCTTGTGTTGTCTGTCAGTCTCTGTAATATCCGTGTATTGGTCGTGTACTTGGTTGTATAGGGTTTATCTGTAAATGTCTTGTGTTGTCTGTCAGTCTCTATAATACCCGTGTATTGCGTCGTGTACTTGGTTTTATAGGTTTTATATGTATCTGTCTTGTGTTGTCTGTCAGTCCTCTATAATATCCGTGTATTGTGTCGAGTACTTGGGTGTATAGGTTTTTATCTGTATATGTCGTGTTGTCTGTCATTACTTATAATACCCGTGTATTGTGTCGTGTACTTGGTTGTATTGGTTTTATCTGTATATGTCTTGTGTTGTCTGTCAGTCTCTATAATACCCGTGTATTGTGTCGTGAACTTGGTGTATAGGTTTTATCTGTATATGTCTTGTGTTGTCTGTCAGTCTCTACAAATTCCGTGTATTGGTCGTGTACTTGGTTGTAAAGGTTTTATCTGTATATGTCTTGTGTTGTATGTCAGTCTCTATAATTTCCGTGTATTGTGTCGTGTACATGGTTGTATAGGTTTTATCTGTATAGGTCTTGTGTTGTCTGCAGTCTCTATAATATCCGTGTGATTGTGTCGTGTACTTGGTTGTAAAGGTTTTTATCTGTATATGCCTTGTGTTGTCTGTCAGTCTCTATAATATCCGTGTATTGTGTCGTGTACTGGTTGTATAGGTTTTATCTGTATATGTCTTGTGTTGTCTGTCAGTCTATTAATCCGTGTATTGTGTCGTGTACTTGTTTAAGGTTTTTATCTGTATATGCCTTGTGTTGTCTGTCAGTCTCTATAATCCGTGTAATGTGTCGTGTACTTGGTTGTATAGGTTTTATCTGTACATCTTGTGTTGTCTCTCAGTCTCTATAATATCCGTGTATTGTGTGTACTTGGGGTATAGGTTTTATCTGTATATGTCGTGTTGTCTGTCAGTCCTATATACCGTGTATTGTGTCGTGTACTTGGTTGTATAGGTTTTATCTGTATATGTCTTGTGTTGTCTGTCAGTCTCTATAATACCCTGTATTGTGTCGTGACTTGGTTGTATAGGTTTTATCTGTATATGTCTTGTGTTGTCTGTCAGTCTCTACATATCCGTGTATTGTGTCGTGTACTTGGTTGTATAGGTTTTATCTGTATATGTCTTGTGTTGTCTGTCAGTCCTCTATAATATTCGTTATTGTGTCGTGTACTGGTTGTATAGGTTTTTATCTGTATATGTCTTGTTGTGTCGTCCGTCTCTACAATATCCGGTATTGTGTCGTGTACTTGGTTGTAAGGTTTTATCTGTATATGTCTTGTGTTGTCTGTCAGTCTATAATATCCGTGTATTGTCGTGTACTTGTTTGTATAGGTTTTATATGTATATGTCTTGTGTTGTCTGTCCTCTACAATCCGTGTATTGTGTCGTGTACTTGTTGTATAGGTTTTTTATATGTCTCTGTGTGTTCTGTCAGTGTCTATACAATATCCGTGTATGTGGTCGTGTACAGGTGTATATGGTTGATCTGTATATCTCTTGTGTTGTCTGTCAGTCCTATAAATCCGTGTATGGT
>CM056610.1:368741-641241 GCA_029721355.1 Tegillarca granosa
CCCCTTTTGGACAATTTAGGTTTACTGTAATGCCATTTGGGATGGTATGTGCTGGGGCCACTTTTGTTGGTCTTATGAACAAGGTTTTAAAGGTGTTTGATGGATTTGCTGAATCATTCATTGATGATATTGGTATATACAGTAATACATGGATTGAGCATTTGGAACATTTGTGTATTGTGTTTCAAGCATTAAGGGATGCAAATTTGTCCGCTAAACCAAGTAAATGTTGTTTTGGTTATCCAGAATTAACTTTCTTGGGTCATGTGGTAGGTAATGGTATCATAAAACCTACTGTAGATAAGCTTGAAAATATAAAATCCTTTCCAGTGCCTAAAACCAAAAAACAGGTCAGGTCATTTATGGGACTTATAGGGTTTTATAGGAAATTCATACCGGAGTTTTCAAATATAGCAGCTCCAATTACTGACCTTACTAAGAAATCAATGCCTAAACACATAAAATGGTCAGAAAATTTACAAAGACATTTTGATAAGTTGAAACAAGTTTTGCTAAGTAAGCCAGTATTGCGTAGTCCAGATTTTAGCAAAGGTTTTTATCTAAGGACTGATGCATGTTATACAGGTGTTGGTGCAGTGTTGGAACAGGAGTTTGATGATGGTAGACATCCTGTGATGTATCTCAGTAAAAAGTTTAGTGGTCCTGAATGTAATTATTCTGTAATAGAGAAAGAATGTTATGCTATTGTGTGGGCAGTAAAACTTTTACGCCAGTATCTTGAGGGTGTTGAATTTTGTGTTGAATCTGATCACCAGCCACTAACTTGGTTGCAGAGGGTCAAAATGACAAATCAGAGGTTGTTAAGATGGAGTCTGATTTTGCAGGAATTTAAATATTCTGTTGCATATGTAAGTGGAAAATGCAACGTTGTTGCAGATTATCTGTCCAGGTTAGATTGTTAATAATTAGTCATTTTACAGTTTTCTATTTAGTATGCTATGTTTTGCAGTTTTGTTGTTTTTAAGTTTGTTTTGTTAAAGGGTGATTAAAAAAAGGTATTTTAATCTTTTGGTGGGGAGGTTTGTCACAAATTTAATTGTTTTTTTTTAGTTACATAAGGTATTAGTATATCCCACTGGTAGCCTCTTTTGACACATGTGTCAAACTTGGTCATTATTGGAGTCAGGTAGTTTTGACCACTGAAAACTGCAAATGAGTTGTCTGTTATTTGGTACATGGAAGGTGTAGTTTTAGATGGGATGACATTGAGTGGTCAGACTGGCTAGAGTGTTTGAAGTAAACACATGTGCTGTAGAGACAAGCATGGGTTATGAAGATGTTATTTCAGAACATGAATATAGATACCCCCAGGTGCTTCAGTCTACAGTTTTGTCAGGTAGGAAGATTTCTATTATCTGTCAAGTTTGAATTTATTGAATTTATTAAAATTTTATTTTGAAATTTATTACTCTTAATGGAGGTGTGGTTCTAAATATTGGTTTGGTTCTGTGTATTTATAGGGTCTTGGCAGTGGTAGTTTATAAAGCCGCCAGTCTCAGGTGTATCCTAATAATAGCCAAAATTTGATCTATTGTCAGCTTTCTTATTGAAATTTAGAGAAGATAGAAAAGTCATTACATAATTAATTGTCTAGAATGCTATAAACTAAAAAATACAAATATAATGCGAAGCAGTTTATGAGAGGAACAAATACCTCATTGTGTATCCAGAATATAATTGTGAAATAGAATACAAAGATTAATGGACATATTGTCATTATGCGGAGAAGAAACCATTAAATTCGAGATTAGAACATTCTTCTGTGAAATCCAAAGTGTGGATGGGAGTGTATATTCAGGACTTTTCCTGAGACGTTTCCAGTCTCATTTGTGTTCGGAACTCAAAGTAACATTGACATTACAAACAGTTTGGTTTTTTTTTAATTTATTTTTTTTTGGGGGAAAAGTTGTTTATATTAAGAGTCGACTTTTATTTTTGTTGAATATTATTATATAAATTTAGTAAAAAATAATTAGATGTTCCTTGTTTCATTCGGAGTATTTTCCAGGCATATTACCACAACTATATGAAATTTTATAATTTCATGACAAAAACTGATACAATTATTGATAAAACTGGCATTTATAATACTGATACAATTATTAATAAAACTGGCATTTATAATACTGATACAATTATTGATAAAACTGGCATTGATAATATTAATACAAGTATTGATAAAACTGGCATTTATAATACTGATACAATTATTGATAAAACTGGCATTTATAATACTGATGCAATTATTGATAAAACTGGCATTTATAATACTGATACAATTATTGATAAAACTGGCACTTATAATACTGATACAATTATTGATAAAACTGGCATTTATAATACTGAGGCAATTATTGATAAAACTGGCATTTAAAATACTGAAACAATTATTGATAAACCACAAGCATTTATAATACTGAAACAATTATTGATAAACCACAAGCATTTATAATACTGATACAATTATTGATAAAACTGGCATTTATAATACTGGGACAATTATTGATAAATATGGCATTTATAATACTAATACAATTATTGATAAAACTGGCACTTATAATACTGACACAATTATTGATAAAACTGGCATTTATAATACTGATACAATTATTGATAAAACTGGCATTTATAATACTGATACAATTATTGATAAAACTGGCATTTATAATACTGAGACAATTATTGATAAACCACACGCATTAATAATACTGATACAATTATTGATAAACCCCCGGAATTTATAATACTGAGACAATTATTGATAAACCCTCTTGGCATTTATAATACTAACAGAATTATTGATAAACCCCCGGCATATATAATACTGAGACAATTATTGATAAACACCCATCATTTCTAAAACTGAGACAATTATTGATAAACCCCAGGCATTTATAATACTGAGACAATTATTGATAAACTCTGGCATATATAATACTGAGACAATTATTGATAAACCCCGGAATATATAATACTGAGACAATTATTGATCAACCCCAGGCATTTATAATACTGAGACAATTATTGATAAACCCTGGCATATATAATACTGAGACAATTATTGATAAACCCCGGAATATATAATACTGAGACAATTATTGATCAACCCCAGGCATTTATAATACTGAGACAATTATTCATAAACCCTGGCATATATAATACTGGGACAATTATTGATAAACCCAGGCATTTATAATACTGAGACAATTATTGATTAACCCTGGCATATATAATACTGAGACAATTATTGATAAACCCTGTCATATATAATACTGAGACAATTATTGATAAACCCTGGCATATATAATACTGAGACAATTATTGATAAACCCTGGCATATATAATACTGAGACAATTATTGATAAACCCTGGCATATATAATACTGAGACAATTATTGATAAACCCTGGCATATATAATACTGAGACAATTATTGATAAACCCTGGCATATATAATACTGAGACAATTATTGATAAACCCTGGCATATATAATACTGAGACAATTATTGATAAACCCAGGCATTTATAATACTGAGACAATTATTGATAAACCCTGGCATATATAATACTGAGACAATTATTGATAAACCCTGGCATATATAATACTGAGACAATTATTGATATACCCTGGCATATATAATACTGAGACAATTATTGATAAACCCTGGCATATATAATACTGAGACAATTATTGATAAACCCCAGGCATATATAATACTGAGACAATTATTGATCAACCCTAGGCATTTATAATACTGAGACAATTATTGATCAACCCCAGGCATATATAATACTGAGACAATTATTGATAAACCCCAGGCATTTATAATACTGAGACAATTATTCATAAACCCAGGCATATATAATACTGAGACAATTATTGATCAACCCCAGGCATATATAATACTGAGACAATTATTGATCAACCCCAGGCATTTATAATACTGAGACAATTATTCATAAACCCTAGGCATTTATAATATTGAGACAATTATTCATAAACCCCAGGCTATTATAATACTGAGACAATTATTGATCAACCCCAGGCATTTATAATACTGAGATAATTATTGATAAACCCTAGGCATTTATAATACTGAGACAATTATTGATAAACCCTAGGCATATATAATACTGAGACAATTATTGATAAACCCTAGGCATTTATAATACTGAGACAATTATTCATAAACCCCAGGCATTTATAATACTGAGACAATTATTGATCAACCCCAGGCATATATAATACTGAGACAATTATTGATAAACCCTAGGCATATATAATACTGAGACAATTATTGATAAACCCTAGGCATTTATAATACTGAGACAATTATTGATCAACCCCAGGCATTTATAATACTGAGACAATTATTCATAAACCCCAGGCATTTATAATACTGAGACAATTATTGATCAACCCCAGGCATATATAATACTGAGACAATTATTGATAAACCCCAGGCATTTATAATACTGAGACAATTATTCATAAACCCCGGAATATATAATACTGAGACAATTATTGATAAACCCTGGCATATATAATACTGAGACAATTATTGATAAACCCCAGGCATTTACAATACTGAGACAATTATTGATAAACCCTGGCATATAATACTGAGACAATTACTGATAAACCCTGGCATATATAATACTGAGACAATTATTGATCAACCCCAAGCATTTATAATACTGAGACAATTATTGATAAACCCTGGCATATATAATACTGAGACAATTATTGATCAACCCCAGGCATTTATAATACTGAGACAATTATTGATCAACCCCAGGCATTTATAATACTGAGACAATAATTGATAAACCCTGGCATATATAATACTGAGACAATTATTGATAAACCACCGGCATATATAATACTGAGACAATTATTGATAAACCACCGGCATATATAATACTGAGACAGTTTTTCATAAACCTTCTTTGCATTTATAAGCTGAGACAATTATTGTTATATCCCCGGCATATATAATACTGAGACAAATATTGATAAATCCCCGGCTTATATAATACTGAGACAATTATTGATAAACCCCCGGCATATATAATACTGAGACAATTATTGATAAACCACCGGCATATATAATACTGAGACAGTTATTCATAAACCTTCTTTGCATTTATAAGCTGAGACAATTATTGTTATATCCCCGGCATATATAATACTGAGACAAATATTGATAAATCCCCGGCTTATATAATACTGAGACAATTATTGATAAACCCCCGGCATATATAATACTGAGACAATTATTGATAAACCACCGGCATATATAATACTGAGACAATTATTGATAAACCCTGGCATATATAATACTGAGACAATTATTGATAAACCCTGGCATATATAATACTGAGACAATTATTGATAAACCCTGGCATATATAATACTGAGACAATTATGATCAACCCCCGGCATATATAATACTGAGACAATTATTGATAAACCACCGGCATATATAATACTGAGACAATTATTGATAAACCACCGGCATATATAATACTGAGACAATTATTGATAAACCACCGGCATATATAATACTGAGACAATTATTGATAAACCACCGGCATATATAATACTGAGACAGTTATTCATAAACCTTCTTTGCATTTATAAGCTGAAACAATTATTGATAAACCCCCGGCATATATAATACTGAGACAATTATTGATAAACACCAGGCATTTATAATACTGATACAATTATTGATAAACGCCCGGCATTTATAATACTGAGACAATTATTGATAAACCCCAAGCATTTATAATACTGAGACAATTATTGATAACCCCGGGCATTTATAAAACTGAGACAATTAGTGATAAACCCCGGGCATTTATAATACTGAAACAATTATTGATAAACGCCAGGCATTTCAATACTGAAACAGTTATTGATAAACCCCCGGAATTTATTTTGTCAGAAAGTTATAATGATATAAGCTAATTGTGAAAATTCTATTTTATATAGATATTCATAATTAGCACAAAATAATACCGTTGGAACTCAGACTACCCCAAATCATTTTACAACAAGTGGACCCCCAAACACATTAAGAAAAATTTTTAATATTTCACCAGACAATAAACAAATAAAGCTGCGTTCAATAATATACATAAACTTAATGTTTAGTTGACTTAATCAAATACTGTAAGGACATGATACTGTGATAGAATTAGACAAGACAGGTTTGTTAACATAAAAGGAATAATTTATGTCAAACTGCTTGTTTTGCAGGGTTTATGTATGCCGTATTTTTGTGAACCAGAAAAAAGCATGGAATGTTACTTTGACTTTACTGTCAAGAATGTACGACAGTTCCAGAAAATTTACGGCATCACAAAAGAAACCATTGATAACAATTATGCACTAAGAGCCATCCTTGCTTTGTTTAGCATTGTTCCAATCAAACACAGCTTTCAATTTGAATTGCAGTTTTTAAATTCCGATTCCTACTGTACCTTGAGATCAAATTGGCTTGAAGGGGTATGTACATCGCATTTTTGTTGTGGATTCGATATTACTTTTGAAATTACTATTCAATCCCGACATGAATTCTCAGAATTGGTAAACATTGAGAAGATACAAAATATTGTATGGTCCTACAGTGAACGCAACAACAACACCGGGAATTTAAAATCAATTTTGTTTAAAAGCAATCGTCAGATAATCCGAGGTGTTCCATTGGTCAAAGAGAAAATAAGATTTGACAGAATCTCAATAAATGAAATTAAAGAGAAAGTAAATGGTGTTAGACTTAATAAGTTGTTTTTTCCGGTTGATTTAAACATTATGGCTGTAGCATCATTTTCTGATAATACGCTGCTTGAATTAAATGTAACTGCCGAAAAAATGTACACAAGCAAAGCATTCACAAGTGATCAATACACATTGAATGTTATTATAGCATTGTTGTGTAAATCTGCACTGTATTAGTTACGTATGCGACACATTGTCACCTAAGCACCGTATAAGTAACGTATGCGTCACTTTGTCAGCTAAGCACTGTATTAATAACGTATGCGACACATTGTCAGCTAAGCACTGTATTAATAAAGTATGCGTCACTTTGTCAGCTAAGCACTGTATTAATAACGTATGCGTCTCTTTGTCAGCTAAGCACTGTATTAATAAAATATGCGACACTTTGTCAGCTAAGCACTATATATGTTATGTATGCGACACATTGTCAGCTAAGTGCTGTATTACTATTAGTTATGTATTCGATACATTGTCAGCAAAGTACTGTATTTCTATTAGTTATGTATGCGACACATTGTCAGCTAAGCACTGTATTACTATTAGTTATGTATTCGACACATTGTCAGCTAAGCACTGTATTACTATTAGTAATGTATTCGACACATTGTCAGCTAAGTACTGTATTACTATCAGTTATGTATTCGACACATTGTCAGCTAAGTACTGTATTTCTATAAGTTATGTATTCGACACATTGTCAGCTAAGTTCTGTATTTCTATTAGTTATGTATTCGACACATTGTCAGCTAAGTACTGTATTTCTATTAGTTATGTATGTGACACATTGTCAGCTAAGCACTGTATTACTATTAGTTATGTATTCCACACAATGTCAGCTAAGTACTTTATTTCTATAAGTTATGTATGCGACACATTGTCAGCTAAGTACTGTATTATTATTAGTTATGTATGCGACACATTGTCAGCTAAGTACTGTTTTACTGGTAGTAACGTATTCGATACATTTTCAGCTAAGTACTGTATAACTATTAGTTATGTATTCGACACAATGTCAGCTAAGTACTGTATTTCTATTAGTTATGTATTCGACACATTGTCAACTAAGTACTGTATTACTATTAGTTATGTATGCGACACATTGTCAGCTCAGTACTCTTTTACTGGTAGTAACATATGCGACACATTTTTCGCTTAGCACTGTATTACTAGTAGTTATGTATTCGACACATTGTCAGCTAAGTACTGTATAATTATTAGTTATGTATTCGACACAATGTCATCTAAGTACCGTATTACTATTAGTTATGTATTCGACACTTTGTCACCTAAGAGCTGTATTACTATAAGTTACGTATGCGACACATTGTCAGCTAAGTACTGTTTTTCTAGTAGTTACGTATGCGACACATTGTTAGCTTAGCACTGTATTACTTTTAATTATGTATCAGACACATTGTCAGCTAAGTACTGTATTTCTATTAGTTATGTATGCGACACATTGTCAGCTAAGCACTGTATTACTATTAGTTATGTATTCGACACATTGTCAGCTAAGTACTGTTTTTCTATTAGTTATGTATGTGACACATTGTCAGCTAAGTACTGTATTACTATCAGTTATGTATTCGACACATTGCCAGCTAAGTACTGTATTTCTATAAGTTATGTATTCCACACATTGTCAGCTAAGTTCTGTATTTCTATTAGTTATGTATTCGACACATTGTCAGCTAAGTACTGTATTTCTATTAGTTATGTATGTGACACATTGTCACCTAAGCACTGTATTACTATTAGTTATGTATTCGACACAATGTCAGCTAAGTACTGTATTTCTATTAGTTATGTATTCGACACATTGTCAACTAAGTACTGTATTACTATTAGTTATGTATTCGACACATTGTCAGCTAAGCACTGTATTACTATTAGTTATGTATTCGACACATTGTCAGCTAAGTGCTGTATTACTAAAAGGAATGTATTCGACACAATGTCAGCTAAATACTGTATTTCTATCAGTTATGTATTCGACACATTGTCAGCTAAGTACTGTATTTCTATAAGTTATGTATTCGACACATTGTCAGCTAAGTTCTGTATTTCTATTAGTTATGTATGTGACACATTGTCAGCTAAGCACTGTATTACTATTATTTATATATGCGACACATTGTCAGATAAGTACTGTATTATTATGAGTTATGTATGCGACACATTGTCAGCTAAGCACTGTATTATTTTAGTTATGTATGTGACACATTGTCAGCTAAGTACTGTATTATTATTAGTGATGTATGCGACACATTGTCAGCTAAGCACTGTATTATTATGAGTTATGTATGCGACACATTGTCAGCTAAGCACTGTATTATTATTAGTTATGTATGCGACACATTGTCAGCTAAGCACTGTATTACTATTAGTTATGTATTCCACAGAATGTCAGCTAAGTACTTTATTTCTATAAGTTATGTATGCGACACATTGTCAGCTAAGTGCAGTATTATTTTAGTTATGTATGCGACACATTGTCAGCTAAGTACTGTTTTACTGGTAGTAACGTATTCCACACATTTTCAGCTAAGAACTCTATAACTATTAGTTATGTATTCGACACAATGTCAGCTAAATACTGTATTTCTATTAGTTATGTATTCGACACATTGTCAACTAAGTACTGTATTACTTTTAGTTATGTTTTCGACACATTGTCAGCTAAGTGCTGTATTACTAAAAGGAATGTATTCGACACATTGTCAGCTAAGTGCTGTATTACTAAAAGGAATGTATTCGACACAATGTCAGCTAAATACTGTATTTCTATCAGTTATGTATTCGACACATTGTCAGCTAAGTACTGTATTTCTATAAGTTATGTATTCGACACATTGTCAGCTAAGTTCTGTATTTCTATTAGTTATGTATTCGACACAATGTCAGCTAAGTACTGTATTTCTATTAGTTATGTATGTGACACATTGTCAGCTAAGCACTGTATTACTATTAGTTATGTATTCCACACAATGTCAGCTAAGTACTGTATTATTATGAGTTATGTATGCGACACATTGTCAGCTGAGCACTGTATCATTATGAATTATGTATGCGACACATTGTCAGCTAAGCACTGTATTATTATTAGTTATGTATGCGACACATTGTCAGCTAAGCACTGTATTATTTTAGTTATGTATGTGACACATTGTCAGCTAAGTACTGTATTATTATTAGTTATGTATGCGACACATTGTCAGCTAAGCACTGTATTATTATGAGTTATGTATGCGACACATTGTCAGCTAAGCACTGTATTATTATTAGTTATGTATGCGACACATTGTCAGCTAAGCACTGTATTACTATTAGTTATGTATTCCACACAATGTCAGCTAAGTACTTTATTTCTATAAGTTATGTATGCGACACATTGTCAGCTAAGTGCTGTATTATTTTAGTTATGTATGCGACACATTGTCAGCTAAGTACTGTTTTACTGGTAGTAACGTATTCGATACATTTTCAGCTAAGTACTGTATAACTATTAGTTATGTATTCGACACAATGTCAGCTAAATACTGTATTTCTATTAGTTATGTATGTGACACATTGTCAACTAAGTACTGTATTACTATAAGTTATGTATTCGACACATTGTCAGCTAAGTGCTGTATTACTAAAAGGAATGTATTCGACACATTGTCAGCTAAGTGCTGTATTACTAAAAGGAATGTATTCGACACAATGTCAGCTAAATACTGTATTTCTATCAGTTATGTATTCGACACATTGTCAGCTAAGTACTGTATTTCTATAAGTTATGTATTCGACACATTCTCAGCTAAGTTCTGTATTTCTATTAGTTATGTATTCGACACATTGTCAGCTAAGTACTGTATTTCTATTAGTTATGTATGTGACACATTGTCAGCTAAGCACTGTATTACTATTAGTTATGTATTCCACACAATGTCAGCTAAGTACTTTATTTCTATTAGTTATGTATGCGAAACATTGTCAGCTAAGTACTGTGTTTCTATTAGTTATGTATTCGACACATTGTCAGCTAAGTACTGTATTACTATTAGTTATGTATTCGACACATTGTCAGCAAAGTACTGTATTACTATTAGTTATGTATTCGACACATTGTCAGCTAAATACTGTATTACTATTGGTTATGTATTCGACACATTGTCAGCTAAGTACTGTATTACTATTAGTTATGTGTTCGACACATTGTCAGCTAAGTACTGTATTACTATTAGTTATGTATGCGACACTTTGTCAGCTAAGCACTGTATAACTATTAGTTATGTGTTCGACACATTGTGAGCTAAGTACTGTATTACTATTAGTTATGTATTCGACACATTGTCAGCTAAGTACTGTATTACTATTAGTTATGTATTCGACACATTGTCAGCTAAGTACTGTATTATTATTAGTTATGTATTCGACACATTGTCAGCTAAGTATTGTATTACTAAAAGGAATGTATTGGACACATTGTCAGCTAAGTACTGTTTTACTGGTAGTAACGTATTCGACACATTGTCAGCTAAGTACTGTATTACTATTAGTTATGTATTCGACACAATGTCAGCTAAGTACTGTATTTCTATTAGTTATGTATGCGAAACATTGTCAGCTAAGTACTGTGTTTCAAATAGTTATGTATTCGACACATTATCAGCTTAGTACTGTATTACTATTAGTTATGTATCCGACACATTGTCAGCTAAGTAGTGTATTACTATTAGTTATGTATTCGACACATTGTCAGCTAAATACTGTATTACTATTGGTTATGTATTCGACACATTGTCAGCTAAGTACTGTTTAACTTTTAGTTATGTGTTCGACACATTGTCAGCTAAGTACTGTATTACTATTAGTTATGTATGCGACACTTTGTCAGCTAAGCACTGTATAACTATTAGTTATGTGTTCGACACATTGTCAGCTAAGTACTGTATTACTATAAGTCATGTATTCGACACATTGTGAGCTAAGTACTGTATTACTATTAGTTATATATGCGACACATTGTCAGCTAAGCACTGTATTATTATTAGTTATGTATTCGACACATTGTCAGCTAAGTACTGTATTACTATAAGTAATGTATTCGACACATTGTCAGCTAAGTACTGTATTACTATTAGTTATGTATTCGACACATTGTCAGCTAAGTACTGTATTACTATTAGTTTTGTATGCGACACTTTGTCAGCTAAGCACTGTATTACTATTAGTTATGTATTCGACACATTGTCAGCTAAGCACTGTATTACTATTAGTTATGTATTCGACACATTGTCAGCTAAGTAGCTAAGTGCTGTATTACTATAAGTAATGTATTCGATACCTTGTGAGCTAAGTACTGTATTACTATTAGTTATGTATGCGACACTTTGTCAGCTAAGCACTGTATTATTATTAGTTATGTATTCGACACATTGTCAGCTAAGTACTGTATTACTATAAGTAATGTATTCGACACATTGTCAGCTAAGTACTGTATTACTATTAGTTATGTATTCGACACATTGTCAGCTAAGTACTGTATTACTATTAGTTATGTATTCGACACATTGTCAGCTAAGTACTGTATTACTATTAGTTATGTATTCGACACATTGTCAGCTAAGTTCTGTATTACTATTAGTTATGTATTCGACACATTGTCAGGTAAGTACTGTATTACTATTAGTTATGTATTCGACACATTGTCAGCTAAGTACTGTATTACTATTAGTTATGTATTCGACACATTGTCAGCTAAGTACTGTATTACTATTAGTTATGTATTCGACACATTATCAGCTAAGTACTGTATTACTATTAGTTATGTATTCGACACATTGTCAGCTAAGTAGTGTATTACTATTAGTTATGTATTCGATACATTGTCAGCTAAATACTGTATTACTATTGGTTATGTATTCGACACATTGTCAGCTAAGTACTGTTTAACTATTAGTTATGTGTTCGACACATTGTCAGCTAAGTACTGTATTACTATTAGTTATGTATGCGACACTTTGTCAGCTAAGCACTGTATAACTATTAGTTATGTGTTCGACACATTGTCAGCTAAGTACTGTATTACTATAAGTCATGTATTCGACACATTGTGAGCTAAGTACTGTATTACTATTAGTTATATATGCGACACATTGTCAGCTAAGCACTGTATTATTATTAGTTATGTATTCGACACATTGTCAGCTAAGTACTGTATTACTATAAGTAATGTATTCGACACATTGTCAGCTAAGTACTGTATTACTATTAGTTATGTATTCGACACATTGTCATCTAAGTACTGTATTACTATTAGTTTTGTATGCGACACTTTGTCAGCTAAGCACTGTATTACTATTAGTTATGTATTCGACACATTGTCAGCTAAGCACTGTATTACTATTAGTTATGTATTCGACACATTGTCAGCTAAGTAGTTAAGTGCTGTATTACTATAAGTAATGTATTCGACACCTTGTGAGCTAAGTACTGTATTACTATTAGTTATGTATGCGACACTTTGTCAGCTAAGCACTGTATTATTATTAGTTATGTATTCGACACATTGTCAGCTAAGTACTGTATTACTATAAGTAATGTATTCGACACATTGTCAGCTAAGTACTGTATTACTATTAGTTATGTATTCGACACATTGTCAGCTAAGTACTGTATTACTATTAGTTATGTATTCGACACATTGTCAGCTAAGTACTGTATTACTATTAGTTATGTATTCGACACATTGTCAGCTAAGTTCTGTATTACTATTAGTTATGTATTCGACACATTGTCAGGTAAGTACTGTATTACTATTAGTTATGTATTCGACACATTGTCAGCTAAGTACTGTATTACTATTAGTTATGTATTCGACACATTGTCAGCTAAGTACTGTATTACTATTAGTTATGTATTCGACACATTATCAGCTAAGTACTGTATTACTATTAGTTATGTATTCGACACATTGTCAGCTAAGTAGTGTATTACTATTAGTTATGTATTCGATACATTGTCAGCTAAATACTGTATTACTATTGGTTATGTATTCGACACATTGTCAGCTAAGTACTGTTTAACTATTAGTTATGTGTTCGACACATTGTCAGCTAAGTACTGTATTACTATTAGTTATGTATGCGACACTTTGTCAGCTAAGCACTGTATAGCTATTAGTTATGTGTTCGACACATTGTCAGCTAAGTACTGTATTACTATAAGTCATGTATTCGACACATTGTGAGCTAAGTACTGTATTACTATTAGTTATATATGCGACACATTGTCAGCTAAGCACTGTATTATTATTAGTTATGTATTCGACACATTGTCAGCTAAGTACTGTATTACTATAAGTAATGTATTCGACACATTGTCAGCTAAGTACTGTATTACTATTAGTTATGTATTCGACACATTGTCAGCTAAGTACTGTATTACTATTAGTTATGTGTTCGACACATTGTCATCTAAGTACTGTATTACTATTAGTTTTGTATGCGACACTTTGTCAGCTAAGCACTGTATTACTATTAGTTATGTATTCGACACATTGTCAGCTAAGCACTGTATTACTATTAGTTATGTATTCGTCACATTGTCAGCTAAGTAGCTAAGTGCTGTATTACTATAAGTAATGTATTCGACACATTGTGAGCTAAGTACTGTATTACTATTAGTTATGTATGCGACACTTTGTCAGCTGAGCACTGTATTATTATTAGTTATGTATTCGACACATTGTCAGCTAAGTACTGTATTACTATAAGTAATGTATTCGACACATTGTCAGCTAAGTACTGTATTACTATTAGTTATGTATTCGACACATTGTCAGCTAAGTACTGTATTACTATTAGTTATGTATTCGACACATTGTCGGCTAAGTACTGTATTACTATTAGTTATGTATTCGACACATTGTCAGCTAAGTTCTGTATTACTATTAGTTATGTATTCGACACATTGTCAGCTAAGTACTGTATTACTATTAGTTATGTATTCGACACATTGTCAGCTAAGTACTGTATTACTATTAGTTATGTATTCGACACATTGTCAGCTAAGTTCTGTATTACTATTTGTTATGTATTCGACACATTGTCAGCTAAGTACTGTATTACTATTAGTTATGTATTCGACACATTGTCAGCTAAGTACTGTATAATTTATGCTAATTAACACTACCTGACGTCATGATGTTAAAACAAGTTTTATTTGTCATCTCAGATCCCTTTTTATATGATTTATTTTGTATGTTTTGGTTTTGTTTTTTATTGCACTTTTGTAGAAATACTTATATGCCGTATGTTTATTTTTATTGCGAGTATTTAGTAACCGCTAATTGTGTTTAAAACGAAACGTAATTATTCATTAACGGTGAATATTTGATAATTTACCATATCAGTTGTTAGTTGTTATTTATGTACAAAAAAAATTAAATTAAATTAAAAAAAAAAAAAAAAAAAAAAAAAAAAAAAAAAAAAATGATAATAATAATGATTAAAAAAATTACCATTTCCTGTCTGATGAACCATATCCGTTGTTATTCATGTTAGGAAATCTAGTTGTTTTCTGTTTGATGGACAATCTCCGTTGTTTTTACAACAAAAAAAAATCATACCATTTCCTTTTTCTTAAACTTTCTCTATTGTAATTAATGTAAAACACAACTGTACTATCTTTTGCTCGCAGAACCAAAATAACAGCTTATAAAGTTAACCAAATAGCTTACCATTTCTAGTTATTTGTTTTATGATTTTTTTCGTTCAGATAAAATATCAACGTGTAAAATTCTAATTTAAAGTTTAATATCAGATGTTGTTTTGTTTTAATTGAAGCAAATGTAAATAAATTTTTATGCAATATTTTGTTTTAAAGTTAATATAATGACCTTAAGATTGAGAATGGTATTCAATAACATACAAATGTTTAATAGCTACATGTTAAAGAGAGGAGTGAATTAATGGTGTTTTATGCCCCAGTCAAGATTCTTTCACTTATTTCGAGGTGGTCAGTTCTTGGATGGTGGAGGAAACAAGAGTGCCCGGAGAAAATCACCGACCTTCGGCAAGCGAACAGACAAACTTTCTCACACTTGGATCTGTCCCGAGTGGGATTCAAACCCAGGCGGTGAGAGGCGCTGTGATCCGTAAGCGCGCGCTTTAGACCACTCAGCCACCGAGTAAAAGACGTTCTATTATAAAATTTGACGTTACGTTAAAATTTTACCTTTTTTAAAATAAAAAAATATGATACAAATTGAACTTTCTTCTAATTTATTATTATTATATTATTATTATTGGCGTTGATGTTGTTATTTTTGTCATAAAATGTGTATTTATTATTGTTTTTTTGTTTCGGATATTTGGTGTTATTTAGTGAAATAAACATGGTGATACTATATAAAATATGTGGTTTTTTTTTTAAATTAATTTGTTGTTTCAATACTTATGTGTCTTCTGAAATATAGATCTTTTTTTAAACTTGAGTATACATGTATCATTTAATATGTTATCTTGATGTCTAAACTCTCTGCTGGCTTATAACCCTGCAACAAACTGTAATAAGTTATTTTTACATGTGTCCGTTGAACCATTTTGATATTCCCTCTCGACCGAATTTTAAATATAACATTCATGATGTTCATTCAACTAGGGTGTAGACTTGACTCAAGCCTGTGCCTTTAGTTAAATAATATTTGGATCAAAGCATTGCATGTCACGTGATGAATAGTAGTTAAAATAATAATTTTATTTCTAAAATGCAACCCGCGTTACATTAAGATCTGGCAAGTCTAACAATGGACAGGTTTTTGTAGAGTATTATAAAGTAGCTACATCTCACAATGAGACATATACATTTAAAAGACACAAATTACACAAACATAACGTCATATAAACGTGCTAAATGTAACAACAAAAATGATATCTTAAATAGAGTTAACGAACATAAACATGCTAAATATCACAACTAAAAGGATATATTGAATAGAGTTAACGAATATAAACGTGCTAAAAGTAACAACTAAAAGGATATCTTGAATAGAGTTAACGAATATAAACGTGCTAAATGATTGTAACAACAAAAAGAATATCTAAAATAGAGTTAACGAATATAAACGTGCTGAATGATTGTAACAACAAAAAGGATATCTTGAATAGAGTTAACGAATATAAACGTGCTAAATGATTGTAACAACAAAAAGGATATCTTGAATAGAGAAAACGAATATAAACGTGCTAAATGATTGTAACAACAAAAAGGATTTCTAAAATAGAGTTAACGAATATAAACGTGCTAAATATCACAACTAAAAGGATATCTTAAATAGAGTTATCGAATATAAACGTGCTGCTAAATGATTGTAACAACAAAAAGGATATCTTGAATAGAGTTAACGAATATAAACGTGCTAAATGATTGTAACAACAAAAAGGATATCTTGAATAGAGTTAACGAAAATAAACGTGCTAAATGATTGTAACAACAAAAAGGATATCTTGAATAGAGTTAACGAATATAAACGTGCTAAATGATTGTAACAACAAAAAGGATATCTAAAATAGAGTTAACGAATATAAACGTGCTAAATGATTGTAACAACAAAAAGGATATCTAAAATAGAGTTAACGAATATAAACGTGCTAAATATCACAACTAAAAGGATATCTTAAATAGAGTCAACGAATATAAACGTGCTTAATGTAACAACAAAAAGGATATCTTGAATAGAGTTAACGAATATAAACGTGCTAAATGATTGTAACAACAAAAAGGATATCTTAAATAGAGTTAACGAATATAAATGTGCTAAATGTAACAACAAAAAGGATATCTAAAATAGAGTTAACGAATATAAACGTGCTAAATGTAACAACAAAAAGGATATCTTAAATAGAGTAAACGAATATAAATGTGCTAAATGATTGTAACAACAAAAAGGATCTAAAATAGAGTTAACGAATATAAACGTGCTAAATATCACAACAAAAAGGATATCTTAAATAGAGTTAACGAATATAAACGTGCTTAATGTAACAACAAAAAGGATATCTTTAATAGAATTAACGAAATAAACGTGCTAAATGTAACAACTAAAAGGATATCTTTAATAGAATTAACGAATATAAACGTGCTAAATGTAACAACTAAAAGGAAATCTTAAATAGAGTTAACGAATATAAAGGTACTTCTTGAATGCCATTTAAAAAAGTTATACGATAAGTACTTATTGGTTGTAACAACAACCAATAAATACAAAGAAAATGTTATATAAAGCTTAGTGAATGTTAAATATCAAGTAAATACTCTCCATTGAACTTATGAACGGGGATGTAAAATCTAATTTGAAAAAAAATTGTCTGATAGATAATAGAATTAACGAAAAAAAAAGTGACACTAAAACGAACAGCGCTGTTACAATATTATGCTCATATTGTGGGATTTTATACGCCAGTTGTGTTAAGTACGTGTATTTTGTGGGAAATTTAATGTCACTTAATGACGGCAAATAAGTAAAATCATCATTAAATCGTGGAGAAGGTAATTAAGATTCGCTCAGATTAATTATAGATTTTAATTATTTCAAATTAATTCTTTCACCCGATTTTTTGATACAATTCATTATGATAAAATCATTATCTAAATTATTTAAACCAAACTAATTATTTTTAACCTTTTCATGTTTGTAGGTTACGAAGATCGCAATATTTACATATGAAAATATTAACCGTCGATCTTCCGGTCACAACTTTATCAAAGTCAAACAAGAGGCCCAATAGGGCCTGTGATGCTCAACTGGCTGCATTTGTAAGACAATGTTTGTTTTTGTTTGTAATGCTGTTTAACGTTCAACTCAAGAATATTTCACTTATACGGAGACTGTCAGTTTTGGAAATGGTGGAGGACACGGGAGTATCGGAGAAAACCACGACCAAACAGCAAGTTAACTGACAAACTTTCGCCGTGCCATAAACTCAGCTGGGTTTAGCCAGTTGAGCTTAAAATGGATCAACAATGGTTATTTTTTTATATCTAGTAACAACGGGCATCTTGGACTAGTACAAACTTTTTTCAGGCTGACGCCCAGTGGCATAAGAGGAGAAGATTTTCACTAAATATTACACCAAATTTGCATATTTCTTGAAAATTGGGTCAATAAAAATTTTTTAAGAAAAAACCCGTTATATATTTAAAATCCAACACAGTATACTATCTATATTTGAAAATTTGAGCTCAATCGATGGAAAAAAGGATCCACAATGGCCATTTTTGTTTCTATTTTTAGTTACGGCGGCCATCTTGGATGTCAGGCGGGGTTGCCTGGTACAAACTTTAGTCAGGCCAACGATGGGACCTTCCACACACAAAATGTCATTCCAATTGGCCTAGTGGTTTCAGAGGAGAAGATTTTTACTTCATTTCAAAAAAATATTGCACCTAATTTGCATAATTAGTAAAAATTGGTTCAACGAAGAAAGACTCGGAAAAACCTGTTACATATGTTGAATCCTGCACAATATACTTTCTACATTTCGAATTTGAGCTAAATTAGTGGATAAATGGAACTACAATGGCCATTTTTGTGTTTTTTTCTATTAATAGAAAGGCGGCCATCTTGGATGTCGGGCGGGGTTGTCTGGTACAAACTTTAGTCAGGCCGAGGTAGGGATGAACCACACAAAGTTTCGTTCCAATTGGCCTAGTGGTTTCAGAGGAGATTTTCAAAAATTTCGCTAAATATTACACCTAATTTGCATAATTCTTGAAAATTGGGTCAACAAAACATTTCTCACAAAAACCAGTTACATATGTTGAATTCCCCACGATATACTTTCTACATTTCAAATTTGAGCTTAATTGGTGGAAAATGGATCCACAATGACCATTTTTGTGTTTTTTCTATTTATAGTAACTACGGCCATCTTGGATGTTAGGCGTGGTTGTCTGGTACAATCTTTAGTTGGGCCGACGTAGGGATCAACCACACAAAATTTTGTTCCAATTGGCCCAGTGGATTCAGAGGAGAAGATTTTCAAAGATTTCGCTAAATATTACACCTAATTTACATAATTCTTGAAAATTTGGTCAACGAAAAATTTCTCACAGAAACCCGTTAAATATGTTAAATTCCCCACGATATACTTTCTTTTCAAAGAATTGGTTAAATGTTACACCTCATTTGCATAATTCTTAAAAATCAGGTCAACGAAAAATTTCTCAGAAAAACCCGTTATATATGTTGAATGCCCCGCTTTCTTCTCTCTTCATTTCAAATTTGAACAAAAACGGTTAAAATGACTCAACAATGGCTATTTATGTGTTTTTGTTATTTATAGTAACAGCGGTCATCTTGGATGTCGGGCGGGGTCGTCTGGTATAAACTTTAGTCTACTCCACCTAAGGACCTTCCACACCAAATTTGATCCCAATTGGCCCAGTGGTTTCAGAGGAGATGATTAAAGTTTACGCACGCAAGGGCACACGCACGGACGCACGCAAAACCATGCCATAAGCTCAGCTGGCTGTAGCCAGTTGAGTTAAAAACACATCACGGACAATTCATTATAAATTTATCGGAAAAAAATAATAAAATTAGTAAAAGCTTTATGAATAAAAACTTGTATGTCTACAACGAATATGGTATTTCATGCACTTGCAAAGATGGTTGCAGTGTTTTGAAAATATAACACCAGGTTTATTATATTCAGTCAGTTTTTCGGATGATTGCAAAGGATCTAATTCATTAAAGAATGCAAAAATCATAATGATGTAGAAAAAAGCATTTGAAATATTATTTGCCATATAATGTATTAAATTAATGTAATAATTTTCAAGTAACATCTTATTCATTTAGAGAAAATAAATTGAAAAAAATAATTTAACTTCATAAGACGTTTGTGAATGTTGAGATACAAATATTTTACACACATGGTATATTTGATTTTTAAATTCATATGAATTGTAAATGTTAAATATGAAAGAAAATTCTTTGAAGAAAAGAAACGTGTCTTGAAATATTTAGTAATAGTGAATTTAGTACAAAATATCAAAAACAAAAAGATATGGCCAGCAAAAAAACTTTACGTGAAATTTTACTTGTAACACCTTGTCAATGTTTTTTCAAAGAGTTTTTTTACCTCCCTTCTATATAACTGCAATTCAGGAGAGTACGCCAACGTTTCACAAAATGCTTTGCTACCAACTTGTCCATATTTTTGTACTATGTCAAGTAAGTTTTATCACGTGTGGTCTATTTTTTTAAAGTCATAGCTAGTGCTAAGTATTAAACATTAAAGATGTGTAATTATGGTCCCATAATTGACTTAATATACTGAATAACAAGATTAGAACGTTATGATAAGTAATTTGAATAATAATCAACGCAGTTATTGGACCACTATTATCATATCTAAACAGTTCAATCTTTTCACAATAGCGAAGTTTTTTTTAACAAGATGTATCTTGTATATATATTATTATCAGTCGGTCTTTTGTTGGCTTTCAAAAATATAAACTTAATTATTTAAACCGTTTTAAATCCAACGATTCTCTCTTCCAGATACGAATCATTACCAATAAACTCAGATTCTTCAGCGTCTATGAATTGATATTCCAATTTAAATGGCATTATTCCTGACTGGGAGGTGCTTCAGTGACAGAGTGGACTAAAGCGCGCGAATCATGATCTCAGTGCCTCTCACCGCCTTGGTTCGGATCCCACTCGGGACAGATCCAATTTGAAAAAAAGGATCCTAGTCTCAGTTCGCTTGCCGAAGGTCGGTGGTTTTCTCCGGGCACTCCGGTTTCCTCCACTATCCCAGAACTGACCGCCTTGAAATAAGTGAAAGAATCTTGATTGGGGCGTAAAACTCCATTACTCCACTCCACTCCACTCCACTCCTGATTCGGAGATGACACCTTTTTATACTCTAGTTTATTCCATTCAAAACAATTAACAATACTTTGCATATTTAAATATTTATTGATTCAAAGGCAATTAGAAAAATGTTCGAAATGAAGTAATTGGAAAAAATGCTTCTTTTCATAAAAATTTTGAAAAAAAAAATCATAGAAACCTCCAGTGAGAAGATCTGTGGTAATCAGTTTTCTGAAAAATATGAAAAATATTAATCTCTTAAAACATGAAAAAGCAACCTCAAAACATACTAGATCTGATCTAATAACTACTTAGTTGTTAAGAGGCTAAGCAACAGGAACTTCAGAGTTCCAAACAGCACATGACAACCGTTTATTTTTAAAATTTATTTTTTTGTTAAAAAGAATCATGTTTGTTTTGATAAAATCAACATACATATCATTCATACTGAATGAAAAAAAGAAACTGTAACATATTTTTCTATTCTTATTTTTTTTTAAATTTCAATAAATTTGGTATTAAATACAAATGCTATCGCCATTGATACGTTT
The DNA here is from genome assembly GCA_029721355.1 of Tegillarca granosa. Classification (NCBI taxonomy): domain Eukaryota; kingdom Metazoa; phylum Mollusca; class Bivalvia; order Arcoida; family Arcidae; genus Tegillarca; species Tegillarca granosa. The sequence continues at coordinate 390,979 of CM056610.1, forward strand.
TACATTATTTATAGTAAAGACGGCCTTCCCTGAGTTTAGAGAGCCATGACTAATACTCCTTGATACACCCAAGGATCTTTTATTCCAAATTTAATTTTAATTGACAAAGGTTTTTATTGGAAGAATATTTTTTTAAAATTTAAAACAAAAAATTCTTCCCTGTTTGCATAATGCATAAAAATATCGTAAAAATAAATAAGATAAAATAAATAAATAAATAAATAAATAAATAAATAAATAAATAAATAAATAATAGATTTGTTATATCTCGGAGAAATAAATTCTTTATTTTAGATTTGATCAAAATCGGTTCATATAGAAACTTGTTAATGTCTTTTGTCTGTTTTTGCTTTTTAAAGTAATAGTGATATTAATTTTGGATTTCGAACGGCCGGCCATGTTCAGTTCTTACCAACCAAAGATAGTCATACCGATTTTATTTGAATTGGCATAATAATATTTAAAAGCAGATTATAAGAAATTAAGATAGTGAAAACATTGAGCACTCTGGAAATTGTATGTGAAATTCTGTTACATATATTAAAGACTATATACTGACATTACGGAGAACTTTTCAATATAATTAACGCCCCGTGTTCTATTCTTTATCTTTTTGCTATTCAAAGTAACACTTGTCAGTTAGTATTAAACAGCATTACTTTATTAAAAGTTTAATCCATATAACACAAGAACCTTTTGTACTGAATTTTGTTCCGATTAACAAAATGGTTCAACACGTTCACAGACACACGTACGCATATATGCATTATTACCATACCTAAAACATATCCTCGAGATCAAAAAGGAAAAAAACCTTAGGATAATACGATCGTAGTCACCATTGTAAACTTTTTCAATGCATTGTCTTCATTTGAGAAATTAGGAAGTTACTTAAATATTGATTATTTAAAAATTCTACAGAATGATACAGATTTAAAAAAAATACTTAAACAATTATAAACGGAGTTCTAATATTCATTAAGAGATTCACAGCAGGAGAAACAATTAAACAAAAAGTATCAAGTAGTTACGACAAGTATCGACCAAACGGTGGAAGTTACAACAAGTATCGACCAAACGGTGGAAGTTTCGACAAGTATCGACCAAACGGTGGAAGTTTCGACAAGTATCGACCAAACGGAGAAAGTTACGACAAGTATCGACCAAACGGAGGAAGTTACAAGTATCGACCAAACGGAGGAATTTACGACAAGTATCGACCAAACGGAGGGAGTTACGACAAGTATCGACCAAACGGAGGAATTTACGACAAGTATCGACCAAACGGAGGAAGTTACGACAAGTATCAACAAAACGGAAAAATAACGACAAGTATCGACCAAACGGTGGAAGTTAAGACAAGTATCGACCAAACGGAGGAATTAACGACAAGTATCGACCAAATGGAGGAAGTAACGACAAGTATCGACCAAACGGAGGAAGTAACGACAAGTATCGACCAAACTGTCGAAGTTTCGACAAGTATCGACCAAACGGAGAAAGTTACGACAAGTATCAACCAAACGGAGGAATTTACGAAAGTATCGACCAAACGGAGGAAGTTACGACAAGTATCAACAAAACGGAGAAATAACGACAAGTATCGACCAAACGGTGGAAGTTTCGACAAGTATCGACCAAACGGAGGAATTTACGACAAGTATCAACCAAACGGAGGAAGTTACGACAAGTATCGACCAAACGGAGGAAGTTTCGACAAGTATCGACCAAACGGAGGAAGTTACGACAAGTACGACCAAACGGAGGAAGTTTCGACAAGCATCGACCAAACGGTGGAAGTTACGACAAGTATCGACAAAACGGAGGAAGTTACGACAAGTATCGACCAAACGGAGGAAGTTACAACAAGTATCGACCAAACGGAGGAAGTTACGACAAGTATTGACCAAAAGGAGGAAGTTACGGCAAGTATCGACCAAACGGAGAAAGTTACGACAAGTATCGACCAAAAAGGAAGAAATAGCAATAATAATTAAGATATACGCGTTGATAATTGAGAATTTATATCTGATCTTTTAAAGAGGCGTATATAAAATACCGAATATCATTCTATTATTTAACTTAATTATCCTCCAAAGTTGTCACTTATGAGGAATGACTCTTCGAAATGTGCACATATGACACATCAAATGTAAACAGATATTTTTGTAAGTAATTTACCACATGTTCCTGGTGTAAGTAACAAATCATCTATGGCTATTATGGCGTGGTCTTCTGCTCCTCCAAATCTCTCAGCATGTACAGACACCTATAAAACAAATGTAAAACCGTCTGGCTACATACGCAATGTCACCAAACAAACTTCATGGAAACAGAACCAAAAAAACTAAAACCACAAAGGAAACAAAACATAAACAAATAAATAAATAAATAAATAAATAAATAAATAAATAAACAAATAAACTAAATAACTAACTAAATGAATAAATAAATAAATAAGTAAACTAACTAACTGACTAAATAAACAAATAAATAAATAAATTTGAAAAATAAATAAATAAATAAATAAATAAATTTGAAAAATAAATAAATAAATAGAAAAATAAATAGATAAATAAATAAATGTGAAAAATAAATAAATAAATAAATAAATAAATAAATAAATAAATAAACAAACAAATAAATAAATAAAATAATAATTATAAATAAAAAAATAAATAAGAAAATAAATAAAAAATGAATAAATAAATGAATAATAAATAAATATAATAAAAAAATATATATATATAAACAAACAAAGATAAATGCATTCTGATAATAAGTATTGAACTCTGGATTGGATACTTACAATTTTAATTGCACATTTAAAGTTTTTACTTCAAATAGATTGTTGAAGTTATATACAAAAATCTAAGCTTTTTAATAATGATATAAAAAACAAAAAAAATACAACATGACATTAACATTGGAAAATAAGATATTTCAGACTATTGATGCATTAATCACACTGATTCAGAAACAAATATATAGATTGTTGAGAAAAGAGTGCATTTTTGGGATTTTATTTTCATTAAGTAACTTGGACAAGAAAATGCTATTATGCTTGTAGAAAACTAAAAAGATTACGTTTACTAAAACAATACAAATGGTATACAGACTAGGCTTAATTAAACAATGCTTAAGGTCAAGGTTTAAAAAATAGGCTCTAATAATTTCAACAATGCTTAAGGTCAAGGGTTATACAAACTAGGCTATAATCACTTTAACAATGCTTTAGGTCAAGGCTTATACAAACTAAGCTTAATTAAAAATGCTTAAGGTCAAGGGTTATACAAACTAGACTGTAATCACTTTAACAATGCTAAAGGTCAAGGGTTATACAAACCAGGTTGTGATCATTTCAACAATGCTTAAAGTCAATGGTTATACAAACTAGGCTTAATTAAACAATGCTTAAAGTCAAGGGTTATACAAACCAGGTTGTAATTACTTCAACAATGCTTAAGGTCAAGGGTTATACAAACTAGGCTTAATTAAACAAAGCTTAAAGTCAAGGGTTTAAAAAATAGGCTGTAATAACTTCAACAATGCTTAAGGTCAAGGGTTATACAAACTAGGCTATAATCACTTTAACAATGCTTTAGGTCAAGGCTTATACAAACTAGGCTTAATTAAACAATGCTTAAGGTCAATGGTTATACAAACTAGGCTGTAATCACTTCAACAATGCTTAAGGTCAAGGGTAATACAAACTAGGCTATAATCACTTCAACATTGCTTAAGGTCAAGGGTTATACAAACTAGGCTTAATTAAACAATGCTTAAAGTAAAGGGTTATACAAACTAGGCTGTAATCACTTCAACAATGCTTAAGGTCAAGGGTAATACAAACTAGGCTATAATCACTTTAACAATGCTTTAGGTCAAGGCTTATACAAACTAGGCTTAATTAAACAATGCTTTAGGTCAAGAATTATACAAACTAGACTGTAATCACTTCAACAGTGCTTAAGATCAAGGGTTATACAAACTAGGCTGTAATCACTTCAACAATGCTTAAAGTCAAGGGTATACAAACTAGACAGTAATCACTTCAACAATATTTCAGATTAATTTATTTTATTAACCAGTCATTAAAAATTCGAAAATAAAGTAAGGTCAGTTCTGGTACGGTGAATAAAATCAAAGTTCAGGAAATAGTTAAACTAACAAATTTTCCCAAACTTGTAGGTTTCGAACCTGTCATTTTAGATTCAAAATATAGTTTTTGTCACTGCATAAAATGGCATTGTATTATAGACACATCTCAATCAATCATTTGAATGTAAATCATTTAAATGTAAACATTTTTGTTCAACCCACGATTCTGTGGTAGTCATGTTTGTAATAACAATGTTACTCTGTCAACTTACTATAAAGTTTCAGGTACTCTTCTAAAATTATAAATATTCTTTACAAAGTATATAATTAGGATCAATTTAAACAAAAACAGGGTATTAAAATAACACATTGACAAAATGATGCTTTATTTTTGCCAAGACTTATTTTAGAAATCAAAGTTTGATGTTTGTTTAATTTGTGATAAATGGTATGTTATTTTTTTTTCAAATAACGTTATTACTTTTAACCTTCAAAAGACTACTTGCTCACAAACAAAGAGCCGAGAATAAACAGTATAGTATAGACAAACAATAAAACCTTGTGTGTCGACTAATTTATATTTACACCTTTTAAATATACCTTTAGATTTTCACCAGCAAACACATTTACAAACATTTTTCTCCATTCGTTTGTATAAATTTCATGAACAGTTTCAGAAGGTCCGAACGTATCTGAATACGGTCCGGATGTAGATGTAATCGTTAAACTTCCATATTTTGGGAAATCCGGATCTGTACTTGTAATGTGATAGAACAAAGAAAAGCAGTAGTTTTGATCTAAAACAGAAAATAAAAAAATGGATAGATAGATAAATAAATGAATAAAAAATTCTATAAACATTATAAGGGCATAAATAAATAACTAAATGTAAAGAAAGCATTGAAAATATAAATGATACGATAAATTATCATTTTTAAATTCATGTTTTCGATGACAACTTTTTAGTTTTCCTATTACTATTCCTGAATTAAAATTTTAAACACACATCGTGTATTGTTGTTTGATTATATTTCTTTGAATATTTGTATTTCAGTGGAATTCAATGTTTTATACCATTTAGCTCCTTCTTAATAAATCTTACTATATTGATAGTTCCAATTTTTTTCTAAAGGCAAATACATAAAAATATCTCTCTCACACACACACACACACACACACACACACACACACACACACACACATTGCATGTGTTTTGATTGATTAAACAAACACTTAAAATATAAATACTTACTTTTTAAAACACCGCTCTCAAGTGTGGCATATTCAAAGTAATTACTACTAGAAGGGTCAATAGGTAACGATATGTAGTAACTGCCCCGGTCTTTCTCGGGTAATCCAACACCAGACCCATCAGGACCTGTCCCCTCTTTCTCTATACTTCCCTAATATTAACGTTATTAAATATAATAATAAAATATTTTGAAATATATTTGTTGGAACAGTATAAAAATGATAATAAAATAATAAAACATGAGGCATGATAGTTAAATACATAAGGTTCTTAAGATATGTCAGATTTTATAGTAATTAGTACTGGTGTCTATTTATTTAATTAAACACAGACATACCACTCCTTGTCGGGGTTTATCTAAGTCTTTTAATATAATAAAATGTAAAATTGTTAAACAAAAAATAATCCTTCAACCCACAACTAAAGAGAAAATGTGGGAACATGTATAATAACGATAAAGAAGGATTTATTATCAAAGAGATGAGAAATAAAAATTCGAGAAAAAAAAATTAACTTCGTAATAATAAAACAAACATATAAGTCCTTGTCCATATCACAATCCTCCAAACAAAGTGAAAACTTTGATAGCTGGCAAAATTAGTTATACACGTGAACTTCCATCAAGGAAGTGAGGCTGGGTGCTCCGGAAGGGAAATCACCTCCTGTCTAGCTAGCTACACCCGTCACGTGCAAAGTCAATTTTGAGAATGAAAGGAACAAAGAACTATGGTAAGTCAAATATATCCAATATAAGTTTGGATACAGTGACTACATACTTATCAACAATATTGTGATAACTTTTAAGGGCCTTAATTAGACTAGACTTGCAATAATTTTGCGTCAACAATTTAATTGTAAGCAGTTTGTTTCGTTGTAGAAAGTCCCCATAGTGAGAAAAAGCTCTACCATAACGTATTCACTGTGAAACATATACTCCATACGTATGAGATGCCGAGATACCATGAAAAGAAACGGAAAGTTGACAACAGAAAAATTAAAGTCATGACGTTTGTCGTATAGCTTCAGATGTAATCCTTCGTGGGTGTCATAATTGAGGTATAAGTGCAAATATGAGGCAGAACATAGAGAATCTGTCGTGTCTTTTATTTCAAGCTCACTCGGATAGATGGCATTCACATTTTTCCAGATTTGGGATTATTTAGGGATAGAACGTCATCTATAAATCTGTATGTGAAGTTGAATAATTTAGCGACAGTCTTTTCTTCAGAATTGACAATATTCTGTAAAATTCTGAAATGAGTTTAATGTCTACGATGAATGTAATTATAACACAGACCCAAAAAAAATCGAGGAGGAACTCACCATGGTAACAAATAAACTTCCTATTTAAATTTATAGATTCCTTATCACATGTCAGGTATACCGACAACAGATTGTCAAGTTGTTGTATTTCTATTTTAGTAATGTACTCATCTTAGGAATAAATCTACATTGATAGTGACTTGTGAACTTCGAATTACGATCTTGAATTTATCGCGACATAAAGAAAAACAAACCTGACTTTGCTGCCATCGAACAGAATCTCCTTCTGGCTGGTGAAGAAAGCAGTCATCCAAATAATTTTCAAAATTACATCCTGTAAATATAAGCTGGCTAAGTTACAAAACTTCGGTTATAGAAACACACATACACCCATGTTATTATATATCTAATATCTAATATTCAGAAATTATTATATATAATTTTGTTTTATTGTCTGTAATCTTTATTAGGTTATTAAACAAATTACTAGTATGTATACTACTGTCTGTGTCACCGTGTTTGTGACAGTAAATTATGCAAACTTTGTATACAAAATCTAATTCATTTGCATAACGACAGGCATTTTTATCGCTTACTTGAATCTAGTCGTAATTGAAAATTGCTATGCCGAAGACAAAGGTGAATATACATTTCTGTTGAGTTGAAAAATCTTTGTATTAACTGAAATCAAAAGTCAACAAGTGTTTCGTTATATGACCAGAATAAATTCAAAATAACTTTTTCTTGTGCGGAGGACGGTTTTTAGCTGTCATCACGTAAAAAATTTCTGTTTTAAAACTGTCGGTTAGTGGGGATTAGATAATGGAAATTGGAGTTTCAAAAAGTCTTTGGAAATCCTGACATCTAATTTCACCTGTTGGTATGTTATATTACTGTCTGGCGACTTTACGGGCCGTAATTATAATGTTTCTGAGTGATTTTCTCTAAACTTCAGTTTTATCATAAAGGAGTACGACAACCTCACCCAATCAAAATGAAGAAAATTTATAGTCATACAATTCTATTCTAAATATTTTCACCTTAGTCAGAGATGTTTAAAGGCCTCATTGCCTCTTTGCATGTATGACGCCATCATCTTAATAAAAGTGGTAAAAGAAATTGTCGTATAAAGTTTTGGAAATACATGACAGTCTGACTGAGCGAGATCAGACCAATAAGGCGGCTGTTCAATTAATCTAAAGCCACAATAATTAATGGCAGTCATGGCAATGACAGACTTGTGAACAGGAACATTGACTGTGAAACAAAACACATTAACAGAGATTTCCGCGCAGCTTGTTTAATATTTTCCCGAAGCTGTTTCGAGATTGCTGTATAGTATGTGTCATGATTTTTAAATAATCCGACGTCATAACCTTTTCTGCTGATGGAACTGTCTTTACCGTCTTAAGTGGTTGTTGAATATATAACACAAATACCAGTCAAATTTTGATGTGCGAGATGTGCACATTTCGGAAATTCATTCCTCACCAGTGACACTAAAACCGAAAAGTTTGATAGATAAAAAAATAAGCCAAACAGTTGAAAATTTATGAATCTAAAGTTAAAAAATTATGTAAATCCAAATCCAGATAAAGAATGCTTTGCATGAGGGAACAAACTTAGTTTTGAACCATTTTGTTTCTATTTTTTAGACTTTTTGTGACCTCTGTGGTGACATAATGGACCAACGTTTCACCTATAACATCAAATCTCTGAAGAAAATAAGCAGGATCTGCTCCTACATTCTGACCATTTAAGTTTTAAAGTAGCATATGTAAGAACATCTTTCCCAAGTGTTTCTACCAGTGTGGATATCCTTAGGTGCTTAAACTTAAATCTTATACAAAAATTGGACCGCTGCTTTTTTACTGATATTGTAAAAGTCACTAGCCTTGTTTACTTTAAAATGCTATTTCGTCGATATAAACAGATCAAAGACATCGATGCTATCCTCCTCCATTATAAGACTCACAACATATCAATCAGTCATTGTACATTCTGAATGTTTTATATACAAATAGCAAATATACTATAAGTATAGAATGCTTTACTGAAGAGGTATGAAGGCAAGAATTGCACTAAACAAACAATCATGAAATAAGAAATGTGATTGAAACTAAAGGCACGATACTTTTAATTTATATCGATCTTGTGTGATTAAGGAAACCGGAGTTCTTACATCGACAAGCTAACTTACAATCTTTCTCAAACTAGTAGTTCCAGTGTTAGGTGATATACAAACCAAAATTAATAAACTACTTAGTTTTTGAAATAAGAAGTAGAATCAGTCATGGTGTTATATTAAAATATTCTAAACTAAATGTTCAAAAAATGTATGTTAAAACATAACTGTTTTAATTATTCCATTCAGAGAGACAATTTTAAATATGGCAATATAATAATAAAAGATTAAGCTAAAACAAAAAAATTAAATATTATATAAATAAAACAAACATACCAGTCCTTGTCCATATCACAATCCCAAAAACAAAGTAAAAACTTTGCAAACTGGCAAAATATGTTATACACGTAAACTTCCATCAAGGAAGTGAGGCCGGGTGCTTTAAAAAATACAAGTATGGTCAATAGATATAAAAATAGCAATAGCCTAATTTTAATTCAACCAAAAACTAAACAAATAATAGATAAATAAAAAGAAATAAAAAAACAAATATCTCAAACTATTATTTTAGACTCGCTGGTAATGACGTATTTATACAATTAGTACAATGTGGTAAACGTGATAAAGGTTTCCAATGAGTTGTTTAAAACAACTCTAAATATCACTCATGAGGAATTATTTTCCGAAATGTGCACAATTGGCAGATTATAATTTAACAGGTATTTGTGTTATATATTATGTACATAATGGCCATATCACAACATAAGAATTTCAACAGTCGACAGTACTAGGACCATAAAATCTTGAAATGTCGTAAGGGAGTCGCCAATATTCGTAAGATATCTTAGCAAGGTCTTTTAAACTCGATGCAAATTTGGGTGAATCGAAAAACCGTCTTTTTGAGGTCCTACCTTGTCGTTAAGCACAGCGTTACGATTGTACATTAGAATAAGATGTCGCAGTTGTATCGTAGCACTGTCTTGGAATCGTCGTTATTGAAAGATTTTGCCCCAAGATCAGTCGGTAGTCCAAAGACTCGGAAAGATCGTAAACGGCGGGTAGATACATTGTGACAGGGCTATCAGGGTCGTATAAAAGTGACATCAAGATCAACTTCAAACTACGTGGAATTTAATTTGAATTTAGATATTTAAAAAACTGAATATACGATTTACCAATTGTGTCTATTGTCGATGGTGGTAATGTTGTTGTAGTCATTATCGTAGTAGTAGTAGTAGTAGTAGTAGTAGGCGTGGTTGTAGTGGTTGTAGGCGTGGTTGTAGTGGTTGTAGGCGTAGTTGTTGTGGTTGAAGGCGTGGTTGTTGTAGTTGTAGGGGTGGCCGTTGTGGTGTTACTCTTATCATAAGAAGCTGAAAGTGATAAAATTGTTACTGCATGATTAAATATCACTAAAAAACTGATTTATAAAATAAAAAAATTGTTGTCCTTGATGTTAACAATGGCAAGAAATTTTCCGAAAAACCACTTTTTAACTGTAAAGTTTTTTTGACACTTCAAATATGTTTTGTTGAATATGATCTATATTTTGCGATACGATAAAACCATATGTAATAGTCGATTGAGTGTGAGACTTGTTGGACTTGTGTCACTATAAAATGTGTTCTAAATGGTATACATGTTAAGTATTGTGTTTTTGGTGTCGAACAAACTTTCTCTCGTTCAACGGAATGACAACTATTCGTATACAACCTGTATCACCGCCTTGCAGCATAAAAAGTGGCTACTTTAAATACGGTGTCGGTCTTCTTAATATAAACAGTCAAACCGAATTGTAAAAACAGAAGATGATTCTTTAGGTAGAAGTTCCATTTATAATCACACAATACTTAAATGTACAATAATAATTAAATAACAAATACATGTATGAAAAATTCCTTAGTTATTTTAAATGTTATTAAACGTTGCATCAGCAAGTATCTAGCTTTCTCATGCTTACTGACTTCTAAGAATAATCTGAGAAGAAATACGCATGTGCGTTAGATATTGTGTGGTCCGTAATACTAGTGGACACTCAGAACAACTTCCACGTGCTTGCTTCATAAAGTTAGTACGTCACAGACAAGCATGCTAGCTTCCTGCCCAAACACATAAAATGTAAAAACAAATCAACAATATGTTCTCTAAATGTCAAGTGTGTGCCTGTTGAGGAAGCACTATCTTAAATTTAAAGGTAATAGAGGTCCTTACCAGGTTCGTGCTAACACTCTTTTAAAGACTGGCGCTCTACATCAAAGTATTTACGCCCAACTTGGCAAGGCAATTTTTTATTTATAAGGAGTCAAAAATCCTCGGGTTGTTGAGATAATCAAAATACCCAAGAAAACCACTAAACGTCTAAGACTTTTTTATTTGAACATTGCGGGAAAAGACCCTTTTATCCGTTACCTCTTTTATATAATGATATTACACAGCATAATAAATGTTAGAGTTTCTAGACATGGACACAATTCTTGCGAAAAAATCATGTTTGAAATAAGGTAAACGTTTTATCATATAATCTCTGGTGTTTTTTGTTTTATGACCCACTGTTATTCATTAATAAACAGTGTTTTTTAAATAACATTTCTATTTTATTTTAGCTATTTGTAAAACTTTTTTTATTTTTTAAATTTTTCCAAGCCGCAAATTGACCTTTATCGAATGACGCATTCATCATTTACTCTCCAATGCCAAAAGCAAAGGTAAAAATATGTCATTATTCTGCAATTTTAACTGCAGTAATTAAGCTTTCTTTGTTTAAACTAGACCCAGAAAAGTGTGCCCGTCGCTTCAGTTAAATAGTCCTGCATCCATGTCTGATATGTTTGTACAATTTACACGGTTTCTGCGCGATGCACTTCTTCATGTGTTTTTGTTATAACTTAGTTCATTTTAAACAGTTAGGTGTTTGTTCAAATATTATTTCAATGTTTTGTAAGAGTACCATTTTGCAAGAAGTTATGAAGTTGCTCGATACATGTCGACCTGTTTTCTGAAATGGTCATAAAGAATTTATATTTGTGTTGTTGAGATATGTCATAACTCTTAAAAAAAGAAAAAAAGGTTCTGAAAAATAGAATTATTAGAAAATGAAAATATACGTTTGCCAAATCGTCTATTGCCTTCGGTTTAAATGGAGAAAAATTTTAGTCAGCAATGTTTAAATCGCTAACTTACAAAATTTACTGTATAAATAAGTAAATAAGGTTGTGATATTCTTTTTTTTTTTTTATTTTCAATGACAGCGCTTAAAGCATTTACAAGATATAGCAAATAAAACACAAACATACCAGTCCATGTCCAAATCACAATCCTCCAACAATAATAACAAGTAAAAACTTTTAAAAACTGGTCATTTAAGTTATATACCTGAACTTCCATCAAGGAAGTGACGCCAGGTGTTCCAGTAGGATCTGATATTTTAAGGATCTACACGGATGCCCTGAAAGATCCTTTAAGATGTTGCATTAAAACTAAAAAACTGTTTTTTAATTATTAATGGATGACAATTATATTCATTCAGTTAAAGGTATGATTTGTCTTTTAGTATATTTAGAATTTGTTTAGTTTAAACGACATAGCAGACATAGATAATACCTGACTAAATTCTAATTTCTACATTCAGTTTGTGCAGATGAGCCGTATGTATTTTCCTACTAATACTCGTTCTTAATTCATAGCTGAATTAGATAACGAGTGTGCAGTTTCACCTTGCAGATAAACAACCTGTGTTTGAATCAGATCAGTAGTAAACAAAGAGTAATGAACGGTATTTATTAATTGTAAACAGGGTACTTCTTTCATTATTGATTCAAGGTGATTTTACATCGGCTTTTAACTCTGATATGCAGTTTCTTATCTAGGTAGAAGATCACTATGAATTTCAAATCAAATAACATGCTTAAATGATAACCTTCACCTGAACTCTGGATGTTGAAAATATCTGTGTTTTTGGAAGTGATTTTAAGAGACAATTTTAATATTAAGATATTAAAACATACACAAACTAAAGAAAAGAAGTAAGGGTTAGGGTTAGGGTTAGGGTTAGGGCAAAAAAATGTTCTAAGCATTTAATATATCCAATTTATTATTTTATTTTTTTTTAAATTCTATTTATAGTGAATACCCCTCTCTCTGAATATTCATAATCATATAAACTCTTTCTCTCTCTCTCTTTAAAATATCCAGTTTCTGCTGACTTTCCTCTTTCTTTATCTCTCTTACTTCCTTAATGTTTTCAGTGCCAGATCTCTCCCTCTCTCTCTCTCTAAAATATTCAGTTTCTACTGACCTTTATTTCTCTCTCTCCAAGAATATTCAAATTTATAAAAATCCTCTCTTTTATAGATTCAGTTCTCTCTCTCTCTCTCTCTCTCTCTCTCTCTCTCTCTCTCTCTCTCAAATGACAGTTTCTGTTGGAACCCGCTCTCTTCTTCTTAATGTATTCATTTCCCGATACCCTCATTTCTCTCTCTCTCTCTCTCTCTCTCTCTCTCTCTGTCTCTCTCTCTCAAATGACAGTTTCTGTTGGACCCCGCTCTCTTCTTCTTAATGTTTTCATTTCCCGATACTCTCTCTCTCTCTCTCTCTCTCTCTCTCTCTCTCTCTCTCATATAACAGTTTCTGTTGGACCCCGCTCTCTTCTTCTTAATGTATTCAGTTCCCGATACACTCTCTCTCTCTCTCTCTCTAAAAATCAGTTTCTGTAGGACCCCGCTCTCTCTTATTAATGTTTTCATTTTCTGATACTCTATCTCTCTCTTTTTCTCTAAAATATCAGTTTCCGTTGACCCCCATCTGTCTTGTTTTTAAAATATCCAATTTTCGCTGAACTCCCCCCCTCTCTTTTCAAATATTCAGTACCCAATATCTCCTAAACATTCAGTTTCCGCTCATACATCCTCTCTCTTACTCTTTTTCTCTCCCTTAATGTATTTAGTTCCCAATCTCTCTCTCTAACACACACAAACACACACAACAGAAATTTGTGAATTATACGAGTACCATAGTAGATTATGTTTACCGTAGATTCCAGAAAAAAATCTACAGACAACGTTTATTCGTTTTAGGTGAAAAATAGGCTGGTAATAACCATATTTATTTATTTGTTTATTTATTTATTTTGGACATTATGGGCAATTATTTAATTCAAAAGCTGTTTACATCTCTAATTATTACATATTAATAATAATAATTTTCAAGTAATAGGACTTAGAAAAAACATATGTCATCCCCATATTAATTAAGTGATTAATACACTTGAGTTGATCATCAAGCACCATCTTGCTGACTGGTGTAAGATATACTTGTATATTACAGGTTATTTTGGAATGTATTACTACCAACACACAATTTATCTAATGCAATTAAAATTCTATACAAATACTGGCATTTGTGTTATATATACAGCTAAAATAATGACTGGAGCAAATTATATATGAAATTTTTATGAAAATAAATAATTAAAAATTAATTTGAACCTCTTTTTGTAAGAGACATTATAAAAGAAATGGAAGAAAACTTGTTTTCTTTCAGTCACGTGATCTCATTTATATTTATATATATAAATATATATATATATTTAATATATATTATTTTATTTTTTTAATCATTAACAACAGCATCATGTCTTCTATAGCTACATAGGTAAGGTGACGTACTCCTTACTTGAGGGATTAGGGTTCGATTCCCAGAGAGAGCGGATAATTATTGAAAATTATAATGATAAAATATCCTGTAATTTATATTCAATAATTCTATAATAATCTAATGAAACTTAAAAATGTAAAAAAAAAAATAAATAAAATTAAAAAAATGAAATTAAAAATTGAGACTTAAAAATTATAAAAGAAAAATTAAATTATTATTGCTTTAAAAAGATAATGATAAAAATAATATTTTATTGCTTTTTTTTAAATAGGAAATACATATAATTTTCCTGAAAAATCCTTAAAGCCTCCTTAAAGATTTTTAAAATTTCAGTTCCATTAAGGATCTCTAAGGAGTCCTTAAAGACTTCTTAAAGTCATATTTAAGGATCCTTAAAGCCAACTGAAAGGTCCTTAAAGAGACATTTTAGGCAGCTTTAGGGAGGCTTGAAGGATCCTTAAAGATGCCTTTTAATCATGTGGAAACAACTATCAACCATGATCTTGTTAATATGTATCCACAGCTTTAAAAGGTTAATTGCAAGATAAAAAGTACCTAACATCCAGTTTCATTTGATTTCTTAACATCACAATAAAAGCTCTTATTCAGTTTTCTTGTTAATTATATTATAGTCTTGTATCTAAAATTAAGATGTCATACTTACAAAAGTGTTACAGTTGTCAAAAAGAATGCACATTTATTTTTTTACTACTTACGATCAAAGAATAGCAATTTAGATTTATTCCTGATATCATTTAAATATCTTTTAAATTATGCTACTCTCGATTGTTCTTTATTTAATTATTCTAATTTTTTTTTTATACATCATCATTTATCTTAAATTTGAAATTTATTGGAAACTAAGGTTTGTTCCCTCATGCAAAGCATTCCTTAGCTGGATAT
Source organism: Tegillarca granosa (assembly GCA_029721355.1). Classification (NCBI taxonomy): domain Eukaryota; kingdom Metazoa; phylum Mollusca; class Bivalvia; order Arcoida; family Arcidae; genus Tegillarca; species Tegillarca granosa. The sequence continues at coordinate 406,272 of CM056610.1, forward strand.
GGATTTATATAATTTTGGAACTTTAGATTCATTATTTTCAACTGTTTGGCTTATGTTATTTATCTATCAAACTTTTCGGTCTTAGTGTCACTGATAAGGAATGAATTTCCGAAATGTGCACATCTGGCACATCAAAATTTAACTGGTATTTGTTTTCTATATTTATCAATCTTGCTAACAATAATATACCTACCAACATTAAAACCATTGCATTGATTTGAGGTAGTTCACGACAAACGGGTCTTTGAGGCCTAAAAATGTCTTCTTGCGAGAAGCTTATTCTTATTTTTAGACGGATTTTAATTATTAAAATTAAATAGCATTAATAACTGTTTCATAATTCACGGAACAATCGCCATCGTAGTTTTGTAAACACTAAAACACTAAGGTCATAGACAATAATATAAGATGTTGAAGCTGCACCAAATTTGCAAGCCTCAAAGATCCATATGGATGCTAATAATAAATTATGTGATGAAAACTCTTTTGTCATTGACCTAAAAATATGAATATTTTTTTTTTTTTCATTTTCAAATGTTATATTTTTAATAATTGTTGTTTAATAAAATACCGGGTATTCATTTAATGAACTTAAATACAAAAACATGCTATAACGCACAATATTAAATTTAACAATTACACAGATATGTTGTATAAGGTGTATAATATTAAAACGTTAATGAAGTTTTTCGTGAAAATATTTCAACCACTTAGCTTAACTGCCATCGTGAGCACAAGTAGAACAATTTTCTTTTAAATCTCGTTAAGTTTGCTACTTTAATTTTACTTAATTATTATTGATTTGGCATTTTACCTTCATCAAGTTATAAGAATCAAAATTATTTCGTTCAGTATATACTTGTCATGTCTGGTCGATTCTTTTTCTTGTTTGTTGTTTTTAGTTGCCTTTGAGCATTCCATTTTTGTTAATATCATTTGTTTTAGCAACTGTTAGCTTTACACGCGTACTACGTGTAATTCCAATAATGCATAAAAATTCTAAACAAACTTAAGGACCAATCTAAATGGTTTTATTTTAGGTATTTTTTGTGTCAGTAAATATCACTTTATTATATCTTTTAAATAAAAGAGATAAAATGAACAAGTTGGCATACAAGTCATATAAATGTTAACAGAAATACCTGTTAATAAGGTAATTTTAATAAAGAAATAACAAGATCTTATTATTTTGCAATATATATGTATTACAATAAGGACTGATTACATAGATTACACAGGTAAATGAAACCTTATTAATCACTCTGAGTTTAATATAAGTTGTGAAATATTGTGACTATTATTTTTTGATTTAACAATTTTAAATCCAAACTTTATCTTTTAATCACAAGACAGTAGAATAAAAAACACTTATTATAAATTAAATTGTTTAAAAAGCTCATAAATGTACTAGGATTTACACTAAATAAAATGATAAAATGTTAGTCAAACAACAAATTAGCTATAATACAGTTATATATTTTCAGTACTCTATTTTAATCCATGCAATTCGTTAGTGGTTCGTCTATAGTTTAGGTTGCAGGTTATGGTTCTGAAAATTTAAAAGACAAAAATTGTCAATAACTTTCTACATGTTTTTAAATTACAAAAACATTATAAAATTATAAAACGATAAAATTAAAATTTTTCTATTTACGATTTTAATAAAATATCACGATATTGATATTAGGGATATGATCACTTCAGAAAAGATTGAAGTTTACAAATCAGTCTTTATCATTTGTAATTTGGAATATAGTTTATTCGATTTGAGCATAAGCAGACCTTTGTAGATTAAAACATTTCACTTGGTAAACTTTAGTCTTTCTTTTGTTACCTACATTTATACTTAATTAACCATATACTAGTAATTGTACCCTTATTAGGTTGACTGTGACATACAAAAGAACATGGTTGAATGTAAAATTTTGCTCTACATTTATGAGTTCAATCTTGTCATTAACTATATTTAAAAACAGAAAAATGTAAGTAAAAGACACACGTGACACTAGTCAATGTTACCATTAGCGCGACATTATTTAATATTTATTTAATATGATTTAATAATAACGCTCAAAATAAATCGAGAACAAAGTAGGAAAACTGCTACTATTTATGATAGACCTTAAAACTGTTTTATTGAAAAGTAATGTTACGAATACCGTTTCATAATATATATTAATAATTACTTATTATCACATGATGTTTGTGAGATATGGTACACAAGTACATAATATTTTATGATTTTAAACTTTTGAAATATTGTTTTAGGTAGTCAGATAAAAAAAAAGAAGTAAAATATTTGGAGCAAAAAGAAAAAAAACTCATTTTGTAATATAATGATTTGTCATTATCTCAATAAACAAACAACACAAATAAAAAAATACAACAATAGCACAATGATAAAACACAAAAAAAAACAAGTCCATCTTCACTAAAAAATAAACATAAAGGGACATGCAGAAATAAATCTAAGAAAAAAAACCGCCAATTGCAAAAAATAGTTTCTTCGCTATTTTTCAAATAATTTTCAAAAGTTTTCGCCATGCTCATTTTAGCAGTTTGTTAAACAGACGTGTTCAGAAAGCAAGAAAGACAGAATAATTGATTTGATTCTATCTTTAATAAAACAAATAAAAATCTACAACTACTGAATGAACCAATCATCTTATGTTTTACAAAGAACGAACTTACTTACGTGTAACAATTATTGTTGTTATTACTTACAGCATTTTCCAGGAGTAAGCATGATGTTTTCCAAAGCAATTTCAGCTGCACCTACTGCATAATCCTTCAAATCTCTGGTTGCTGTGATTTTAACCTGAAATATTAAGATTTTTTCTAAAAAATGCTGTAAAAAGCATTTCAACCATACAAACATGCTAAATACGAAATTTCTCAACAACAAATACACAAAATTTCTTATTATTAAGAATATATTTCTTAGCTAGATCACTAGTACAACATTATAATTTGATAAAGTACAATGTTTGTTACTGGCATAATTGTGATAAATATAGTTGTCACATTGCACATTATTTCAAGTTCATATCAAACTGTATCGGTCTTTTAGTATATATCGAATTTTAGAACCATTGTACATGTTCCAAAACAATATCTGTAAAATTTTGATGTTCCATATGTGCACATTTCGGAATATTATCCACATCCTTGACAATAGGGACCGAAAAGATTGATAAAAAACATTAACATAACAGTTGAAAAATAATAAATCCACAGTTCCGAAATAAAAAAATCCAAATCCAGAGAAGATATGCTTTGTAGGAGAAAAAAAACCTTTAGTTTAAAACATTTTTGAAAAATTAAGACGACTGAAAATTCGCAATTTGGAATACATTTTTATCAGTATGAAACACTCGCTACTGAGTTAACGATACACTCGGTAAGTTTAACTCAATCAGCATTGGTATTCCTTCAGGAGTAGTAAATGTTTAACAAAAATACATTAGACTTGACCTAACAAGAAGATGGAAAGTTGTTTTAAACAATTCAAAAAGATGAAGCACGAAAATAATTTAACTTTCATTCCGTCTAATCTACTCAAAAATTGACGGGCACTAATGAAAAAATGATCTGTTAAAATGATATACAGAATATGTCAGTATATATAAAATATACTATTTAGCAAAATATTCAGCCGTCTTGATTTTTGAAATTTATTTTAAAAAAACTAAGGTTTGTTCTCTCATTCTAAGCATTCCTTGGCTTAATTTGGATTAATATAATTCTGGAACTTTATATTCGCTAATTTTTAACTGTTTGGCTTATGCATTTTTATCTTTCAAGTTTTTCGGCCCCTAGTGTCACTGATGAGGTATGATTTTTCACAATCTGCACATATGGACATCACAAACTTTAACAGGTATTTGTGGCATATATACAGGCAATTAAAAGTTGTAACATACAACAACATGCAGCATGACCTAAACTTCGTGTGTGTGTGTGTGTGTGTGTGTGTGTGTGTGTGTGTGTGTGTGTGTGAATTTAAGTATATATTTTTAAACGATGTGGAAATACTACGCAATAAACATCCATTTCAATAAAAGTTTACCTTCAAGTTTTGTCCAGCAGGAATAAGAAGAGAAACTTTTTTCCATTTCACTTCTGAATATTGTGTTACAGTCGTTGAAGCACCCGAAGTAGAAGAAAGTGTTAATGTGCCTTCCATAGGCCACTCTGTGCCTGTTGACATGTGGTAGTACAAGGAGAAGCAATATTCTTTGTCTATAAAAAAAACACAAAATAAATCAATAAATAATGAAAAAATTATTTAAAGCTTTTGCTTTCACTATATTTGTAAAACAATGCTTTCACAAACAAATATGCTATGTTGACATAATTTAGAAAATATATAATACACATACCAGTTAAATTTTGATACCTAATTGTTAAGAACATCAGTTTGGCAAATCTTTTTATGGTCGTTATTTAGCAATAAAAATAAAAAGCATTTTTATTTTTATTTTTAATTTTTTAAAATTTTTTTTATTTTTGAAACAAATTTTAAAACTAAGGTTTGTTCAAACATGCAGAACATTCCTAGAAGGTTTTTTTCAAATAATTCTAGAACTCCGGAATTGCATATTTTAAATGTCTGGGTTATTTTTTTATGTAACAAATTTTACGGCCCCTATTGTCACTGATGAGGATTGATTTTCCGAAATGTGTACTTAAGGCACATCATAATTGAACAAGTATTTTTGTTAGGTATATTTAATATATATGTAAATGTTTTATCCAAAAGTTATCCAAACAGATCTGAAACGAATTGATGCGCCTGGGATAACTCCTAGAAACATTAACGGGGCCGTTGAAGTAAACAACAAACGTTAAGAAGATTGTATGTTATTTTAATTGTATAAATAAAACATCCCCATCATTTAGCAAAATTTTCAGCGGTTTTAATTTTTGAAATTTATTAAATACCAAAGGTTAGTTCCCTCATGCAAAGCATTCCTTAGCTGGATTTGGATTCATATAGTTTTGGAACTTTAGATACATTCATTTTCAATTTTTTGGCTTATCTTTTTTATCTATCAAACTGTTCGGCCCCTAGTGTCACTGACGAGGAATGATTTTCCGGCTCCTAGTGTCACTGATGAGGAATGATTTTCTGCAATGTGCACATATGGCACATAAAAATTGTACAGGTATTTGTGTTATATATGTATAATCTTCTGAGATCAGTATTATATTGAAGTTAACAAAATTACGGTATAACGGGCCGATAAATAACGTGTAAAGTATCACTTGAAAAACCAACATGACTCTTACCTATTTACAAAGAAATTACTTTTTAAATTTTGAAAATATTTGTTTCCGTGGTTGTAGGGAAAATATTTATGAATGCCGTTTACGTAATAGTTAATATCATCACGTATTATAGTTGACAGATTCATTCAATGCGGTACATATAGACGATGAACGAAGACAACCAAAAAGTTTTAAAACGTAGATCACGAAGATAACAGTTGAATTTTACCTCATTTAATGATTAAATACATTAAATAAAAATAAACACGTTTAAAAATAATGGAAACGTACAGAGTACGTTATCAAGTAATTAGATTAAGACGATCTAAAAACAATCTATGTCACTAAATTGAAAAGTTGTTTAAAACATATAAAGTTTGAAACGATTATAAGAATCTTAAAACCGTTAAAAAGGAGACTCGAAGGTAGTTATTAACGTGTCTGTTGTTATAAATACCATAAAAATAAAAATACAAAAGATTCCAACATTGCATGTATTGTATGAATTATAGTTACTTGTAGCTAAAAGTGCTCTCTTTTGTAACGTGTACAATTCATTTTGATATATTATAAAGCATAATGTTACATGTAAGATATTTATGCAAGTTTTATGTATTGATTTGCACGTCTTAAACAAAAAAAAAAAGATACAAAATCATTTCTTTGGTTTTGCTCAAGGTTCTGATTAATTAGAAATTTCAAATCCGGATGACTAATTATTTAAAACAAAGGTCAGATTTTTTATCTTATGTGCAGAAAAAATAACATTATTTACTTTCTAAAACATCGCTCTGAAGAACTGACTCGTCTTTCAAAGCGCTGTCATCCATCGGTTGTAAATAAACGTATGGTGTTCCTTTTGCATCTGTCGGTAATCCACTCCCTGTACCATCCGGGCCAGTTCCATCAAAAGTCATACTTCCCTACAGTTATATGAAGAAAGTGATTATTTAAAAAAGAAAGGTAAAGTTGGAAATATAAAGCGGAATAAAGAAAAAATATTGACATGATAAAAGCGATTATGTTACAAAAATTGCAATCGATGACAGAGTTATCTGCATTTATTTGTAGTAATAAAAATCCTAAACATACCAGAAAACAAATTATATTTGCATTAGACAAGATATGTAAATGTAGCAATGTGTGTAGCAATTACTGAAAATATTTTTTTTATATATTTGAAAGAATGCTAAAAACTAGGACGTAATTTCCGATATTTTTGGATAAGAACCAAAAAGAAATTTAACATCTTAAAGTATCCTACTTATTATCATAGTCTTGTCACAATACTTGAAAACGTTAAGATGTATTCTATAAATGTATTGATAATAGTCATGAAATACTTGGCTAGCAGAAGTAGTGTGCTAACGTTATCATTCATTGTCTAGAGGTAGAGGGTTTAAATTTCGGACGGGTTAAAACAAAAAACTTTAAAATTTGAGATAAAACTGCCTTGACTTTGGCATTAGAAGCACAAATTATCGTCTTGTTCTAATTGTGCTTGAATAATCTGACTGGGGAATTGGTATGCTTGTACGCCATATAATAAGTTGTTTAGCTGACACCTAAATAATATTGTTTCTTTGAGTTTGCACTAGAACAACACAGACCATGCGTTTAACGCATACACGAAATTGTTTCTGGTTAATCCTGAAGACATATAGTTTTGTCCCCGTCGTGAATAGCTGTAAAATTACTGATGCAACATTAAACAGCATTACAACCAATCACACAATCAACTAACCAACCTAATTTCGGTTGATAATAATTAAGTTACCGATTCACGATTTGTTTGTAATATAAAATGAGATTCAACCAGATTTAAAGACCTTTTCACAAAATGTCAAACTAAAAACCCATATTCATATCTGTTGGAATATTAAATTTTATTTTTTTATTTGATATAAATGATCGAAAAAATAGCGCTTAATCTTTTTCGACCAAATTTCTGTATTTGTACTAACACATTTTTCTAATGCTATTGGTTTTGGAATTAATTTCGTTCGTGCATTTTTTGTCAATCATATATATATATAGAGAGAGAGGGAGAGCGAAAGAGAGAGAGAGAGATAGTTTTAACATGTGTAGCGTGTGTGTTGATTTTGTTTATTTACTATTTTTGCATTTATGACATCAAAGAAGTATGTTTATTTTCCTTGCTTAATGAACTAGCGAGCTTATAACATAGCGTTGTTTGTATCCACATGTTCGTGTGTGTGTGTCATTTTTTAATACAATTCATATGCAATATTAGCAGACTTCAAAGTAAAAAAAGATATATATATATATATATATATATATATATATATATATATATAATAGATAGATAGATGTGTAAAAAGTATGTAAATATTTGTGTTTTATTGTTTACGTTGTTGCATTATATTCGCTTCTGCTTACCTGATTTATTTCCCATATTCCTGATATTTTTTTCAAGAAACAATTATCGTCCCAACTGCCCGTCCAGCTAAACGTACAAATTTTAGTTGTAGCTTAAAAAGATAAATACATCGAATACTTTCAAAAGTGAAAAATAAACAATCGACTCAGAAAGTGGCACAACCACTAAAAAGCAGAAATGACTTAGTTCTCAGTCAGTCATAAGAACAATTTAGCTTAGGTACAAACTTGATTTTTAAAAAATAAAATTCAGACTTTATATCAGCAAAGTTATGTACCAATAAGACAAATAATTGGAGCTCTTTTAAAAACCATTTACTTATTAAATATTTCACCTGTAATTTGCCGGTACTTCGTTAAATAAGAACGGGGTTTTTTATCAACTCGGGCTTCGGTTTTAAATATAATCAAGAGGGTCAATCGTAACTCAGGAGATTCAATCCTGTTCTTTAAATTCTAATTGAACACCTTTAGAGTATTAATGTCTTATTTAAGCTCCAGGATTTTGAATAAAAAAAATAAAATAAATTCTCAATAATTATACACTCAAGAATTATTAGATGATCAATAATAAAATAAGGATGAAGATGAAAAGATAAGCAACAATGTTTTTTTAAATTTGAAAGATTACTGCTAATAATTTGTGCCAATTTGATGTCAGCAATTTTACACATTTTTGATCCATTTGTGTGGGTGTCGGTTTGTGTCTTGTATTGTTTGGTTGTTTCTATCACTTGCTTGTATACTGCCGTGTTCTTAGTTGCTACATTTCTGTGAAGATTTAAATTATTTTAAATACTGCAAATTAACTTTATTAATTAATTTATTTATTATTAATTTTGTTTATTATTTGCATTACAGGCAGATATAAGTACAAGAACCACAATTTGATAATTAATGAAAATCAGCAAAAATGAAAATTCTATTTGTAATAGCATGAATAATGCATGTACTCTTTGTCCTTTCACTGACTCTATAATCTGTAGTCTCGATAGAGTTTTGTAGATTCTTGACTTGTGTAGTTTTCTTGTATCTCATCAATTATCTGAATTGTATCAATTTTGAACACGTTTTGCAAAGTTCAATTTCTCAATTAAATATGTTTCTTTTGTTTTAGTCTACAAACAGTGATCCTAAAGTATTCTATAATTATAAGAATTCTATACATGGGCGGAATAAGTATAGATGTCTTTGTGTCAGGATTAAGCATTTTTAAAATCCAATTTCAGTAACTATTTTTACAAAACATGAGTGTAATTTGTTCAATAAGCCTGGTCTTACTCCTCTCAAAGATAATAGACACAAATGTCTAGAGTTGAATAGTTAGTTCTCTAACTATCTTTCCATGGATTTTTTTCTTGTTTTAGCGTCTTTTCGATTATGGAAGAATGGTTCCAGAAAAATATTAAGCGCTGTACTGTAACCAATCCATTATTACTAAAAATTTTAAAATATGCTTACAAGAGGATGCAGGTGTTGTTGTTGGTGTTGTTGTTGGTGTTGTTGTAGGTGTTGTTGTTGTCGTCGTTTTCGTCGTTGTTGGTGTTGTCTTCGTTGTTTCTGTTTCTGGTTTTCCATCTTTAAAACAAAAGAACCATAGTTGAATTATGAATTGTACATCCGTGGTTATGTCTGCTAAGACAATTCAGTAAAATATTAGATATAATCTATCAAACGGTTGTGTTATGTTTTTTTTAGTCAACCTATCAAGTCCCTGTAAATAAAATCGACGATATTTCCTTACCATTTAAACATCATCAGGACTCAAAATCAAATGTATTATGTGGTTTACAATTCAGATAACAAAAGACAGAAGGATTGCTTTGGTACATACTATACATTGCAGGCTTAAAAACATCTATCACCTTTCAGTGTATTAGTCAAATGCTGGCTTAAAAATATTCATCATCTTTCAGTGTAAAAGTCAAAAGACTATTAATATTTGAAATAATGTATAAATAAAACAAACATACCAGTCCTTGTCCATATCACAATCCCAAAAACAAAGTAAAAACTTTGCAAACTGGCAAAATAGGTGATACACGTGAACTTCCATCAAGGAAGTGAGGCCGGGTGCTCCGGAAGGGTAAGCACCTCCTGTTTAGCTAGCTACACCCGTCACGTGTAAGTCAATTTTGAGAATGAAAGGAACAAAGACCTATGGTAAGTCAAATATATCCAGTATAAGTTGGGATACAGTGACTACATACTTATCAACAATATTGTGATGACGGCCATAAAACTTTTTAAGGGCCCTGATTAGCTTAGGCTTGCAATATCCTTGTGTCAACAATTTGATTGTAAGTAATTTGCTTCGTTGCAGAAAGTTCCCATAGTGGGAACAAGCTCTACCGTACCGTATTAACTGTGAAACATATACACCATACGCAGGAGAAGCAGGGATATTACTGCAAAGAAACGGAAAGTTGACAATAGAAAAATTGAAGTCATCACGTTTGTCGTATAGCTTCAGATGTAACCTTTCATGGGTGTCATAATTGAGGTATAAGTCCAAATATGAAGCAGAACATGGAGAATCTGTCGTGTCTTTTATTTCAAGCTCACTTGGATAGATGACATTCACATATTCTCCAAATTTGTGATTATTTAGAGAAAGAACGTCATCTATATATCTGTATGTGTAGTTGAATGATTTAGCGACAGTCTTTTTTCCAGATTTGACAAGGTTCTGTAAAAATTCTGATTCATATGAATAAAGAAACAAATCAGCAAGTAAAGGTGCACAGTTTGTGCCCATTGGTATACCGATTGTTTGTTGAAAGATAATATTGCCAAACACAACAAATATGTTGTCTATCAAAAACTCTAACATTTTGTTGATGGTATCTTCAGTATATTTTTGTTTGCAGTCTGTATGGTGTTTTACAAAATAACCAGAATCCCTGTTGAGCACTAGATATTTATATCTTGGTTTACCGTTTTTGTAAAAAAATGAAAAGTGAATGATTTGTTTTAGACGTTCTTTCAATTTAGCATGAGGGATAGTGGTGTAAAGGGTAGAAAAATCAAAAGTTTTTATACTTTTTACCGAAGATAGAGTTTTAGAGACAAAATGGTCAAGTAGTTCTTTAGAATTTTTGAGAATCCACATTTGGTTGATGCCAGATGTAGAATAGACTCTATCTGAATAAGTCTGAAGGCCATCTTTGACGACTGTCAAAATTTGTGTTAGAATGACTGATAATGATTTAGTAGTACATTTAGAGTAACCTGCAATATATCTTTCCTTGTATGGATTTTGTGAAGTTTTGGAATCCAATACAAGTAAGGCAGGTCAAGTTCTTCCTGTTTTAAATTGATACCAAAGGACTGAAGGACTCCCCTATGATTGGAAAGAACTTCATCTTTTGTAAAATTAGTTTTGGTATAAGTAGGATTCTCTGATATACTATCTAAACCAAGCTCCTTAATAAGACATTCAACATAGAATTTCTTACAAACGAAAATAATGTTATTAGAAGCTTTATCAGCAGGGACAACAACATACCTGTTATGTATGTCAGTAAGGACCGCAGAAACCTCAGGGTCCCTGAGCACTAAAGAAGGTTTAGTACCCATAGACCCATTAAGTTTTGCAATTCTTGACCTGACAAAATTTCTAATTGTCCTTATCCAGTCGGATAAAGTGTCAAGCTCTACGTCTTCTAATTTAGCCCAACCTCTAGCATACTCTTCAACAGAATCCATAATAATTTTGAAATTCTGTCCCCAAGTAAAAGGTTGAATTTAGTTAAGTTCATCCCTAGGCATCATTTGATCATACAAGGCGGTTATCGGATTCTCATCGTATTTCTGTGTAAATGTTGCCTAGCTTCTTCTTTCTAACATGTATAAGGTTTTATCCAGATTGACAAATTAAAATGGTGACACTCTTGCACCACAACTTGAACACAAGTTTAACAAAAATTAACCCCATCTTAATTAAATAAAAACCGAACAAAATATCAGAAAAGAGTAGACAAATATAAAATCATGACTAATAAAACAAATGTACTATCTGGAAATCAATTTAATTTCTCATACATCTATTAATCAGCAACTGCAACCAAAAACTTGACGACTTTATCATATTTAACTCCAATTTAATCATTATATTGTCTTTATTTGTACTTACCGCATGACACTGGGGACAATTGGACATCGTCTATTGCAACAACTCTGTCTCCATAAATTCCTTCGAAATTGATCTGATAGATAACATAAATATTTAAAATTTTTTGTTAACATTTTTATTATGAAAAAAATGGTTTAAATGCCTTAAAAGAAACATAAGATCTATTCATTCAGTTAATGTTAATACATGGCCAACCGAATTTTATGTGCAAAGGCATAGGAATGTGTGCCTATTTGCGCAAACTATTTAAGCCAACTGCAACATTTGCAATGATTAGAAAATCGATAACTTAATACAAGAGTTAGGTTTAATAATTATAGCTTGTACATTGAATTTTGGTAAAAAAATTACGAATATTACATTGACAAAAAAATGAAACGGAAACAATGTTATTCCCAAAGTGATAGATATGGCACATGTGGCACATCAAAATTTAGCAGGTATTTGTTATATGTATATACTACAAATAAAAAATGTGGTAACTGCAGTATTGGCAAAATTTACTAAAGAAGAATAAAACTAAATAATTTCCTTCTGTTTGCACAGAGATTAAAAAAATAAAAGAATGTTGATATTGTTGTAAGATCCTCTAGGTTAATGACTATGCTGTACAAACAAAAATAAATATTTTGCTGGAGTCAAGTCCAACATTCACATTATTATGACTAAATGGTATGACAAAAATTTTGTTTGCCAAGTGGACTTATATTTACATTATTATGATGATACTGTATAAACAAAACTGGTATTTGGTTGAGTCAAATCTAATATCTGAATAAAGCAATAAGCAAATACAATTTTGCGAAAGTACATTTGAAAAATATATTACTTCGTTTGTTTAAAAAGTTTAAAAGTGTCAAACATGATAAAGATTCTCTTTTTATCATAAAAAGTGGTGTTCCATGCCATGTGAATTATAGATTAATTATCGCAGTATTTGATATTTGTTTATTTTTCAAACCTGTAATTCTTTAACTTTTGGAATATTGATCTGGTGAGATTTCCATGCATTTGTAACACTACTGGACCATAAATCTTTTCTAGCAACTCCTGATGCCTTGTAAAATACGACAATTCCACCGTTATTGCCACCATCTCCACCACCGCTTACATAATACTTAAAGCGTAAACACCTAACCCTTTCTGGAATGCACATAATAATAAGTATTCAAAATATAAGGTCTTAAGGATATATCAAATTACATACTGCAAATAATTTCAAAAACTTTTTATTTGACCAAATCAAATAAAATATGTATTAATATTTCAATAATATCCCTAAACGGTTTTAAATTTAATCAAGAACTTACGTCTTATTAAGGACTTATGATTGGTAGAAATTCGGTTTTTAACAAAACATTCCATTTTTTTTATTATGGTCAAAGACCTTCTAATCTCTTATAATAAGTTATACAATATACTATATATCAAAATTTTCAACCGTCTTAATTAAAATATATATATATATATATATATATATATATATATATATATATATATATATATATATATATATATATATATTAAAAACTAAGGTTTGTTCCCCCATGCAAAGCATTACTTAGCTGGATTTGGGTTCAAATAATTTGGGAATTTTACTGTTTCGCTTATCCTTTTTATCTATCAAGCTTTTCGGCCCTAGTGACATCAATGAGATATGATTTTTCGAAATGTGCACATATGGCACATCAAAGTTTAGCAGGTATTTGTGTTATGCAGTATGTAATGTTCTTTAATATTATATTTTGTTGTAGCATTTCTTCAGTTAGTTGTACAACATTCAGGTAAACATTTATATTTATTTGTTAATATCTAGTCTACTATTTTAATGCATTTTAAAGAATTTCAACATTCTTTTGATGTTGATGAGAGAGAGAGAGAGAGAGAGAGAGAGAGAGAGAGAGAGAGAGAGAGAGAGATTGAATTATCAAACCATCAAATTTCACATTAGCTGTTGTTAAAATTGCTTTTTCGCCGCCTTGGGATTTTCCCATGTAATCATATAAAGAAGCGAAGTATTTCTTTGTTGATGCTTTAACCATAACCATGTAACCTCTGGTTTTCTGAAAAAAAATGATTAAAGACTTTAATTAATTTCAACTTTTATATCAAACAGAAAGAAATTGTGCATTCTTGATAAATACATGTATATTGATGTAATCACTTTTAGTTTTTGATTAAACAGTAGTAACAATCTTCTTAAAAGTCTAGTCTGTGTGGTAAAAAACTTAGAGACTAAGACAAATGAAAATATACTCAAATAGATTAAAGTTAATAAGCAGTTACAAGCTTCATTAAGAGTTTAAAACTGTTGGGCATAACCTGTTTCTATCTATGACATATTTTGCTATTACTATCAATTATTTATATAAATTCGAACGAAGACTGTAAATGCAATTACAAAGACCAAATTAAGCTAATTTTGTCACCTATAACATAAATATATACAATATAAATAGTAAAATACCCCAAATAAATGATTGTCAATGGTTTTACAAAAACAACTATACTTGTGCAATATTTGTTTACGCTTACTTATGCGCTTTTAATATATTGACTTTACTAACCGATAAAACATGCCATTCAAAAGGACTTCTAAATGGTGTCTTTAGAATACATCCTCGTGACAGGTCCCATTCAAAATTACACTTGACCGTTTTATCTATATAAAATTTACAATGGTTTTATAATGATTAAATTGTCCATCATGACTTTTTTCATCAAAATTATTTCGAATTCATCTGTTTATTTTGCGTTAAAAACATTAATATTTGCAATGTCCAACGTTGATCATTCGAAGGAAAGTGTTGACCTGTGCTTTCTGTTCAATTTAGTATATATTTTTTTGTTAAAATATAAAATTGTAGTTCAGGATATGCAGGTGGGATACTGAGATAAATTAAAGAGATTCACAGAATATTTATCAAAACACACAAAACCTGCTCTAATTTCATCATTTATATTCTGTTAACAGATGTCGAATTTTGCTAATAACTACATTTTTAAATATCTTTAAAGGTCTATAGCTTATAGTAGCAAACACAAGTGAATGATGCAGGGGCGTTTGTCAGCAAAGGTTGTTTCCAGTTTCATACAAAGTATTTCCAAAATTTCTGTTTGAAAATTTTAATGTTGTTTTATGATCTATGTTATATTGTTTTTCACCCTTTACATACTGTCAGTAATTTTTAAGTCAATAAAATTTTTTTCATCCTGACCCGTCCAAAATATTGCGAAGTTAAATGAGTCCACCTTTCACCCGTCCTACATCTACTTGAATGAGTATCAAAAGGTTACAATGATAGAAGAGGTAATTAAGGTTGAAAAATATTTAAGGAAGTATATTTATAATTTTCAATTAATTATTATTTTTTTTAAATTTAAATAAAAAAATCCTCTTCAAAATCAATCTCCAAAACTGTTTATTTATTTGATATTTATTTACCACAATCTGACATATTATTTGCCCTGATTTTCCGGAATTTCTGTGTTAAATATCTATTAAAGTCTATGGAAGGTTTGTCCCAAAATGTTCTTATTGTCCTTAAAAGGCGTCTTTGATATACATGCATTTAACTGTAAATAGCTGTTGAAACAAATTCGTAGTAAAAATACATAGTTGAGCTATAAGTTCATATAAAAGCGTTAATCAAATAGATTTATAACACTAGAATGGTAATATAGTTTTTTTTCATTTTCTATTGGAAAATAGATTAATGTGGAAATTATGTTTTGTTTTACCATATTGCTTGTGACATAAATATAAAAAACAAACGTCATTAAGAAATATTTTGCTGTTTTTGTTGTTGTCAAGACAAAAATATTTTTGAGGAATATTTTAATCTACTTCAATTTTTAGCTATGGTAATATTTACCTTGAACTTCATCACATTGTGTTCCTGTAAATCCTTCCAAACATTTACAGAAAAATTCACCATTTGGTCTGTCCTCACATGTTGAACCTTGTTTACATGGGAATTTTGTACAACCTTTGTAAAAATAAAAAAACAACTAATTATAAATACACAAGATAATTAGCTTCTTACTCATTTAATTTGTCTGTATACGGTTTACTCGCTGCCAATAGCTAACCTTCGTGTATTATATTTTTTTTCAATTTAAATATTTATTAACGTCTTTTTTCAATTCTGTTTTCAGCGACAGAAATATTATCATTTTCTTTTTTTTAATTTTTGTTGTGAACACAGTTAAAACGATGAAATCTGTTTGACCTAGAAATACATTTAATTATGTTCCTATAAACGCAACGTTTATCACATTATTTAACTTCAGATATGAGTAACCACTATGAAGGTATTTTCGATAATTTTCTTGTACCTTTTTCTAAGCACATGTGTCAAAATTCATTTTATAGACAACTGTGTCAAGCATAATATATTCTAAAACCAGTGGTCCTAGTGCAGTTTTTTCAATCTTGTTGGTTTCATACATTTGTCGTTTGAATTTAGTATCACGAACATTTCAGCTTAATGTTGCATTGAATTTGATTTAATACGTTTACCTGTATTTAATGCTTCAATGTCTATCTTGAAACCTTTTCCTGCAGTTGCAGTTTTTGAACTGTCAAATTTAATCATCATTGAGTCTGGCTGTTCATATACACTTGTCCTATACTCTCTTGTAACTGCTGAAGCTAACTTTCCACATTTTCTGAAAGACAAAATATTGTAAAAACAAAATCAAGTTATTTAAATAGTATACTGTATATTCAGAAAATTTTTGCTTCAGTCTATTTTCGCGAAGATATTTTAACATACAAATGCTCGTTAGAAGCTAGGCAAAAATTTTAAAGTTTTCGTATACTGTTTTGTTTGACCTTTCCTTGCCTTGTCATATTTTTGCCGATTTTGTCATTTTCAAATTGTGACTGGATATTGATAGATTTGAGATACAAAAGAATTATTCAACTGTAATTTTTGTTTAATTTTTTTGCAATAAAATTAATATTAAATAATCAATTAAATAAAACAAAAGTCATTGGCCTATATTCATGTATATATAGTGAAAAGGTGGTAGAGTTTCATAACAATCGTTTCAATGAAAAAAATCCACACCTAATGATAACTGACAAAGTTTGTTTATTCTTGTAAATACATGTGTATATACCATGTTTCGAATGTATTGAAAAATAAAATTAAACAAAAACTTATATTACCTAACACCAATTTCCCCAAGCAGATTAAATTGGATTTCAACATGATGTAGACATTTTCTGTTAAGTGTGTCGTATGGCAGATCTAAATCTTTTAACGTAGCCTTTAATCGATACCCCTTCGGAGCCTTGTTGGACAAAAATGTTAGATTTGATATGTTAAGATAAAAATAATATAAAATGATATCCTCCAGAAATAATAATTCCGTTTTTAATTTGTAGATCTATTAGGTAAAAATTTTAGAACTAAAATACAGTTCAACGGCTTGGGTGTTTCCAAAATAATATTATGATTACTATCGCATATAGTATTTTCACTTGTTAATCGTATTTTCTAATTTGCACAAATATTAATTTCATTGTTCAATCAATGACATTTTTGGAGTTATTTGTTCATGTTAAAACATTTTATGAAATTTTTAAAATTAAATAAATAATGTTTTACCTATTTTTTTTTTTCAAATACATTTTATGATATGAACAATTTCATTAATTTTTTGATATGGAATTTGCCCGATTGGAATCGTATCCTATAGTGAGGGCTACTGTAATTCAGAAGCGCGTGCTTAAAATCAGACGGGCCCATAAGGCTAGTTTTAATCTCTCTCTCTCCACATAACAATGGCTTTGAATTGATCGAAGATAACCTTGGAGATTCCCCTGTAACTATTAAAAACCTTAAAATTTGGTTTGAAATTACGATAGTCAAGAGCACTTGTATAATACAATAAAACACTTGGGAGTGACCATTTGTGATCCCTCTTTACCACTTTTGTCACTATAAACAATTGTGAACATTACTGTCGCACACGGCAAAAAAAGTATATGCTACCTTAATAAGCCATACACATCTTCTACCTGCTCCATAGTCTCCCTGATAGTTAGGCGACGTTATGGTTTTTATTCCTGTTGATGTGAATTCAATTACTTCTCCACATTCTACAATGTATTTATAAATAATCCTTTAGCGAAAGACCATTTTTCTGTTTTTTCTTTTCACAATATTTATTAATTACATGTTAGTCAGTACTAAAATATACACTTATATTGTGTGTAACTTTTGTATAGTATAAAAATCATCCCGTTATATTTTGTCCGTATCACTAAACATGTAAAATACTTGTTATCAAACTTTATTATTTGAATCATACTTGTTACAGGGACGTGAGGTTGATAAATATTTTAAAGCCAGAGCAAAAATGCTTATATCGGGGCAGCGAGATTTTGGGTTGTCGTTTATTTCAGCCTAAAATGGTAACCTTTCTTCCAAAAATGCTCTGCTATTTAGAAACAGAATCTTGACTTAAGCGTAAGATAGATTGCCAAATAGTTGTGTTTTGTCCTGAAATTAGAATGGATTTTTTACCAAACACCTTAAATCCACTTTATTGTCCTTTAAGAAACTATAAATTAAGTAGTTTTAATTCATGTTTAAAATGATTCCAACAGAAACCAATAATATATAAGTTATTGATGTTGGTAAGAGCTGTAAACAGAATGTCTGCCTAAACATGTGAAACAAGACTCGTATATAGACTACTTTTGCTACCAATAATACCTACCTTTACCAGGCGCACCTTTATCAACCTCTTCACAAACTGAACCTTTTAAGCCATAAGGACATTTACATTCGCATTTATGATTCACAAACCCTGCATTTAAACAGCTTGGTTTATTGGTGCAGTGATCTGAAAGATGAAATTTTTAAAATGATTGAATCCTCAATCTATGACAGTTACTTAACACACTGTTAAGTTTTTGTGCTATCTAAATAGTTATCTTTATGAAATTCATGTCATATTCGTTATCATATGTATTATATGTTATGTAACCGTAACAAAAGATGCAATATTTGTAAAGTAGCTATCTGTAATCCTTTATTCCTTACTCTTTGTACTTCCAGACCAAGTAGCTGGTAAATGTCCGCTTGTTTCAATTATTTTGCCAATTTTAACAGTTTTTGATTGTAATTTGAACACTACCCAGTAAGTTTGTGTTTGGTTACAATCCTAACAGTAAAGTAGTAACCAAAAAACTAAGGATATAATTTTTTTTTTGAAATTTAAATTATTTTTTAAAAACTTCTTTAGCTTTTTTACCATTGTTTATTTTATTGCAAGATGTTTTCAATTAAGGAACAAACAAGTGGAAATAGTAACTGCTTGAAATTTGTTCATGTGTGGTTTTGACAATTTGTATTATTATTATTTTTTCGACAACATGACTGGTCATATTACATGATTAGGTGGAATAAAGACTTCACGGGGAACCAGGTATTGCTTCATGTGATGAGTATTTACTTACCTGTACACTTGTAGGCCAGATTGATTTCTTTTATATCATAATGAGACAAGGTCTTATCCAGATGGGTTAAGAAGGCCAATGCTTGAACAGCTACGGTCATTTCATTCTGTAAAACAAATTTTACATGTATATATAAACAATTACCTAATTGACAAACTGTGCGCTTCGTTTCCTTTAAGAATCTTTCAATTATATTTAGATGGATAGGAGGATGGTATATAGACAAATAGCATTGTGATCCGTACCCCTATTAAATGTTAAATCCGAAGGCTGCTGGTGGAGTAAAACTCGTCGAGGGTATCCATAACTCAATAGGCAGTACTTCGTGCTGTCAGAAAATGTACCATTTAATCAGATTTTCAGCTGCCTTAAATTCAAAAATTTGTTTGAAACTAAGGTCTGTTCCCTCTTGCAAAGCATCCCTTAGCTGGATTTGGATTTATAAAATTTTGGAACTTTAGATTTATAAATTTGCAACTGTTTGGCTTGTGTTTTTTATTATCAAACTTTTCGGTCTAAGTGTCACTGATATCGATGAGGAATGAATTTCGGAAATGTGCACACGTGACACATCTTAATTCAAATGGTATTTGTGTTATATATCTACATATTAACTAAATCTTATAGCAGATAAAACTGCGTATGGCTTGTATTTGCAAACAGAACCTCAATTAGGAAAAAAAAAAGACTATAATACAAATTTAACAGAAATCCTGATTTTTTGGTATTTAAAGATAATAAAAAAATTTTCTCTGGTCAACAAAAAGCTATGTTATGAAAAATAATAAATTATCAATTTTAAAAGCTTAACAACTTGAAAAATCCAACAAAGTCGGTAAAGAATACGACACAATACAAGTTAATGACAAAAAACCAACTAAACAAGAGAATTCATTGTAAGGACAAATGCATATCATAACTATTTAAAAACAGTTCTTGACTTCAGATGTGAGAATAATGAAAGTTAAGTGAAGTGATAATGGTAATGGAAGCCCTATATATCACTTCTTTAACACTGAGATCTCATGGAAACAGTTTCTTAAAAACTATGCAGGATGGAATTATTAGATGTTTGTTAAATGGTTAATAAAATTCATTGTAAAACGATGACACTTACATAGTATTCACCTCCATCGCTGTACTGTAACACAGACCCTAAATCATATTTTGACCGGTCATGGGTAGGCTCTCTGTCATAATTGTTCCACATTCCTTCTCCTATGTTTTCCAAATTTACTTTTATATAGTTGCCTCTATCGTATCTAGACTGCTCATGGTCCATTCCCATAGCATGACACATTTCATGAAGAGCTGTGTGCAGCTATAAAATGAAATACATCAGAATATTAATTTTTATTGGAAATGAAAAAAAAATGGTTGATATGTTAAATTATGTGAAAAACACAGGTATAATTTCTTAACTATTCGCGACAAGACAAATAGTGACCTTTAGAGTGAGATTACATTTGCCTGAAATGTTGCTCAAACATTCCAGACTCGGCTTAATTTACAAAGATATAGCTAAGCAGTAAAATTCTACACCTACGAAAAGCCACCTTTCACCTGCAGTCGATCGACCAGGATTCATCCAGAAATTGTGACACATGTTTTTGAGTCTAATGCCCTAACTATTCGCCCTCCTAATGCATGAATGAAGAAAATGAATGCGAATAAAATGAAAAATAGGCATATTTTGACTTTTGACTCGTAATGCTAAAACATGAACTAAGCATTGAACAATTTCAATGGGAACACATTAATGTTTTGTTTCATTCATCATCGGATAATGATTGCTGAACTCACTTCTTAGACGGCCATTGATGAAATAATTCGAAATGGAACCAACATGCAGTTATATTTGACTTTGATTTTTTTCCTTATCTCATTTGATCAAAAGTCGTAAATATTATCAAAAATCATTTCATTGGTGCTAGTTACAGTCCATTGTGCTATATCAACCACCGCAGGACCGCCTGTCCATTGTCACAGGAATATTACTTCAATTTGCAATCCCCAAAACCCTTTTTATATAATCAACGTTATACATCCAACGAGTAGTTTTAATATACATATTTTTATGTTGATAGGTTCTATAGAAGGATACTTACATTATTACATCCTTGTTGGTCCATTCCTAACTCTTGTCCTTCACCATTGTTATGAACATGGCCAACTGATGAATAACAACTGCGAAAAATAAATATGTGTAACTGTAGTGATCGTTATATCATATGTTTTGCTCTTAATTATGATCCACATATTCAAAATAAAAAAGTGTGGCAGGCACATACTAGTATTTGTAATTAGTACTTCTTCGCCTATCTATTAAAGTCAAACATAAGATGAAGAATGGAGACGTTTAGATGCCAAAGGAGAGAAGGTAAGACGACGATAAAGCGACGACACGAATGTAAAGTAAAGAAACTATCACTCAGTCGCCATCAATTTTTCTCTTCTTCGCTTTTACGACTGTCTTTTTATCGCTTTTAGGTCTGTACAACTTCGTCTTTGAAATGTTTAACTTAACGATTATTTTTCTCCCTTTGTGTCATTGCCTCACGACTGTCCTTCTTTACGGCTGTTTCCTTCCATCCCTATATTTCGCCTTAACGACTGTTTTTGTTTGCTTTCATATTTTCGCCTTTACGACTGTCCTCCTTCGTCTTTGTAATTTTGACTTACAATTGTCTTTTATCGCCTTGGTTTTGTCGACTTTATGACTGTATTTGTTTTCGTATATTTGACTTAATGACTGTCCTTCTTTGTTTTCATACTATCGATTTTACAACTACCTTCTGTTGCCTTCTGTTTCTGTCTTTCAGACTGTCATCAT
This sequence comes from Tegillarca granosa, assembly GCA_029721355.1. Taxonomy (NCBI): domain Eukaryota; kingdom Metazoa; phylum Mollusca; class Bivalvia; order Arcoida; family Arcidae; genus Tegillarca; species Tegillarca granosa. The sequence continues at coordinate 428,388 of CM056610.1, forward strand.
TTGCCTTTGTGATTTCGACTTTACGACTTACCTTCTTCGCCTTCGTACTAAAATTGCCTTTTGTCGCATTTTCTTTTTTCGACCTTATGGATGTATTCTTTCGTATTTTGTTACTTAAACTATTTTGCCTTCGTTATAAGCATTTGCTGATCTCTTTTGCCTTCATATTTTTATATTACGACTGCCTTCTAACGTTTTTTCCCCTTTAATACTGTTCTTGTCTTTTTTCTTTTCCCCTTTTTCCATTTGTTATCGTTATTACTGTTCTTGTCTTTTTTCTCTTTCCATTTTTCTATATGTTATCGTTATTAATGTTCTTGTTTTTTATCTCTTCCCCTTTTTATTTGTTATCGTTATTTCTGTTCTTGTCTTTTTTCTCTTCCCCTTTTTCTATTTGTCATCGTTATTACTGTTCTTGTCTTTTTTCTCTTCCCATTTTTCTATTTGTTATCGTTATTACTGTTCTTGTCTTTTTTCTCTTTCCATTTTTCTATATGTTATCGTTATTAATGTTCTTGTTTTTTATCTCTTCCCCTTTTTATTTGTTATCGTTATTTCTGTTCTTGTCTTTTTTCTCTTCCCCTTTTTCTATTTGTCATCGTTATTACTGTTCTTGTCTTTTTTCTCTTCCCATTTTTCTATTTGTTATCGTTATTACTGTTCTTGTCTTTTTTCTCTTCCCATTTTTCTATTTGTTATCGTTATTTATATTCTTGTCTTTTTTCTCTTCCCATTTTTCTATTTGTTATCGTTATTTTTTTTATCGTTCGATACTTTGGATTTAGGACAAAGAAGTAATGAACCAAAACTGACATTAAGCAGACATTACAGACCTGGGCTGCCCTGTCTAGCCTGGTACTCGACACCAGAAACTATGAAAGATTTTTATAAAAATCTATCGTTTTATAGATTTTTACGACATTTAAGGACAGACACGGTGTTTTCAATTGTTTCAGCACATATTCATTTGTAAATGTGCAGGATTTTTCTGCTTTGAAAAGCACTTAACGATCAAGTTTTTGAAAAGTTAAAACCTGTTTGTTATATAAACATATTTAGGATTTATATCTTATTAAACATTAATTGGTTTGTTGATTGTATATAAATATATATATATATATAACAGTACATGTAGCAAAAATTTTGTTAATGTAGGAAGGACACGTTATATGTAGTAACAGCGGTACATGTAGTAACAGCGGTACAAGTAGCAACAGCGGTATATGTAGTTACAACGGTATACGTAGTAACAGCGGTATATGTAGTAACATCGGTACATGTAGTAATAGCGGTACAAGTAGCAACAGCGGTATATGTAGTTACAGCGGTATATGTAGTAACAGCGGTATATGTAGTAACATCGGTACATGTAGTAAGGGCGGTGCATGTAGTAAAAGCGGTACAAGTAGCAACAGCGGTATATGTAGTAACAGCGGTATATGTAGTAAAAGCGGTATATGTAGTAACATCGGTACATGTAGTAATACCGGTGCATGAAGTAATAGCGGTGCATGTAGTAATAGCGATGCATGTAGTTACAGTGGTATATGTAGTAACAGCGGTATATGTAGTAACATCGGTAAATGTAGTAATAGCGGTGCATGTTGTAATAGCGGTGCATGTAGCAAAAATTTTGATAATGTAGGAAGGACACGTTATATGTAGTAACAGCGAAACATGTAGTAACAGCGGTACAAGTAGCAACAGCGGTATATGTAGTTACAGCGGTACATGTAGTAACAGCGGTATATGTAGTAACAGCGGTACATGTAGTAACAGCGGTGCATGTAGTAATAGCGGTGCATGTAGCAAAAATTTTGTTAATGTAGGAAGGACACGTTTTATGTAGTAACAGCGGTACATGTAGTAACAGCGGTACAAGTAGTAACAGCGGTATATGTAGTTACAGCGGTATATGTTGTAAAAGCGGTATATGGAGTAACACCGGTACATGTAGTAAGGGCGGTGCATGTAGTAATAGCGGTGCAAGTTGCAACAGCGGTATATGTAGTAACAGCGGTACATGTAGTAACAGCGGTATATGTAGTAATAGCGGTGCATGAAGTAATAGCGGTGCATGTAGTAATAGCGATGCATGTAGTAATAGCGGTATATGTAGTAACAGCGGTATATGTAGTAACATCGGTACATGTAGTAATAGCGGTGCATGAAGTAATAGCGGTGCATGTAGTAATAAAGATGCATGCAGTAACAGCGGTATATGTAGTAACAGCGGAACATGTAGTAACAGCGGTACATGTAGTAATAGCGGTGCATGTAGTAACAGCGGTACAAGTAGCAACAGCGGTATATGTAGTTACAGCGGTATATGTAGTAACAGCGGTATATGTAGTAACAGCGGTACATGTAGTAACAGCGGTGCATGTAGTAATAGCGGTGCATGTAGCAAAAATTTTGTTAATGTTGGAAGGACACGTTACATGTAGGAAGGACACGTTACATTTAGTAACAGCGGTACATGTAGCAAAAATTTTGTTAATGTTGGAAGGATACGTTACATGTAGGAAGGACACGTTACATTGAGTAACAGCGGTACATGTAGCAACAATTTTGTTAATGTTGGAAGGACACGTTATATGTAGTAACAGCAGAACATGTAGTTATAGTGGTACATGTAGCAAAAATTTTGTTAATGTTGGAAGGACACGCTACATGTAGGAAGGACACGTTACATTTAGTAACAGCGGTACATGTAGCAAAAATTTTGTTAATGTTGGAAGGACACGTTATATGTAGTAACAACGGTAATTGTAGTAATAGCGGTACATGTAGCAAAAATTTTGTTAATGTTGGAAGGATACGTTACATGTAGGAAGGACACGTTACATTTAGTAACAGCGGTACACGTAGCAACAATTTTGTTAATGTTGGAAGAACACGTTATATGTAGTAACAGCGGTACATGTAGTAATAGCGGTACATGTAGCAAAAATTTTGTTAATGTTGGAAGGACACGTTACATGTAGGAAGGACACGTTACATTTAGTAACAGCGGTACATGTAGCAAAAATTTTGTTAATGTTGGAATAATACGTTACATTTAGGAAGGACACGTTACATTTAGTAACAGCGGTACACGTAGCAACAATTTTGTTAATGTTGGAAGGACACGTTACATGTAGTAACAGCAGTACATGTAGTAATAGCGGTACATGTAGCAAAAATTTTGTTTATGTTGGAAGGACACGTTACATGTAGGAAGGACACGTTACATTTAGTGACAGCAGTACATGTAGTAACAGCGTTACATGTAGCAAGTATTTTGTTAATGTTGGAAGGATACGTTACATGTAGGAAGGACACGTTACATTTAGTAACAGCGGTACATGTAGCAACAATTTTGTTAATTTTGGAAGGACACGTTATATGTAGTAACAGCGGTACTTGCGGTACATGTAGTAACAGCGGTACATTTAGTAACAGCGGTAATTGTAGTAACAGCGGTACATGTAGTAACAGCGGTACATTTAGTTACATCGGTACAAGTAGCAAAAATGGGCCAAAGACTCAATGGGCCCAGTTGTTTTTTTAAATTTCTATTGAAGGGGTGTAAAGTGTTACACGTTACATGTAGTAACAGCAGTACATGTAGTAACAGCGGTACATGTAGAAACAATTTTGTTAATGTTGGAAGGACACGTTATTTGTAGTAACAGCGGTACATGTAGTAACAGCGGTGCATGTAGTAATAGCGGTGCGTGTAGTAATAGCGGTATATGTAGTAACAGCGGTATATGTACTAACAACGGTACATGTAGTAATAGCGGTGCATGTAGTAATAGCGGTACAAGTAGCAACAGCGGTTAATTGTAGTTACAGCGGTATATGTAGTAACAGCGGTATATGTAGTTACAGCGGTACATGTAGTAATAGCGGTGCATGTAGCAAAAATTTTGTTTATGTTGGAAGGATACGTTACATGTAGGAAGGACACGTTACAATTAGTAACAGCGGTACATGTAGCATCAATTTTGTTAATGTTGGAAGGACACGTTACATGAAGTAACAGCAGTACATGTAGTTATAGTGTTACATGTAGCAAAAATTTTGTTAATGTTGGAAGGACACGTTTTATGTAGTAACAGCGGTAATTGTAGTAATAGCGGTACATGTAGCAAAAATTTTGTTAATGTTGGAAGGATAAATTACATGTAGGAAGGACACGTTACATTGAGTAACAGCGGTACATGTAGCAACAATTTTGTTAATGTTTGAAGGACACGTTATATGTAGTAACAGCGGTAAATGTAGTAATAGCGGTACATGTAGCAAAAATTTTGTTAATGTTGGAAGGACACGTTACATGTAGGAAGGACACGTTACATTTAGTAACAGCGGTACATGTAGCAAAAATTTTGTTAATGTTGGAAGGATACGTTACATGTAGGAAGGACACGTTACATTTAGTAACAGCGGTACATGTAGCAACAATTTTGTTAATGTTGGAAGGACACGTTACATGTAGTAACAGCAGTACATGTAGTAATAGCGGTATATGTAGCAAAAATTTTGTTAATGTTGGAAGGACACGTTACATGTAGGAAGGACACGTTACATTTAGTAACAGCGGTACATGTAGCAACAGCGGTACATGTAGCAAAAATTTTGTTAATGTTGGAAGGATACGTTACATGTAGGAAGGACACGTTACATTTAGTAACAGCGGTACATGTAGCAACAATTTTGTTAATGTTGGAAGGACACGTTATATGTAGAAACAGCGGTACATTTAGTAACAGCGGTACATGTAGTAACAGCGGTAAGTTTAGTAACAGCAGTACAAGTAGCAAAAATGGGCCAAAGACTCAATGGGCCGAGTTTTTTTTTAAATTTCTATTGAATGGGTGTAAAGTGTTACACGTTACATATAGTAACAGCAGTACATGTAGTAACAGCGGTACATGTAGAAACAATTTTGTTAATGTTGGAAGGACACGTTATTTGTAGTAACAGCAGTACATGTAGTAATAGCGGTACATGTAGAAACAATTTTGTTAATGTTGGAAGGACACGTTATTTGTAGTAACAGCGGTACATATAGTAACAGCAGTACATGTAGTAACAGCGGTACATGTAGAAACAATTTTGTTAATGTTGGAAGGACACGTTACATGTAGGAAGGACACGTTACATTTAGTAACAGCGGTACATGTAGCAAAAATTTTGTTAATGTTGGAAGGATACGTTACATGTAGGAAGGACACGTTACATTTAGTAACAGCGGTACATGTAGCAACAATTTTGTTAATGTTGGAAGGACACGTTACATGTAGTAACAGCAGTACATGTAGTAATAGCGGTATATGTAGCAAAAATTTTGTTAATGTTGGAAGGACACGTTACATGTAGGAAGGACACGTTACATTTAGTAACAGCGGTACATGTAGCAACAGCGGTACATGTAGCAAAAATTTTGTTAATGTTGGAAGGATACGTTACATGTAGGAAGGACACGTTACATTTAGTAACAGCGGTACATGTAGCAACAATTTTGTTAATGTTGGAAGGACACGTTATATGTAGTAACAGCGGTACATTTAGTAACAGCGGTACATGTAGTAACAGCGGTAAGTTTAGTAACAGCAGTACAAGTAGCAAAAATGGGCCAAAGACTCAATGGGCCGAGTTTTTTTTAAAATTTCTATTGAATGGGTGTAAAGTGTTACACGTTACATATAGTAACAGCAGTACATGTAGTAACAGCGGTACATGTAGAAACAATTTTGTTAATGTTGGAAGGACACGTTATTTGTAGTAACAGCAATACATGTAGTAATAGCGGTACATGTAGAAACAATTTTGTTAATGTTGGGAGGACACGTTATTTGTAGTAACAGCGGTACATATAGTAACAGCAGTACATGTAGTAACAGCGGTACATTTAGAAACAATTTTGTTAATGTTGGAAGGACACGTTACATGTAGTAACAGCGGTACATGTAGTAACAGCGGTACATGTAGAAACAATTTTGTTAATGTTGGAAGGACACGTTATTTGTAGTAACAGCGGTACATGTAGTAACAGCGGTGCATGTAGTAATAGCGGTGCGTGTAGTAATAGCGGTATATGTAGTAACAGCGGTATATGTAGTAACAACGGTACATGTAGTAATAGCGGTGCATGTAGTAATAGCGGTGCATGTAGTAATAGCGGTGCATGTAGTAATAGCGATGCATGTAGTAACAGCGGTATATGTAGTAACAGCGGTATATGTAGTAACAGCGGTACATGTAGTAACAGGGTGCATGTAGTAATAGCGGTGCATGTAGCAAAAATTTTGTTTATGTTGGAAGGATACGTTACATGTTGGAAGGACACGTTACAATTAGTAACAGCGGTACATGTAGCATCAATTTTGTTAATGTTGGAAGGACACGTTACATGTAGTAACAGCAGTACATGTAGTTATAGTGTTACATGTAGCAAAAATTTTGTTAATGTTGGAAGGACACGTTTTATGTAGTAACAGCGGTAATTGTAGTAATAGCGGTACATGTAGCAAAAATTTTGTTAATGTTGGAAGGAAACGTTACATGTAGGAAGGACACGTTACATTGAGTAACAGCGGTACATGTAGCAACAATTTTGTTAATGTTTGAAGGACACGTTATATGTAGTAACAGCGGTACATGTAGTAATAGCGGTACATGTAGCAAAAATTTTGTTAATGTTGGAAGGACACGTTACATGTAGGAAGGACACGTTACATTTAGTATAGGCGGTAGATGTAGCAAAAATTTTGTTAATGTTGGAAGGATACGTTACATGTAGGAAGGACACGTTACATTTAGTAACAGCGGTACATGTAGCAACAATTTTGTTAATGTTGGAAGGACACGTTACATGTAGTAACAGCAGTACATGTAGTAATAGCGGTACATGTAGCAAAAATTTTGTTAATGTTGGAAGGACACGTTACATGTAGGAAGGACACGTTACATTTAGTAACAGCGGTACATGTAGCAACATCGGTACATGTAGCAAAAATTTTGTTTATGTTGGAAGGATACGTTACATGTAGGAAGGACACGTTACACTTAGTAACAGCGGTACATGTAGCAACAATTTTGTTAATGTTGGAAGGACACGTTATATGTAGTAACAGCGGTACATGTAGTAACAGTGGTACATGCAGTACATGAAGTAACAGCGGTACATTTAGTAACAGCGGTACATGTAGTAACAGCGGTACATGTAGTAACAGCGGTACATTTAGTAACAGCAGTACAGGTAGCAAAAATGGGCCAAAGACTCAATGGGCCGAGTTGTTTTTTAAATTTCTATTGAATGCGTGTAAAGTGTTACACGTTACATATAGTAACAGCAGTACATGTAGTAACAGCGGTACATGTAGAAACAATTTTGTTAATGTTGGAAGGACACGTTATTTGTAGTAACAGCAGTACATGTAGTAATAGCGGTACATGTAAAAACAATTTTGTTAATGTTGGAAGGACACGTTATTTGTAGTAACAGCGGTACATGTAGTAACAGCGGTACATGTAGAAACAATTTTGTTAATGTTGGAAGGACACGTTACATGTAGGAAGGACACGTTACATTTAGTAACAGCGGTACATGTAGCAAAAATTTTGTTAATGTTGGAAGGATACGTTACATGTAGGAAGGACACGTTACATTTAGTAACAGCGGTACATGTAGCAACAATTTTGTTAATGTTGGAAGGACACGTTACATGTAGTAACAGCAGTACATGTAGTAATAGCGGTATATGTAGCAAAAATTTTGTTAATGTTGGAAGGACACGTTACATGTAGGAAGGACACGTTACATTTAGTAACAGCGGTACATGTAGCAACAGCGGTACATGTAGCAAAAATTTTGTTAATGTTGGAAGGATACGTTACATGTAGGAAGGACACGTTACATTTAGTAACAGCGGTACATGTAGCAACAATTTTGTTAATGTTGGAAGGACACGTTATATGTAGTAACAGCGGTACATTTAGTAACAGCGGTACATGTAGTAACAGCGGTAAGTTTAGTAACAGCAGTACAAGTAGCAAAAATGGGCCAAAGACTCAATGGGCCGAGTTTTTTTTAAAATTTCTATTGAATGGGTGTAAAGTGTTACACGTTACATATAGTAACAGCAGTACATGTAGTAACAGCGGTACATGTAGAAACAATTTTGTTAATGTTGGAAGGACACGTTATTTGTAGTAACAGCAATACATGTAGTAATAGCGGTACATGTAGAAACAATTTTGTTAATGTTGGGAGGACACGTTATTTGTAGTAACAGCGGTACATATAGTAACAGCAGTACATGTAGTAACAGCGGTACATTTAGAAACAATTTTGTTAATGTTGGAAGGACACGTTACATGTAGTAACAGCGGTACATGTAGTAACAGCGGTACATGTAGAAACAATTTTGTTAATGTTGGAAGGACACGTTATTTGTAGTAACAGCGGTACATGTAGTAACAGCGGTGCATGTAGTAATAGCGGTGCGTGTAGTAATAGCGGTATATGTAGTAACAGCGGTATATGTAGTAACAACGGTACATGTAGTAATAGCGGTGCATGTAGTAATAGCGGTGCATGTAGTAATAGCGGTGCATGTAGTAATAGCGATGCATGTAGTAACAGCGGTATATGTAGTAACAGCGGTATATGTAGTAACAGCGGTACATGTAGTAACAGGGTGCATGTAGTAATAGCGGTGCATGTAGCAAAAATTTTGTTTATGTTGGAAGGATACGTTACATGTTGGAAGGACACGTTACAATTAGTAACAGCGGTACATGTAGCATCAATTTTGTTAATGTTGGAAGGACACGTTACATGTAGTAACAGCAGTACATGTAGTTATAGTGTTACATGTAGCAAAAATTTTGTTAATGTTGGAAGGACACGTTTTATGTAGTAACAGCGGTAATTGTAGTAATAGCGGTACATGTAGCAAAAATTTTGTTAATGTTGGAAGGAAACGTTACATGTAGGAAGGACACGTTACATTGAGTAACAGCGGTACATGTAGCAACAATTTTGTTAATGTTTGAAGGACACGTTATATGTAGTAACAGCGGTACATGTAGTAATAGCGGTACATGTAGCAAAAATTTTGTTAATGTTGGAAGGACACGTTACATGTAGGAAGGACACGTTACATTTAGTATAGGCGGTAGATGTAGCAAAAATTTTGTTAATGTTGGAAGGATACGTTACATGTAGGAAGGACACGTTACATTTAGTAACAGCGGTACATGTAGCAACAATTTTGTTAATGTTGGAAGGACACGTTACATGTAGTAACAGCAGTACATGTAGTAATAGCGGTACATGTAGCAAAAATTTTGTTAATGTTGGAAGGACACGTTACATGTAGGAAGGACACGTTACATTTAGTAACAGCGGTACATGTAGCAACATCGGTACATGTAGCAAAAATTTTGTTTATGTTGGAAGGATACGTTACATGTAGGAAGGACACGTTACACTTAGTAACAGCGGTACATGTAGCAACAATTTTGTTAATGTTGGAAGGACACGTTATATGTAGTAACAGCGGTACATGTAGTAACAGTGGTACATGCAGTACATGAAGTAACAGCGGTACATTTAGTAACAGCGGTACATGTAGTAACAGCGGTACATGTAGTAACAGCGGTACATTTAGTAACAGCAGTACAGGTAGCAAAAATGGGCCAAAGACTCAATGGGCCGAGTTGTTTTTTAAATTTCTATTGAATGCGTGTAAAGTGTTACACGTTACATATAGTAACAGCAGTACATGTAGTAACAGCGGTACATGTAGAAACAATTTTGTTAATGTTGGAAGGACACGTTATTTGTAGTAACAGCAGTACATGTAGTAATAGCGGTACATGTAAAAACAATTTTGTTAATGTTGGAAGGACACGTTATTTGTAGTAACAGCGGTACATGTAGTAACAGCGGTACATGTAGAACAATTTTGTTAATGTTGGAAGGACACGTTACATGTAGTAACAGCGGTACATGTAGTAACAACGGTACATGTAGAAACAATTTTGTTAATGTTGGAAGGACACGTTACATGTAGGAAGGACACGTTACATTTAGTAACAGCGGTACATGTAGCAAAAATTTTGTTAATGTTGGAAATATACGTTACATGTAGGAAGGACACGTTACATTTAGTAACAGCGGTACATGTAGCAACAATTTTGTTAATGTTGGAAGGACACGTTACATGTAGTAACAGTAGTACATGTAGTAATAGCGGTATATGTAGCAAAAATTGTGTTAATGTTGGAAAGACACGTTACATGTAGGAAGGACACGTTACATTTAGTAACAGCGGTACATGTAGCAACAGCGGTACGTGTAGCAAAAATTTTGTTAATGTTGGAAGGATACGTTACATGTAGGAAGGACACGTTACATTTAGTAACAGCGGTACAGGTAGCAATAATTTTGTTAATGTTGGAAGGACACATTATATGTAATACCAGCGGTACATGTAGTAACAGTGGTACATGCGGTACATGAAGTAACAGCGGTACATTTAGTAACAGCGGTACATGTAGTAACAGCGGTACATTTAGTAACAGCAGTACAAGTAGCAAAAATGGACCAAAGACTCAATGGGCCGAGTTGTTTTTTAAATTTCTATTGAATGGGTGTAAAGTGTTACACGTTACATATAGTAACAGCAGTACATGTAGTAACAGCGGTACATGTAGAAACAATTTTGTTAATGTTGGAAGGACACGTTATTTGTAGTAACAGCAGTACATGTAGTAATAGCGGTACATGTAGAAACAATTTTGTTAATGTTGGAAGGACACGTTATTTGTAGTAACAGCGGTACATGTAGTAACAGCGGTACATGTAGAAACAATTTTGTTAATGTTGGAAGGACACGTTACATGTAGTAACAGCGGTACATGTAGTAACAGCGGTACATGTAGAAACAATTTTGTTAATGTTGGAAGGACTCGTTATTTGTAGTAACAGCGGTACATGTAGTAACAGCGGTGCATGTAGTAATAGCGGTGCGTGTAGTAATAGCGGTATATGTAGTAACAGCGGTATATGTAGTAACAACGGTACATGTAGTAACAACGGTACATGTAGTAATAACGGTGCATGTAGTAATAGCGGTGCATGTAGTAATAGCGATGCAAGTAGTAACAGCGGTATATGTAGTAACAGCGGTATATGTAGTAACAACGGTACATGTAGTAATAGCGGTGCATGTAGTAATAGCGGTACAAGTAGCAACAGCGGTTAATTGTAGTTACAGCGGTATATGTAGTAACAGCGGTTTTTGTAGTAACAGCAGTACATGTAGTAACAGGTTGCATGTAGTAATAGCGGTGCATGTAGCAAAAATTTTGTTTATGTTGGAAGGATACGTTACATGTAGGAAGGACACGTAACAATTAGTAACAGCGGTACATGTAGCATCAATTTTGTTAATGTTGGAAGGACACGTTACATGTAGTAACAGCAGTACATGTAGTTGTAGTGTTACATGCAGCAAAAATTTTGTTAATGTTGGAAGGACACGTTTTATGTAGTAACAGCGGTACATGTAGTAACAGTGGTACATGCGGTACATGAAGTAACAGCGGTACATTTAGTAACAGCGGTACATGTAGTAACAGCGGTACATGTAGTAACAGCGGTACATTTAGTAACAGCAGTACAAGTAGCAAAAATGGGCCAAAGACTCAATGGGCCGAGTTGTTTTTTAAATTTCTATTGAATGGGTTTAAAGTGTTACACGTTACATATAGTAACAGCAGTACATGTAGTAACAGCGGTACATGTAGAAACAATTTTGTTAATGTTGGAAGGACACGTTATTTGTAGTAACAGCGGTACATGTAGTAACAGCGGTACATGTAAAAACAATTTTGTTAATGTTGGAAGGACACGTTATTTGTAGTAACAGCGGTACATGTAGTAACAGCAGTACATGTAGAAACAATTTTGTTAATGTTGGAAGGACACGTTATTTGTAGTAAAAGCGGTATATGTAGTAACAGCGGTACATGCGGTACATGTAGTAACAGCGGTACATTTAGTAACAGTGGTACAAGTAGCAAAAATGGGTCAAAGAATCAATGGGCCAGGTTGTTTTTTCAATTTCTATTGAATGGGTGTAAAGTGTGGAAGGAATTATAAATAATTGCACAAAGCAAGGTGCACAAGTTGTTTTTTTTTATATACTTCACAGAAAGCCATACAATGGGGTATAGGTCCAACAATGACAATATATATGAAAGAGTATTGAAACAAGTATATATATATATATATATATATATATATATATATATATATATATATATATACATATATATGTATTAGGAAAATCTCAATCATTTTAACATTTTCTAAAGCTACAGTGAATTGAAAAAATGTGCAACAGAAACTTTACATTGGAATGGACTGGATGAGATGGATAGTACAGGACAGATAGGCAACAGGGTGACAGCACTAGCTTTACACACTTTCATCCAGTAGCTAATAAACCAATGACTTTTAGAACATAAACATTTTTGTAGTTTTCTTTCATATATGTATAATAATCCTATTTTTTTAAGATTTGAAATTTAAAACCTGTCACAGTAGGATGTAATGGCATAAAAGTTTCACTACATCATTTGAAGTCAGCTGCACGTCTTTAATAATATTTTGATATATACAGTACAAAGACACCAAGTTTCAAATTCTGGAAAAATGGGATAAAATTCCTGAAATATTCCAAAAAGTCAGGTGCATATTTTCAATATATATAGAAACATTCTGTGACGTTTAAAGGTTTTTGATTGAAAACTGTAGGAGGAGTTGAGGTTCTGGCATCTGGAAATAATTCCATAAAGTTAGGTGCACATCTTTGTTATATATAGAAACATTCTGTGAAGTTTCAAGGCTTTTGGTTAAAAACTATAAGAGGAGTTGAGTTCACAAAGTAGGTACCCCCAGTTCAAATACTTGCTAAAAAAAGACTAAGTTTCAAAGTCTGGAAAAATAGGGAAAAAATCTTGAAATATTTCCATAAAGTCAAGTGCACTTCTTTAATATACATAGAAACATTCTGTGAAGTTTTAAGGTTTTTGGTTAAAAACTGTAAGAGGAGTTGAGTTCACAAAGTTGGTACCCCCGTTCATAAACTGGCTAAAAAGTGACCAAGTTTCAAAGTCTGGAACAATGGGAAAAAAATCTTAAAATATTTCCATAAAGTCAGGTGCACATCTTCAATATATAGAAAAACATTCTGTGAAGTTACAAGTTTTTTGGTTGAAAACTGTAGGAGGAGTTGAGTTCACAAAGTAGGTACCCCCAGTTCAAAAACTTGCTAAAAAATGACTAAGTTTCAAAGTCTGGAAAAATGGGAAAAAATCTGGAAATATTTCCTAAAGTCAGGTGCACATGTTCAATGTATATAGAAACATTCTGTTAAGTTTCAAGGTTTTTGGTTGAAAACTGTAAGAGGAGTTGAGTTCACAAAGTAGGTACCCTATTTTCCCCGCCCGCCCCCCTTCCCTCCCGCCCGACATTCACCATACTATAAACCGGATTTGCACTATGTGCAAACCGGCCAAAAATTTTGTTAATGTAGGATGGACACGTTATATGTAGTAACAGCGGTATATGTAGTAGCATCGGTATATGTAGTAACAGCGGTATATGTAGTAATATCGGTACATGGAGCAACAGCGTTATATGTAGTAGTAACAGCGGTACATGTACATGTGGCAAAAAATGTTGTTAATGTAGGAAGGACACGATGGGATCCGATGTTAATTATTTATCATCATTTTGAGCCTTTATTCGGAGTGATAAAATTGTTTGCTTCTGATCATATTTAGACCATGTATAAGTTTTACTGCAAATAGCATAGATACTATTAAATAATATTATAATATCCGTATTATAAAGTCTTACAGGCCGCGAGTATTGTGGTCAACCATGCTGGTGTATGAAATTATCCGTGAGAAAAACCTTAGCGAAAAAAGACAAGATACATTATTATCAAACATTTTGTAATTTGAAACACTTACCTGCCTTTTGCTGCAAACACTTTGACATAATCAGGATGACCTACTTCCGACTGAATATTAGAATTTTTATCTTTGTCGACCCACTGTACACAAGTCTCCTGTTTAAGTAAGGCCTCTGCTTCTTTCATGCGCTGTCCGATACTGCTTTGAAAGGCTGAAAATTGAAACTAAAAAAATGGAGAGAGAGAGAGAGAGAGAGAGAGAGAGAGAGAGAGAGAGAGAGAGAGAGAGAGAGAGAGAGAGAGAGAGGTTGCGGTTTAACGCCCAAGTTAAGTTTTTTTGCGGTCGGTTTTGGATGGTATAGGAAACCGTAGAACTCGGAGACCGGAAGGTTGGAACTGTTTAAATTTAACTTTGTCCCACATGATCAACATTTAAAAACCCTTGCTTGAAGTAATGATTTTCATCTTTAAAATTCAAATCGAAATTGAAAAAGTTCAAGTTACTTGTCCTTATCTTTTCATTTTTCAAATCCTTTGTCGTTAACAAAATCGGTATTTTATATAACTTTAGAAAACTTGAAGTACTACTTGTGTTAGCACGAGTTAGCTCCCTTAGATCGAAACACGCTTGTTGGTAATGAATCTTTCGTCTGTTTAAGATGGTAATTAAATAATTCCTCACCAGTGTCGCCAACAATTTTATATGGTATTTTGGCTTTTGGCCATAGGTTGGCGTATTTTACAAAGTTTCTCTTATAAGTTCTTTTTCTAAAGTTCTGAAAAAAAATATACTTCACATACATATTTATATTAACCATGGTAACAGTTATAATAACCATGACAACAGTTACAGTTATGTGGTAAGTTTATAATAATATTCCGGCATATATAAAATCAACGTTTCACACGATTAAAAACCAGTTCATAAACGTGGAACACATGATATCAATTTTGCTGTAAAGTTGACACGGTACATTTAATATATATTTTACTCAGTATATTTGCTATAAAGTTGACGAGGTACATTTGATATTGTTAATGGGTATAATTTATACAAAGTTGACGCGGTATATCTGATAGAAAGTTGACGCGGTATATTTTATATAAAATTGACGCGGTATATTTGATATAAAGTTGACGCGGTACAATTGATATAAAGTTGACGCGGTATATTTGATATAAAGTTGACGTGGTATATTTATATAAAGTTGACGCGGTATATTTGATATAAAGTTGACATGGCATATTTAATGTAAAGTCGACGCGTCATATTTTAGATGAAGTTGACATGGCATATTTGATATAAAGTTGACATGGCATATTTGATATAAAGTCGACGCGGTATTTTTGATATGAAGTTGACATGGTATATTTGATATAAAGTTAACGCGGTATATTTGTTATAAAGTTGACGCGGTATATTTTATATAAGTGGACGCTGCATATTTGATATAAAGTTGACGCGGTATATTTGCTATAAAGTTGACGTGCACGTGGTATATTTGATATAAAGTTGACGCGGTATATTTGCTATAAAGTTGACGTGGTATATTTGATACAAATTTTACGCATTATATTTGACATAAAGCTGAGGCGTTATATTTGATATAAAGTTGACGCGGCGTAAAATTGACGTTATTGGATTATAAATGACATAGCTTTGCTTTTATAATCCAATAACTGCCATAGCTATGCTGTTCAATGGTTAAATAAATATACCACGTCAACTTTATATCAAATATACCACGTCAACTTTATATCAAATATGCCGCCGCGTCAACTTTATATCAAATATAACGCGTCAGCTTTATGTCACATATAATGCGTAAAATATGATTGGTTTGCCTGGCAAAGCTATGTCATTTATAATCCAATAACTGCCATAGCTATGCTGCTCAATGGTTATATTTACATTATATTAATTATTAACGAATTTTTTTGAATTTTTATCAAATCAATTTGAATTTTCCCGCCTTCAACGAGAAGCGGGGTCAATTATTGGAACAGCGTAACAATGTAAACAAAATATAGTTCAACATGAAAAAACACGGAACTCGCAAAAATTATGAAATATTTTATTAACCATCACATTGTTTTGCACATTTTATATAAAACATCAATTTAGTCACTTTCATAGCAATTTTACGAAATTATTTTTAAAAAAAAACGAATTTACTAAGGCGGATGACGAACAATTGAACAGTCTCGAAATTTGACACGAAAATGATGTCTCACTCTCGCTGTCATTTTTGGAAATTTAAAAGTGCATTGCGAGAAATTGGAATCTACGAAGAAACCAGGAGTGAATAAATGGGATGACGGAAATGTAATCTGCTTTGGAAAGTCATAGTTTCTGTCATTATTATTCGTAGAATTTGTGGAACTGACCACATGATGCGACCAAGATTGTGACCCATTTAGGCGCGGTACAACAGCTGATTCAGTGTTTAATTTTTTTTGCAGGGCGAGTTAATTCTGACATTGGGTTACTATGACGTTTTTTCTGTTCTGTTGTAAGATTGGGAGAAGCTTCTCATTTATGGTTTGACATAAACAAATTTGTGCCGAGTTTCGTACCCCAGGTCATTGAGATGCTGAATGGCCGTCACCCGCAAATAGCAAGGAGTGTATTAAGTTTCAACTTTTGCAGCATGACATATGTCGGATAAAAACGGGCAAATGTGCGTTTTAAAAGTGGTTTGATTTTTGTCAGTTCTATCAAAGCACTGGAAACAGCGGTTTAACATTTTTACAGGACAGTCGACCGTCTCAGTTGCAAATGTATTCTTTTTTAACATCTGCTATTTTCGTCTGATGAGATATCTGCCCTCTGAAAGTTTCTGGTTGTATTTCATATTTTTACCAGACTCGTCAACGTGAAACTCGATTATGACTGGTTTTAACTGGTGGTGAAATTCCATAGCTCGGGAAATAAAATTTATATAACAGATGGTACCATACACACTATTTCAGTATTACGGGTGAAATTTGGGTACTTTTTAGATGATTGGAAATTTTCCTTTGTGTATTTAATTCAATGTATATTTTAAAATTAATGATTTTTTTTTCTCGGGCTGTGTTGTTGTTTTGTTACAAACCTTCTTAAAAAATAGTCAAGAGAGTAAAATATTCATACGCATAGTGTAATGATCATGTGATCAATGTCAGTTATTGTACCGTATTTGCCACACGTCTCAAACATGTTTATATAGTAAAGTTGCAAAGCAAATGTAAATATATAAAGTTGACGCGGTATATTTGATATAAAGTTGACATGGCATATTTAATGTTAAGTCGACGCGGTATATTTGATATGAAGTTGACATGGCATATTTGATATAAAGTTGACATGGCATATTTGATATAAAGTCGACGCGGTATCATGATATGAAGTTGACATGGTATATGTGATATAAAGTTGACGCTGTATATTTGATATAAAGTTGACGCGGTATACTAGTATTTTATATAAAGTGGACGCGGCATATTTGATATAAAGTTGACGCAGTATATTTGCTATAAAGTTGACGTGCACGTGGTATATTTGATATAAAGTTGACGCGGTATATTTGCTATAAAGTTGACGTGGTATATTTGATATAAATTTTACGCAATAATTTGACATAAAGTTGACGCGTTATATTTGATATAAAGTTGACGCGGCGGCATATTTGATATAAAGTTGACGTGGTATTTTGATATAAAGTTGACGCGGTATATTTGATATAAAGTTGACGTGGTTTATTTTATATAAAGTTGACACGGCATATTTGATATAAAGTCGACGCGGTATTTTTGATATGAAGTTGACATGGTATTTTTGATATAAAGTTGACGCTGGTATATTTGATATAAAGTTGACGCGGTTTATTTGATATAAAGTTGACGCGGTATATTTGATATAAAGTTGACGCGGTATATTTTATATAAAGTTGACGTGGTATATTTATATAAAGTTGACCCGGTACAATTGATATAAAGTTGACGCGGTATATTTGATATAAAGTTGACGCGGTATATTTGATATACAGTTGACGCGGTATATTTGATATAAAGTTGACGTGGTATATTTATATAAAGTTGACGCGGTACAATTTATATAAAGTTGACGCGGTATATTTGATATAAAGTTGACGCGGTATATTTGATATAAAGTTGACGCGGTATATTTGCTATAAAGTTCACGTGGCATATTTGATATTAAGAAAAGTTATTGGTGTTTTGTGCCACATTTAGAATGAGATACGCCGGTTTCTAAGCCACTATGGCTTAATTTATGGTCAATTATGGAGTTAAAGATAACATTGATTATCTAAATAGCAGACACGCAAAATGAAGCAGCCTTGAAATAATCCAGCAAAATATGAGCTGTTTCTAAAAGGCACCTACATTTGACAAGTATTGACTATGTAGACGCACTTGAGAGATAGTCTTATTACATCCCTATGTTACTGGTATGAATTGCAATCAAAACAGACATCTGTTGGGATATTGGGTAGATATGTTTTAGTGTAGTTGGCTAAATATGCCGTTTTATGAACCTTCAACTCCTCTTCTTAATAAATTATAATAACATAATCAAAAGTCAGAAATATTTTCAGGTCCACAAAGGGAGCAATTATACCAGTCTCTAACTATTTCTATAGGTTTTATATCAAGAAGAACCTACTTTGTGATATATATGTGTTATATGATCGTTTTATCTCCACTGAATTTTGAAGGCTACAAATGGTATAAAGCAGACTCGGTTGATAAACGGACCAACTTATGGATAAGGTGGTTTCTATATTTTTTAATCGGAAACGGAGAGTATAAACAACAAATTCAAATTAATCTTAACATATTGACATTAATCAAAACAATTAAGTAAAGCTGATTTCAGAAGGTCTAAGTTATAAAAATAGCTATAAAATCTAAGATGCTGAAAGATGCCTTGCGAAACAGTTAATAAAGACCCTTATATTCAAAGATACATTTTTCACAATTTTTCACAATAAAAATGCCTTTAAATTTTTCATATCTTTTCGTTTTCAATTCCGTCTTTTATCCTTGCAGTAACTTCCATATTGTGATTTGCTAATTAACAGTGCATGAACCACCATTTTTGGCAGTAATGGCCCACTCGCACTAAACCGGAAGTTGCAGTGTAGAAGAAAATATTCTTACCTCAGATTTTATATTGTATCTGACGTGGCTTGTCCTTCTTATCTGACTGTACCCAATCTGCGTTTAACCAATTCATACAAGGCTGAAAATTAAAGTTCATCATAAAATGATAAATCGTTGTATAATTTTTAAAGCAACATATAGCATTTAACAAGATGATCACAGAAGGAATTAATTAAAAAAAACCCCGAACATTAACAGTTAGATTTAGCTTAGTGCGATGTGAATTCTTTCCAGAAAACAGTTTTTTTCTTTAATTTTGTCTTTTTTTTTTCAATTACACATTTAATTAATTTGTTCTGACACATATCTTTAACTAGCTAGATAATTATTTTGGTGACAACAAAACTTAACTTATTGTATATGGATTTGTTTAATGGTGTTTTACGTCCGGGTCAAGATTTTTTCGAGGCGGTCAGTTCAGAGATGGTGGAGGAATCCGGGGTACGGTCAAAAAAAAATATCACTGACCTTCGGCAATCAAATTGACAAACTTTTAAACTTTTCACACTTGAATCTGCCCGAGTGAAACTAGGCGGTGATGATTGTCTGTGATTGGTAAGCCCTCGCTTAGACCACTAGGCCACCTTTTAATAGTTGCGTTAATTTGCGATTTCTGGGTAAAAAATTACTTTTAAAATAAAATTTAATGACTTCACGTATCAATTGATAAGTTCATAAAACCGACGGTAGCAAAAATGACAGACGAGGCTTACAGTCCCTGTCGCAAAATTGAATCACTTCCAATGTCATCATTTTTCATGTGTTTACACAAAATATTAGTTTGATTTAGTATTTTGAAGAATAAAAACTAATTAAAAAATGAAAGATTGTTATTTGGAGATTATCTGAATATTTACCGATTCGTTACAAAGTAAACAAGTAAATCGAGTATACGCAACAGTTTAATCATAGCCCCAAAGCATTAAAACAGTAACAAAAGGTCTGTGACCAGACTGAAGTGTGTATTTAACCCCATAGACTGTCTACTCACAATTACACTACAGACCTGCCGAAATTTTATCACTAAACTAACGATTTAGTGTCGAAGCGACAGCTCGTCTAGTCCCCTCGGTAGCTATATCTTGGTCCCTCTTACACTCGTTAACTTTATCTCGGCAACTTTTCGTCAGCAGCTATCCATATCTCGAAAACTTTTCGGCCACTTGTCCACTCGGCTTCTTGGCTTCTCGTCAGTTTTTTTTTTTCGACAACTCGATCGATTGTTAGCAGAATATGTATATCCATATTTAAGAAGTGATTCAGATATAGTTATTAAATACAAAATGTAAAATAATGTCCAGTTTTTACGGACACTGTATTAACAGTTTGGCAAGCTTGAAATAAATATTTCGTATAACATTTCTGAACAATTCTAATAAGTTATACTGAAAATTTATTTATAAACATTTGTATTCATAAAATGTACGTTTCACCTGCAACATAAGTTGTAGTTTCTTACCTGATGTTCCAGTCCATCCCCCCATTCAACATATGATACAGCAGCATCATTCTCTTCCTACAATATATAATCATTGATTTGTACCAACGCCCTATCCTGACTTATATTTAGGAGAGTGAGATACATACGTAACTGTAATACGTGAACAATTAGCATCTACATACTTAATAGTACAAGTAATATAGAACAGACTCTTATAACGCAAAACCTCGTGCATACAGAGATCTTCAATTAATCTATATTAAACTTGGTCTTGTCACAAACAAAATGTGACGTAACATTTAACAATTTGTCAACCATAACTATTTTTTCGCGTCCATAATGATAACTTACACATTTGAGAACCCTCTTTTTGATTTTTTTAAATTTTAATATGTTTCGGTTACTGTTATACTGTTCAAAACTATTTTTTGGTTAATTATAATATGCATCGATTTTGTTGTATAAACGGCGAAGAAATCGTAAACAGGTAAGCTATAAAGGATATTCAGTTTTCGTCCATTTCCGGTTACTTTATTTTATACCGAAGAAGTATAAAACACGACTTACATCTAGACTATAACTATCATTGGTACAATCTGTGTTTGTCCATTCATCCCAATCATCATCCCAAGCTTCTTCCCAATCCTCCTCATTGTCTACGATATCATTGTCATCAAAAGAATCTCTTTTAAGGTCCTGAAACATTAAACATTATTCAAATATAACATGGATGCAGAATTTATGAAATAAACAATTTTCGTTAAGTTTAATATACCTTACATACACCTCACGTGACCAGCGTGTGTTGGTGATTTTCCGCCGGAGGACTATATTTAGGAGTTGATATTATAAACCGCAATTAATGACGTCGTGTTTGTTATAAATCGCATTATTTACATTCTCCTGTAAAAAAGTCGTGTTTTGGGGAAAGTTTGTCGGTTTATTTTTATTGGAATTTTTTAAACAAATGTTATGGTATATAATATGATTTTATAGCGAACCTCATTTCTGATGTCAGATTTCGAGAACGAGGCCGCGATTATTCACCTCGCAAAATGACGTTGTGTAGCAACTGTTATTTGAAGTTTGAAGTGTCTGACGGCCAATTCTGAAAGATCATGGGGATCTCTTATACATCTGGGTATTGGCTTAAATATTTATGATAACATGTTGCCTGAAGTTCACCAGCGTGATAAAAATTTCAACGCACTTTCACTAATAAACATTGTTTTTGATCAGAAAACAACATCTTATGCTATTGCAAAACCAATACATCAAGAGTTTAGTACAGAAGTATTTTAATATTACGCTAAACTCTGAAACACCCCTGGTGGAGTGATCATCTGTTTTGGCCCTAACATAGAATCTTTACCTAAACAAACACAAAATTAGCGAAACGCTTGAAAGGAATCACTTCTGCTTCACCAGTTTGTGTTTTTATTCTTTTCACATTCAGGACAAAAGATGAGTAATTAATTAAAAATGGGCTTTAATGTACTCCATATATTTCAATGTATTTATTTTATTATAATTTTTCTTTCTATCATTCATTGTGAATGCATGTTTTAAAACCAACAATTCCCATTTAGCTGAATATTTGTC
Organism: Tegillarca granosa; assembly: GCA_029721355.1. Classification (NCBI taxonomy): domain Eukaryota; kingdom Metazoa; phylum Mollusca; class Bivalvia; order Arcoida; family Arcidae; genus Tegillarca; species Tegillarca granosa. The sequence continues at coordinate 450,588 of CM056610.1, forward strand.
AAGGTAATATTGTTTTCCGTTCTTCAATGACAGTTTTTAAAATTTGCATATTTTTTTCTTCTACATGAGTTTCTGGTGTTTAGTGAATAAACAAAAAAGATAATAATAATAATAATAATAATAATACAATAATAAATGGAAACATATGAAAATTAAATACTATCCAATTTAAGTATGAGTCATCGTTATTGTTATTATTTATTTGACACATCAATGGCTCCAAAGCCTGGACAGTATTTTAAACATGTATACTGACTGCCGATGAATTGCTTTTGATTGCTTCCACTTCGTTTAATTTTATTTATTATGAGTTGATAAAATACTAAATATTTTAAAAATGAAAATTGAAGGTATGCATGACGATGCACATTAATTGGCTATATCAAGTAATCATTTTACCTGTGAAAGATGGAATTTAAGATGAGTGTACAGATAGTATCGAAAATTTAACATGCATATGACCAGCTATAATATCGGGTATATTTTTTCGATCTAAATTTTTGTAGGTCACGTTTGTCACGGAACAGTAAATAATACATATTTAAAAAAAAAATCGTACCATGCTTCGGTTTAAATTCTTGAGACGGTCTTTAATGCATACCTTTTTTAGCCTTTTGACACCAATAAACTCTCTCCCTCAAGGGTGTGACCCGATTTTATATCTATCTTGAAAGTATATGTACTAGGTTATTGAAAAAGAGAAATTGATAAAAAGAAATCTGATTTCTAAAGCTTACATATCATATAACATTTCTAGTAACGTCATATATATTACATCCACCGGCACAAATTATTTAACCTTTAAAAAGACCAAATTTGTGCGGTGGATGAAATATCTCTCTCTCTCTCTCTCTCTCCCTCTCTCTCTCTCTCTCTCTCTCTCTCAAACACACCACCATAATAAAAATAATTACATCATTTTAATTCAGCGTCTACGCTGTGGTATAACTATATATAATACACAAATTTAAAAAGAAAAGTTTTGCGTCTGAACCTAGGTTACAATTTAACAGGACCTTTATCCCTTGGATACAATTTAGCAGGTCTAATATCCCTGGGATACGATTTAACAGGTCCTAACATATCCCTAGGATATGATTTAGCAGGTCCTTTATCTCTAGGTTACGATTTAGCAGGACCCATATCCCTAGAATACGATTTAGCAGGTCCTTTATCTCTAGGTTACAATTTAACAGGACCTTTATCCCTGGGATACGATTTGGCAGGACCTATATCCCTAGGTTACGATTTAGCAGGACCTATATCCTTAGGTTACGATTTAGCAGGACCTATATCCTTAGGATACGATTTAGCAGGACATATATCCCTAGGTTACGATTTAGCAGGACGTATATCCCTAGGTTACGATTTAGCAGGACGTATATCCCTAGGTTACGATTTAGCAGGACCTATATCCTTAGGTTACGATTTAGCAGGACCTATATCCTTAGGTTACGATTTAGCAGGACCTATATCCTTAGGATACGATTTAGCAGGACATATATCCCTAGGTTACGATTTAGCAGGACGTATATCCCTAGGTTACGATTTAGCAGGACGTATATCCCTAGGTTACGATTTAGTAGGACCTATATCCTTAGGTTACGATTTAGCAGGACCTATATCCCTAGGTTACGATTTAGCAGGACCTATATCCTTAGATTACGATTTAGCAGGACCTATATCCTTAGGATACGATTTAGCAGGACATATATCCCTAGGTTACGATTTAGCAGGACCTATATCCTTAGGTTACGATTTAGCAGGACGTATATCCTTAGGTTACGATTTAGCAGGACCTATATCCTTAGGTTACGATTTAGCAGGACATATATCCCTAGGTTACGATTTAGCAGGACCTATATCCTTAGGTTACGATTTAGCAGGACCTATATCCTTAGGTTACGATTTAGTAGGACCTATATCCTTAGGTTACGATTTAGCAGGACCTATATCCTTAGGTTACGATTTAGCAGGACCTATATCCTTAGGATACGATTTAGCAGGACATATATCCCTAGGTTACGATTTAGCAGGACCTATATCCTTAGGATACGATTTAGCAGGACATATATCCCTAGGTTATGATTTAGCAGGACCTATATCCTTAGGATACGATTTAGCAGGACATATATCCCTAGGTTACGATTTAGCAGGACCTATATCCTTAGGATACGATTTAGCAGGACATATATCCCTAGGTTACGATTTAGCAGGACCTATATCCTTAGGATACGATTTAGCAGGACATATATCCCTAGGTTACGATTTAGCAGGACATATATCCTTAGGTTACGATTTAGCAGGACATATATCCCTAGGTTACGATTTAGCAGGACATATATCCTTAGGATACGATTTAGCAGGACCTATATCCCTAGGTTACGATTTAGCAGGACGTATATCCCTAGGTTACGATTTAGCAGGACATATATCCCTAGGTTACGATTTAGCAGGATAACTTGTGTAATCCATTTTTTTTTCAAAAATTAGATGGTATTTTAATAATTATGTTGTTTTGTGCCCTAGACAAGATTCTTTTACTTATATCGAGCGATTTTTTCTGGGATCGTAAAGGAAAGTAGAGAATCCAGAAAAAACACCAAACTCTGTCAAGCGAGCTAACAAACTTTCTCACACTAGAATTTGCTCGAGTGGAATTAGGACCTAGGCGATAGGAGACATTGTGATCCCTGAGCGCGCTTTAGAACAATCGGCCACCTAGCTTGATAACATAAATGAGTCTAATAAAATATTTCAAAAAATAGTTAAAAATCAGTGCGTTATTATAAAATCGACATTTATAAGTAAAACGCACTTCAAGTTGATGTAGTTACATTTATTTGTTATTTCGAACGAAAACTTTTAAAAAATATTTGAAAAGCAAATTTCAGCTAATTAATTGATTAAACTAATCCAGATTTGAGCATGTAAACTCAGATCTTAGTTTGTATCGGTATTTTTTATAACTTTATGTACATGTATATTTAGTTCTGACTGTTCAAGTTAGGTTACTGTTATCTATGTTTGTAACGTACCTTAAGAAGAGTACGAAGTTTGTTTAGAAGGCTTGATTCAGTTTTTTCTTCCAATTGTTTGGCAGCTGTTCTTGTCTTTAAACCTAAAAACAAACAGAAATTAATTTTTAATTAAATATTTCAATGGGAAATGCAGTATTGACAAACCTATCCCTTAAGTAACTTGTTCAGGCTTTTTAAAGACATGTTTGTGTACTGCTATCCCAACCTGACCTACGGGTGGTGGTGGTGGTGGTGGTGGTGGGGGGGGGGTGTTAAGGTTTTAAATCTTGACCTCAACTTTTGACATACAACCCTAGAAATAAATGCAACAACTCGTCTTATTTTATTACATTTCCCGAAGAAAACAACAAGATGATTTAAAATAATATCTACACTTTGTTTACTATCATTAAATTTGTTAGGACGGAGTAATTTCCTCAGTGGATTTGTGATTTTGTGGTAGAAAGCGCAAGTTTACGAATCACCGCGCTTCGCAAGGCCTAGGTTCGTTTTACATTCGGGACAGATCCTTGTGTGAGAAAGTTTGTCAGTTCGCTTTCCGAAGGTCGGTGGTTTTCTCCAGGCACTCCGGTTTCCTCCACCATCCCAGAACTGACCGCCTCGAAATTAGTGGAAAATTTTTCACTGGGGCGTAAAACTCCTTTACTCCACTCCACTCCACTGCGCATCTCAAGGCCTAGGTTCTTTTAACATTCGGAAGGTTCTGTATGGGGAATAGTGATAGTTCGCTTGTCAATGTTCTGTAGTTTTCTTCTTGCATTTCTCCTGCACCTCAGATTATAATGACTTGATATAAATAAAAATAGCTCAACTCAACTCACCCCTTATGGGGGACTCGTCATCTCAAATCTGACCCCCTCGGTGAAAGTTGTAAAATCTTAACTTGGGCGAAGAACATTATTACATTATTTTTATTAATCTATTCATTATTACTATTATTATTATTATATATATATATATATATATATATATATATATATATATATATTCTTTACTTTTATTTTATCTATTTTTAATTTTTTTTTAATTAATTAATTTATTAATTATTATTTTTTTAATATTTGATATTAAGACAAAAAATGCAGAAATATCAATTCTAATATAGATTTACAACTACACAATTTTAAGGTGGTGTCAAGCCAGTATAATACACTCTGTGCCAGAAAAATTCTGATTTACAGTTTTTAACTGCAAGTAAAAACAGAGGAGAACATTAGCATTATTGAGATTACAACAAGCAGTCTTACCTGTATTTTGTCCATAGTATCTACCTTCCGAAAACGCCAGGCAGAGCACCACGAGCACGATAATGGAAAAAAATAACTTCATCGCCATCTTATAAACTAAGACCAGTAAGACAAATTACTTATATTTATAGGTTTAAAAAGATCACGTGATAAGGGTATTAAACATTTGGGACATTCTGAACTATTGCGTTTTTGAGAGATAATTATAAACTGATTCGCCTTTATGCACAAAACCAATAAAACTATCAAGTAGCTATTATAAATGCCTTTTTGTTATAGTGCAAATGATAAATCTCACTGACATAAAAATAAAACGATATACAACATCGGTCTGGACAATTTATTTATTTATTTATTTATTTTAATTTTCACTCATTATATAACTCTATGAAACAGTGGTAAACAAGAATAAATCCTGACCACTGTAAACGCACTAAGTTTTCGCGGTGTATTTAATTTTAGCGGTGTATTAATTTTAGCGATTTTCACGCTAGGACAGTAGCGCCATATTTAAATACAAAGTTGTTTTGCGCTAATTAAATCCACGCGAACTAGTCTAGAATGTAAATTGCGCTAAAATACGTACACGCTAAAATTCGCACGTTTACAGTATTTAGTATCTGTATTTGTGAGGCTTCAGACGTGGACCGTTTTACACCCACTGTAGTACTGAAAGTACATGTAGTTAATATAGAAAACCGGTCAGGACAAAATAAAGACTTCGAGTTATCCGCGGTATTCGAGATATCGAAGTTCGAGTTATCGAATTTCTACTGTATACACATCTTAAAATAAAAAAAAAAAACGTAAAAAGGGGAGTTTATGAAATATCAAGCATATATTTAATGTACGGAATCTTAATTTGCATTCTGCATCAAAGATTGTTATAATATTAAGCCGTACTACGTGTTTCGTAACTTTGCGGTACATCATTCTTAGAGAGAAAAAATGGCGATTTTGTATTATTTTGTATAAAATGAATAATTTTATTTTAAATATTTATAATTGTGTATCATAAATGTTGATTGTTGATATAAAAAGCGAAGTAATAAACTATTCATGAATAGATAGATAGATAGATAGATAGATAGATAGATAGATAGATAGATAGATAGATAGATAATCATTATAATATGATGATGATGATGATGATGATGATTATGAAAATGATAGTAAGAAGACAACGAAGAAGAAGAAGAAGAAGAAGAAGAAGAAGAAGAAGAAGAAGAAGAAGAAGAAGAGGAAGAAGAAGAAGAAAACAGGTCTCTTAATACACAGAGACGCCTGTCATTTATCTGACGTCTTCTTTTCAAAACGTCACAAAAGAAATAAGTATGTTTTTTCTTGACGCATCAATCATAAAAATGTAGAAAGATGTATATACAATATATTTATTTATTTTAAATGGATTATGAAACATATTTTACACTATACACAAAAGCTACATATATCCATTATAAAGTTTTTGATCCGATGTAAAGGAAAGTACTAATTAGCACATTTAAGAAGCTGTTCCTTTTTTAATCTACAAGACCTGGTGATGGTTTCACCTACATGTACATTACCAGTCTTAACGGGTGACAAAATAAATATTCTATATTAGAATCTATTTACATAAATTGTATCTGAAACGTTACTATTTAACTCAATGTTAAAAAGATATAACCTATTTACCGGATGCCGGAGCATATATGTACGCTGAATTACGTCACTGATTTTGACATTAACATTTACATTTAGATGTTCAGCAAGTGTAGAAACGAGAGATTAGAATATCAGGGTAAACAAATTTTCCCAAACTTTTAAACCTTGACGATTTTAATACATTCTGCTTTTAAATAAGACTTTAAAAAATCCGATTAGCCCCTTCATTGCTTTTTATTATCATTATTTGATATACATGATTACAGTTGTAATTGACCTTTGTATTTATTTTGGACTCACTCATTTCTTCTGTTCAATAACTAGTAATAACACATTACTAGAAAGATGTTTATTTTTGTAACTATAATGATTTAAAGCTTTTTATAAGAGTTTTTAAAAGATTAACTGAAAACTTTAAAATGTCCGTTAAGTATTAAATTCAATTTTTCAATAATCTCACACTAAAAAACTCTAACTTGGTGGAAGAAAGAGATTCTTTAAAATCTTTATTTAAAACATATCATATTTAAAAAATATATATTATTTGTGGGTGGAAACTGACATCACGACTTCACATTCTATTCATGAAATAACATTGAAATTCCACTCATAAAAAATAAGAGATTAAGTTGTAATTGTGTCATATTTTATCGACTGTTTGAATTTCACTGATTTATCTATTGATTAAGTAGATTATTTTGATAAAAGTTTTTCTTTTAAATTCTGTTTGTATTGTTATTGTAAACGATATGAGTCTTGTCAAGACGTCAATCCGACTTCCATAGTGAAACACAGATCAGTATTACGTTGAAAGACAGATCAGTATTACGTTGAAAGACATATCAGTATTATGTTGAAAGACAGAACAGTATTACGTTAAAAGACAGATCAGTATTACTATGAAAGACAGAACAGTATTATGTTGAAAAACAGTTCAGTTTTACGTTGAAAGACAGATCAGTATTACGATGAAAGACAGATCAGTATTACGTTAAAAGATAAGTCATTTTTACGTTGAAAGACAGAGCAGTATTATGTTGAAAGATAGGTCAGTATTACGTTGAAAGACAGATCAGTATTACGATGAAAGACAGAACAGTATTACGTTGAAAGACAGTTCAGTATTACGTTGAAAGACAGATCAGTATTACGATGAAAGACAGATCAGTATTATGTTGAAAGACAGATCAGTATTACGTTGAAAGACAGATCAGTATTACGATGAAAGACAGATCAGTATTACAATAAAAGATAGGTCATTATTACGTTGAAAGACAGATCAGTATTATGTTGAAAGACAGATCAGTATTATGTTGAAAGACAGATCAGTATTACGTTAAAAGATAGGTCATTATTACGTTGAAAGACAGATCAGTATTACGTTGAAAGACAGATCAGTATTATGTTAAAAGACAGATCAGTATTACGTCAAAAGTCAGGTCATTATTACGTTGAAAGACAGATCAGTATTATGTTGAAAGACAGATCAGTATTACGTTAAAAGATAAGTCATTATTACGTTGAAAGACAGATCAGTATTACGTTGAAAGACGGATCAGTATTGCGTTAAAAGATAGGTCATTATTACGTTGAAAGACAGATCAGTATTATTTTGAAAGACAGATCAGTATTATGTTGAAAGACAGATCAGTATTACTTTAAAAGATAGGTCATTATTACGTTGAAAGACAGATCAGTATTACGTTAAAAGACAGATCAGTATTGCGTTAAAAGATATGTCAGTATTACGTTGAAAGACAGGTCAGCATTACGTTGAAAGACAGATCAGTATTATGTTGAAAGACAGATCAGTAAAACGTTAAAAGATAGGTCATTATAACGTTGAAAGACAGATCAGTATTACGTTAAAGACAGATCAGTATTACGTTAAAAGATTGGTCATTATTACGTTGAAAGACAGATCAGTATTACGTTGAAAGACAGATCAGTATTACATTAAAAGATAGGTCATTATTAATTTGAAAGACAGGTCATTATTATGTTGAAAGACAAATCTGTATAACGTTGAAAGACAGATCAGTATTACGTTGAAAGACAGGTCAGTATTACGTTATAAATATGTTTTTATATGTTAATAGACGGCATATGGTTGATAAGTATAACTTCGAAGATTACATAAGTCACACACACACACACACACACACACACACACACACACACACACACACAAGCTATCATTTTTATTAATCTGTATGTTTAACTAAAGGCCAAAACAAAAACAAGAATCAATACAAGCAAATAATAAAATAACAAAAAAAAACATAACCGTAAATCAGCACATATGATGATAAACAACCGGACTTCTCTTGTCATTAGCTACCTCTGTGCCAAGTTTCATTAAAAAATCTTGAACGGTTAACTTTTTAATGACCGGAAACCGATTTGTTATTGATAGTCACAGTGACCTTGTCCTTAGGCCTAATGACCCAAATTTAATCCTAAGCGAGCTCTTGTCATAAGCTACCCCTGTGCCAAGTTTCATTAAAAACCTGTAATTGTAACTGAAGTTATTGCACGGAAACCAAATGTGACGGACGGAATGACGGACAGACGGACAAACCCATCTTAATGCCCCCTTTCGGTGAAAGCGGGGACAATAATATAATCAACTGCCTAAAAGCAAAAGCGTCCGCATCGAGTGTAGGAGATCGTGGGTTCGACCCTCAGTCGGGTCATACACTATACTGTAAAATTTGAGATAGTGCTTTTTCGCCTTGTCTTAGGCATTGATAAGATAAAATATTTAAAATATTTTTTCACCCTGGGTCAGGGTGTTTTTTCCTAGGGAAAAAGTATGCTTTCTAACGGCGCTCTGCTCTTATCAGCTCCAATATTAAAGTCCCCTTGAATGCGCACTTGTACACTTCTGTGTGAAGTTATCATTGTAATTTAGTAGGTTTTGCTCAATACTTATTTAAGTGTTTTACCAATATCTTAGAGCCATCAATGACAGAGTTTTAATCGCTGAATTATAGATAACACCACCTTTCACCTTACAACGGGAGTTTACTCTATATCTTCTCTAAACACTCCATCAAAAGCCTACCATTAAGACTCGATTCCACATTATGTTGGTCCTGTTTAATACTCCCACCCCCCCCCCCCACCCCCCCACCCCACACACACTTTAAAGTGTCCTTGGGATTTGTTAAAATCTTTCTCAAGTAGTCACGTAAGACGTAGTTGGCATCTATATATCTTATCTAGTTAAAAATAATCTTTTTAAAAAAATAAATAAGAAATTAATATTGATATAAAATCTAACAGACAATAAAACCTGCTGATTTGTCTGTTTATCGTTAAGTCTGATTACAAGTTCATTTTATTGTATTTGAAGATTTACTCACAATTTATACAATTGCTAATTTTCAATATATATTATTATTTTTTCATTATTTTGATAAACGAATTAATTTTCTACTGGTGTTAAAATAAGTGTAACGGTTGGATACACTTCAATATCATAAGTGGATATTTTTGTAATTAAATTTGATGATGGTCGATAGGGTTTGATCGTCAGTTATTTTAATATGTTTTATATATTTTAGATTTTTTGTTTTGTGAGTCATGTATTTTTTACTCTCCGCGTTTTTAAGTCTTCCACCCACGAAAATGGGGGGGGGGGGGGAAGGGGACTTATTGCTTTTGTATATATAGATTTCAGACTTTAATGTCCCCTCCAACATATTTTTTTTATTAAACAGAGCATGTTTAAACTTCGTAAACACATGATACAACAAATCATAAAGTGTTTCCAAGAAACAAGAGCTATATTTATTCGAGTTTAATGCCCCCTCCAACAACAAATTTTTATTAAAGTTATTATCACTTAAGACTTCACACATTATGATGAAAATACAACTGCCTTTTCAAATGATATATTGCTTGCAATAAACAAAAGCTATATTAACCAGAGATTAATGCCCTCATCCTCACAGTTTAATTGTTGGAGATACAGGCATTTCCATTTTTGTGTAATTCCTTAATTAGTGAATCAAAAATGTGTCAGTGGTGGGAGACTTGTTCGTAGATTTGCCTGCTCACTGACAATGTCTAGTTGTTATTTTTATCATAATTATTATTATTATTGGTTTCATTGGCTAATAAAAGTACATTTTAAGTTACTAATTTCTTTCATCTTATATAGTAAAATCTGAAGAGAATAAGCTTCAATGCATGTTCGTGGCAAATCCCTTATTAAAAGATTATTAAAAAAATTTAACAAACATTTTCTCCACTAACTTCAATCATCCCCAGAAAAGTAATATAAATAAAGTGTTTTCGTATTTTTAAAATCAGGGATTGTTCAGTCGTAATCAGTTGGTTTTTTTCGCAATTGATATTTGTCCTGTTTTTGCTTGTTCGAATAACACTTAATTCTCTAATTTAATTCTCTAATGAATTGTAAAGAATAAATTCTCGGAAATGAAAAGAAAAGAAAAAAAATCCAGACTTACTTATCATTATGTAAAATTATTAACTGCTTCAAAGTTAGTATTTGTTTAAGTTTGTTAAAAGGCAAATTAAGAAAAAAGGGAAAAATAAAAGAATAATAATAATAAACAAAACGATTTTTTTCTGGTTTTAATTTGCAATGATTAAAATTACAACTATTATTAAAATTTAATTATACTTTATACTTTAATATATAAAATTCATATGTTTTAATTACCATAGATAATGTAGATAATTGCAATGCAAGAAACTGTTTCACTATTTCTTCTTAAAAAAACTTACAATTATGATTAAATGTTGCTCCAGAACAAGTGACACCCCCGCGTTTTTGCCAAACGATCGTTCCTACTCCGCTGTGTGTGTGTGTGTGTGTGTGTGTGTGTGTGTGTGACATTAACATAGTTATTTCGTGAAATTTTATTTTTTAGGAAACCCTTAAAATCGAACTTTTTTGTTAGCTTGCATGTAAGCTCATTATATCCGATATGTTTAAAGAAGTTTATGTTGTCAGTTATAACGTACAGGGGTAATTTTAGCAGGTGAATAGATGACCCCGGATAAGCAGTGGATTGTAAATTATTAATACGCATAATTAAACATGTCAAGAGGCTTTAATGAACATCTCCCACTAGTTAACTACAAGCATGACAAACCTGCCTAAATGTATCACCCTGACAGGTTTTGGGAAAAAAAATCACGTATTATTAGTTGATCGTGGTCTGCTGAACATTTGTATCCAACAAAACATTTTAAATAGGAAAGTGATTTTTAAAATGTCCAGCAAGGCGTTAAAAATATAAAGGGCAATTGTTGGTCATTTCGCGATTGTAGACTGAACAGATATAAGCGACGAATAAAAAAGATAGTATTATGAAATAAATATAATCGAGTCAGCAATAAGATATAATAACTAAAGATATATCACATTATAATATATAACATACATATATACATAAAGTTATAAGTACAATGAATACACAAGGTAAAACGTTAGCAATTTGTATAAATCTGTCCAGTTATGTTTTGTTCTGTGGATTATGCTGAAAATAAAAAAAATCTATAAATAAATAATTCAGGAATAAACAATTTTGAAATTAAAGCAGCTGACGTTTTACCGTCCGAATAACTGTTTCATTTGAATCAAGGCGGTCAGTTGTAAAATTTAAGTGTAAACAGGAATGTTTTAAAGGAAAACTATAATGCGACAAGCAAAATAACAAAATTAATATCATTCGAATTTTTCGGATTCGGACTAGGACCTAGGAGGTAAAATGCGTTTTTATCAATAATTCGGCGCCTTGAGCCAACTACTGTAAAAAAAGCCTGAATGCTAGGATTATTTCCTGTGAACCTATCTTCTTCTTAAAATAAAAAAATCAATGTTCTCAGAACCATAACCAGAATTAAAAACTTTTCCAAATAATTCCTTAATTTGTGTTAAGAATACTTGATCATGCGACTATGTCAATTACAATAACAAAGAAGTTCACGATGTTTCTACTCACTACAAGGTCCTGGGGATACTTGAACATCATCTATCGCCACAACTCTATCTCCATATATTCCCGTCAATCTCAATCTGTTGAAAATATAACATAGTGTACTTTTAGGATAAATTTAATTGTAAAAATTGTCACTTGTTTGATTATATATATATATATATATATATATATATATATATATATATATATATATATATACTAATGTATTAAATACTGAAAAAAAATATTTGCAGCAGACTGATGTCTTGCTTTTATTTATTTCTTTAGTTCAAATAAGTATAATACATTTTTTGCAGTCAAGTATTTTCTTTTCTTAATAAAAGACAAAAAGTTTCGTTAAGATTTTTGTAAGTTTTTAATTTTGTTTCTCGTACATATGACATTTGATGATGACACGATATTTTAAATACCTGCAGATTAAGCGATATTACAACCTAAAGCATTAAAATGATTTGGAATACACTTCGGGAACATTATACTCCGTTATATTGTAACTGACAAAAATTATCGGTAAGCAAAATAATTCAGAAAAAAAATTATCCAAACTTCCGTGTATTCATATAGCGTTCTCAGTTACACAATACATTTAGTTGAGATATTGCTTTAATTCTTGTGTGGTAGAAAAAAAGAACGCGTGCTGCTAAAAAACAGAACGTTGTACTTAAATGTTAAGCTAAATAAAAATATCGGTGTTTATTCTACTTTTTATTTCTGTTTAAGCAATCATTTTTTTAAATAGTTACTATAATATTTATGTATTGATTTTTTTTTCCAAACCTGTAAATCTTTGACTTTCGGGACATTTTTCTTCTCAGACGTCCATGCATTTGTAACCTATACTTGACCACAGTTCACTCCGACCGACTCCTATTCCGCTATAGAATATTTTTATACCACCAGTGCTTCCTCCATTTTTACCTCCACCGCTTACGTAGTACTTGAAACTCAAACATCGAGCTCTTTCTGAAAACGATACATAGCTTTAAAAAATTTTGGGTTCCAGTTCATTAACAAAAAGCATAATTCTTTTTTGGTATAGAACGAGATAAGCATGGATATTTTTTATTTTTATTTTGGAGGAGAGATATACATTCTTATTTAAAGATAATTATTGTTAGTGGTAGAGGTCCAGTAAAAAAAATTGCAGCACAAAAATGAAAAGAATTAGACTTTTTTGAAACAGGTACATAATAAATACTATAAATCAGTGAGGATAACCACCAGTGAAGATTAGAACATGCTTATCTCTTTCTTTTACCATCTTTGAACGTCTACTTCACGGATGTTTTTCAACAAAGCCCGTCCTCTGAAATATTTCAAAAAATTTGTTTTTCGTTCCTGTATATGATTTAGTACTTTTGCAATATGATTTTGATTAAGCCTTATTCTACACATCTCAATAATTGCATTTTTTATTTCCGGTATGCTTGTTGCTATTGTAAAAAACTTTCGCGTTGCTAAAGGAACAGACAAAATAATAACTTCTAAATTAGAGAGCTCAAATTACATTTAATCAATTAAATCTTCGTAACAATAATTATATGACGTCAGATATTTAATAAATAAGAATTTATAGATAGCGAAATGAAAAAAAAAAACTATTTCAATATCGCGAAAAAAAACCCTCTTTTTTTTTTTTTTTTTTTTTTTTTTTTTTTTACATATCTTTGCATATTTTTGCTTACGGTTATAACCGAGAGATTTCTATAGTTAATCTACGAATCTTTGGCATACAACTGGTCATCAGGTATAATATTTATAATATTTTTAACATAAAATTCTATAAAACCCATTCATATTTAGAGCTGTGTCGTTCTGTCTTGTCCTGGTTATGAAGCACCACGTATATTTGAAGGCTTACGGAGACTTTGTTACTTAGCCTACGAGATTAAAGTAAAACATTTTTAATCCTAATTGCAGAACTACTGAATAAAATAATGATTATGTTAAAAAATAAAAAGAATTTTGAAGTATGGGTCACTTAAATAACCCGTTCGAAAAGTTGTCAATAGCAAAATGAAATTGAAGTGCAGATGAAGCATAGCATTGTTGGAAAGAATGAGAGAAACGCACCATCAAATTTCACAGCGGCTGTTGTCAAAATTGCTTTTTCTCCACCTTGGGATTTTTCCATGTAATCATACAAAGAGGCAAAGTATTTTTTTGTTGTCGCTTGTATTTTTATAGGATGACCTTTTGTTTTCTGCAAGAAAAAAAAAATAAAAAGTAAAATCGTGTGGTTTTATGTAAATGTTTCTTAATCAACTTCACTAAACGTTTTTAACAAGGACATGTATTTAAACTTATATAAGATATAAACTGAAAATAACAAATTTAGCAAAAACTTAAAAACCTGGAAAAAAAGAACAAAATAAGAATAAAGATAATATATGTGCATAACACTTAACATATGGGTTGCAAACTATCAAATTCGGTTTAGTTGGAGATGACATGGGTCAAATATAATTAAATGATAGAATTGGATTTGTTACAACTTTTAATAAGATAATTAAATTTTTAAGCAAATAAGAAAAACGAAAGAATTCTAAACATTAAGAAAACGAAACTTTCCATTGTTACATTTGAGTTTGGTTTTCTGTCACACACGACAAAATATTCAATATTTTATCATTTGACGTTTACTAAATTTTGCAGTTATAGTGGTTTTATAAATTAAAGTTCACAATGTTTACGTGAAACAAAACGATGTGTTTTGACAGATAAACAAATCCTTGCCTTTTATTTCGTTTTAAAATGTGAGGCAATTTCACGCCAGAGAAAAATGAGATCACAAAATATTTCAAGATTTTTGTTTTTACATCAAATGTTTTTAATAACAATACTACTACTACTACTACAAAAAGCTTAAAGTTTAAACTGACATAGTAAATCAGCTTTACTGTAACATAAGTACACATTTATCAAAAATAACTGTTCATTTCTCATTCAGGTAACGACTGAACTATTTTACTTTTCCAGTTTGGAGGTACTGCATAGACTTTACCACATGTATTTTGAATGTCTTATCAAGTTTAAAATGTATAGTTTTTATTTTTAGGTTAAGAAAAAATCGGCTTGAATTTAACAAATGTCAATCAAAATAATACGAATTTATTGCCTATAAATCAGCAACTGGAACCTATTTTAATTAGGAACTGACATTTGTTTATAATCGGTCATCAAGATATGAACTATTAAAGGAGGATAATGGGGCAAATCACATAAACCGCGAAATTTACACTCATGTCCATTCATAAAATAAAAAAAGAAGACAAAACAACAATTTTGGCTTTGTTTTACTTTTCTTTTCAAATTCAATTTTGAAATTTTCCCCGAGCAAACGGGTCTTACAGTTTGGCAACGACCACTAAATTGTCCATGATAAAAATGATTTTAAAAAGGAAAAAAATAATTATTTATGTTAAAAGTAAAATTACAATTTGCGAATGATGAATTCGTAAGTATACCAGACTGAATTGAAGATAAGGAAGTGGAACTATCAACTGGGGCTATTTGCTGTTTTTGCGCATTGCCAGTAGTAAATGCGGCTTGGTGGCGGAAGACAGTTCAAACTGCATTGTGGTTGATCGACATTGAAAGGGATGGACGCCATCGTGTATATGTTGACATTTCGATTATATTTTACAAGTTGTTGAGTTTCATGTGAGAATGACTGGGTTTCTGTTATTGCTGGACCGACATGCTGCATTAGACAGAACGCAACTCATTGAGTGCTTTTGAATTGATGTGCATTCTCTACTGTAACTGCGCACAGACGCTTCATTGCGATATCGATGTCCACTCATGAACATGATTTTTCAGGTTTCGAATCCAGCGTCACTCATTGCTTGGATCGCAGTAACTCTTAAGCAGTGTGCTGTGTATCGTGTTAAACAACATGCGCTTTTTGAAATATCCGGCATAAAATTTTTGAATGTACTGCATCTAATGGGTTTACTGCTGAATCCATACTTTTGCATTACTAGGAGATTCCTTGGCATTTTTTGTAGTGTTATTTAACAGAGATGTTGCGTTTGGGTCTGTTATGGACAAAAATAGCTTTAAAAGTGCCACAGAACAGGCCTTTGATTGAGTGGCATACATTCTCTTATCACTAATAGCCTCGTCCGAGCTTAAACCACCTTGATAATTTTTTTGCTTGGTCTCGTGTGTTAATCCGACATATCCATTACCATTTACGTCGAATTTAAATTCAAAGGATTTTAGATTAAGCTGTAGATGGAACTCTAGGCCACGACTGAGAAATTATATAGCAATGTAATATCCGAGTATAGTAGGATTGTGGATTGCCCCTAAAAAGTTAGTGTGAACTTTATGTAGGTCTTGTTTTGATATATTTTGTTTGTGTTTAGTTGGCAATGAGGAGCCTGTAGCCAGCCTGTGTTTGAACAAACCACTTGAAGCAGTGTAACATGATTTGAAGGCCTTTCCATTTACAATGTCTGAATCATTTCTATTAATGTAATTTAAATGTCTGTTAATTGCGGAACGTAAATCTTTAATTGTTTTTTTTCCATAGTCATCACTGATGTTGCAGTTTTTATTTGACATCATTGGACAAAGGTTTCTGGGGTTGCTGCTTCACATCGCAGTAAAACTTAGTGAGTTTAGCTGACATTAGAACAGATTTAGAATAAAATAGTCAAAATGAAAAACGTCGGTAGTTTCTTCAAAGCATAGTGTTAATTCACTATCTTTTTCCTACAGCCTTAATATGAGTGAATGGGGTCATAATTTTGTTATATATATATATATATATAATGTATTACTTACAGACATAATATTCCATTCAAAATCACTCCTTTGTGGTGTCTTAAGGATACATCCTTGCGATAGATCCCACACGAAATCGCACTTCACTGTTTTATCTGCAATAATTACACATACCATCTCATACATGATAATACCTCTCTATGTAGAATAAACTACTGAAATCGTCTTGTGTTTCATTTCAACTATACTGAACACTACATGAATCTTTTTACACAATTTAAACTTTAATCATTTTATGTTACTAGTATAATCGTTCGAAAGGTCGTTATGTGCTTGGTTCATTTTGAAAAAAAAAATGGAAAAAAAAATCAATCGATCAAATAGTCTGAGACAGGAGGGTTTACCCTTCCGGAGCTTACGGCCTCACTTCTTTGAATGGAAGTTTACGTGTATAACTAAATTTGCCAGTTTTCAAAGGTCAAAAGTGTAAGATATGTATTATAGACTCTTAATCAAGATATTTTAAGAAATATACACTACACGAAATATCCACATATAAAGATATACCTTGTACTTCATCACAATGAGCTCCAGAAAATCCTTCTAAACATTTACAAAAGAATCCACCATCTGGCCTGTCTTCACATGTAGACCCTTGTTTACATGGGGTACTTGTACAACCTTTATGAAATACGAAAATGAATATAAAAAAATGCATTTTGAACAAAAGAAAATCAGTAAACTCTAAAACCAATATTAATTTTAAAAACGTTAATTGTATGTATTTCAATTTGACTTAATATATTGTTATACCTTCATTAAAGGCCCGTTAAGTATTTAACTTTTGGTATTGGTCTTTCAAAAGGTAAAACTTATTTTCTTTTTAAATCATATTTTGAGACATATTTGTGCTAAATTTAAATTAACTAACTTTAGACATAGGCTTTGTCACATTTTTATTTTTCAAAATTAGAAATAAGGTATCTTTTCAAAGATAAGTTTAACTCATGAATTTAACGTCCATAAAACGCAAAGATCTCCAAAAATATTGAGTTTCATTTGATTTAAAGATTTTTTTGCAATTTGATATTTGAACAAAAGTATCACTTAGTATCACTTGACGGGTGTAGCTAGCTAGACAGGAGGTGCTTACCCTTCCGGAGCACCCGGCCTCACTTCCTTGATAGAAGTTCACGTGTATAACATATTTTGCCAGTTTGCAAAGTTTTCACTTTGTTTTTTTTTTGGATTGTGATATGGACAAGGACTGGTATGTTTGTTTTATTATTATTATTAGCAACCTTAAAACAATGATACTATGTGACGTCCTTTCAACGCGTTTTTTTATTTACGTCGATTGTTATTGAACCTGAAATCGAACATTCATCTGTTCTAGCATATTTGGAGATGGGAATCATATTTGTTAACGACGCATGTTTACAGGCCACCCAACCGAAAAATTGCACACATTTTCACACGTACATTTGCGGTTAAATGTTAAAATTAATTCGTGAGAATCCAAAAGACGTTTTAACCCAGACGTTTTATTTTTAGTTTCTTTCATTTTTTGGTTTTATTTGATAATAAATTTTGTCAAAGTTTTTATTTTCATTTCATATGCAATTAAATAAATACTAGCAAAGAGTGTAAGCTATATGTGGGAACCTTATAATTATAAGTTTTAATGTCATATTGAAAAAAAAATTACCGATATGACGTTGTTCTGCGAGTAAACGAAACAAGAAGGCGTCACCGTTTCAAAAAAATAAGAATGATAATACTCACAGGGTTAATTTGATTTTCATAACATTATTTTATTAAATGCATTTCAAGACGTATTTATACAACAAAATTTATAAAAAAAATTTACCTGTGTTAAGTGCCTCCACTTTTATTTTGAAACCTTTTCCGGCGGTGGCCGCTTTTGAACTGTCAAATTTAATCATCATTGACTCTGGCTGTTCATACACACTTGTTTTATACTCTCGTGTGGCTGATGAAGCAAGTTTTCCACATTTTCTGAAGACACAAAAATTGTCATTCACAGTGCAGAGTGAGCAAGACGATTTTTTTGTTAAATGATTTTGAAGTGAAATTCTAGAATAATTGTTTCTGAAAATATGCAATTCTGTATCTTATAATAATCTTATTTAAATAAAAATTAACAAGAGACCATATGTAGTGAAAATTACTATTGTAATAATAATCTAGAAGACTGGAATGTAATATTATTAATTAACTATAATAAATTTATTTAATTTTAAACAATATTCAAATATAAGTATATATACTGAATCATAGGATTGTGACAATTAACATTAATCTTTATATCAGTGTTAACGCACACACACACATAGATATAATAATAATAATAATAATAATAATAATAATAATAATAAAACATTTTTATCTCCCCTGATATACCAACAGGTGAATAGATCGTTTAGCAATACACTCTTACCTTACACCAATTTCGCCAAGCAAATTAAACTGAATTTCAACATGATGCAGACACATTCTGTTGTCCGTGTCATATGGAAGGTCTAAAGTCTTCTAATGTAGCTTTTAGTCGATAACCTTTTGGCGCCTGTTTACAATAGATGTCGAAACTGAGACTGACATTGACATTTAAAATGTTTGAAACAAATAGCGCATTTAAATTAAACGGGAAGTCTTTATTAATACGAGACAATAGATATTACATAAAACGGAGAAAAGATTAATTGGATTTAAAGTGAGTGATAACTTCTGTATTAAGTATTAACATTATTGCAGCTATTTGCTTCTATAAAAAATTAGATTCAATAGTATCAATAAATCGTACAACAAACTAAGTCCAAAAAAGATATTAGTGATAAAATTACAAGAATGGGTTATATCCCATTTTTTTTAAATAAAACACTGGATGATATTATATTATTTAACAAGTTTATTTTTCGTGTCCGATTTATCAATGTGGTTATTCAGCTATAAAATTTAAAACTATATAAATATTTAATAAATTACTTTGTAAACCTCTTATAAAAATATTGTAACTAAACGCTTTTGGGTTGTTTTTTTTTAATTCAAAACATGTTAATTAAAATAAGAAAATAATTTCCCATTCAAGCTTTATACAAGATAAATATCAATTGGCTACGATATATTTTTAGACTTCAAACATATGTATTATATTTTCTGTGGACTTGAAAATTTGTTAAAGTTATTAGTGATGATATATATATATATATATATATATATATATATATATATATATATATATATATAACAAATACCAGTTTAATTTTGATGTGCCAGATGTGCACATTTCGGAAATTCATTCCTCATCGTATATTATATAATGTTTGGAGCTTTAGATTAATTAATTTTCCACTGTTTGGCTTACAGTGTTTTATTTATCAAACTTTTCGGCCTTAGTGTCACTGATGAGGAATAAATTTCCGAAATGTGCACATCTGGCACATCAAAGTTTAACTGGTATTTGTGTTATACATTTATTAAATAATTTTTATAAGTATAAAATCGCTGTATCCAAACATATCCTGGATACAATTGGCTTTCCACATTTCCCCTTTCTTTTCATTCTCAAATTGTGTTCTGCTAATGGCGGGTGTAGCTTGCAAGACATGAGCTTGCGAACCTTTCCGAAGCACCCGGACTTAAATCTCTGTTAAAATTTAGCGTGTTTAACTTATTTTTTAAAAGTTTTTAACTTCACCTTTGCGGTTTCGTTTTGGACTATGTATAATTACTTGTATAGAGAGAGACATAACTTCATAAAGATAAATACAAAAGCTATTAAAACTTATTTGAAATGTGCACAGGCATAGATATAATGATAAACTAAAGTCTTTTTGGGCTTAATAAGTGATGAATCTTAACAATTCCATTCACCCTACAACTAAAGGACGGACATTGATAGAGATTCGAAATTTTATTATTACCTTAACCAGCCAGACACATTTCCTGCCTGCGCCATAGTCGCCCTGATAGTTTGGTGACGTAATGGTTTTAACTCCAGTTGTTGTAAACTCAATTATATCTCCACAATCTAAATTTTAAAAATATTGATTAAAAGTCAAAAAAAAAAATTAAAAATAAAAAAAAAATAAAATAAAACGATAAAGAAATACCAATGAATTTATTCTCTATTACAAATTTGTTAACCGTGAAGAATTTAATGTTATATATAAAAATGTGAATGATTGCATCTTTAACAAGAGGCCCATGGGCTTTGACGCTCACCTGAGGATATGTCCAAAATTGTTTGCAAAGTGCAATAGACAATATATTCAGTACAGAAACTTTACAAGTTAGGGTTAGTTAAGTTCTCAAGTTAAGAACTGCCACAAAACTTATTCAGATATATATCCAGTAACATTTCATTTATAGGTAGCTTGTAAAATATGCATAAAGTAACTGTAGTGCTAGAATTATTTCTAAATCATTAACCAATTTGAGTATACTTTTGCAACTATGTCCTTGACCTTTGAACATATATGATCGTCATGTCAATACCTACCATATTCTAATATTCATGCCTAAACAAAAAGTAAGTAGTTTTCAAACATAATTAGCAATTTAAGTCTTCTTTTGCAGCTGTGACCTTGACCTTTCAGCATATGACCATGAACCATATATCAAAATGATCGCCATTTCAATACCTTCAATATTCTAATAAAAATTCCTATACAAAAAGTTTATAGTTTTAAGATAATTAGAATTTAAGGCTTCTTTTGCAGCTGTGACCTTGAACTTTGAACATATGACCTTGAACCATATATCAAAATGATCGCCATCTCAATACCTACAATATTCTAATATATATGCCTATACAAAAAGTTAACAGTTTTCAAGATAATTAGCAAATAAAGTATTGTTTTGCAGCTGTGACCTTGACCTTTTAACATATGACCTTGAACCATATATCAAGATGATCGTCATGTCAATACCTACAATATTTTAACATACATGCTTCACAAAAAGTTAATAGTTTTCAAGATAATTAGCATTTTCAGTCTTCTTCTGCAGCCGTGACCTTGACCTTTCAACATATGAGCTTGAACCATATATCAAAATTATTGTTGTCATAATACCTACAATATTCTAATATACATGCCTATACAGAAAGTTAATAGTTTTGAAGATAATTAGCAATTTCAGTCTTCTTTTGCAGCTGTGACCTTGACCTTTGAACATATGACCTTGAAGCATATATCAAAATGATCGTTGTTGCAATACTTGCAATATTCTAATATACATGTCTATACAAGAATTTAATAGTTTTCAAGATATACTGGCAAATACATAATTTTAAGCAATTTCCCCACTCAGTACCTACCTTTTCGCCATTTTGAGCCCCATGGCTACCATTTGTGCAAATCTGAAACTACATGACCTAAGGGTGTTATAAATGAAATAACCAAGGTATATCTCTTGTACATTCAGAGGAGAAGATTTTAAAAGTTTTCCACTATTTCCCCCTTTATGGGCCCAAAGGGGACATAACTCTTTAATTTGTGCAAATCTGAAAGGGCTTCACCCATGGCATGATGGTTACCAAGTTTAATTAAATTTGGCCCAGTGGTTTTGGAGAAGAAGATTAAAATGTAAAGTTTTCGGACGCACGCACAGCACACACACACGCACATAACACGCCGCATCATGTCATAAGCTCACACTGGCTAAAGCCAGGTGAGCTAAAAATTCGATTACAAGCTAAATTGAAAGCTTTTTAAATACGAAATGCCATATTAAAGAAGACAATATATAAAAAGATAGCTTTTTTGTACCTCATAAACCCGACTTAGTATCAGTTACAACATGGCATGATTGCAAAAAAATTATTTTGTTCTTTCGTTTTCAAATTCCGTTAAAAAGTGACTTGACCTAGCGCTTCTACATTGACTTTTGTTAACTTCAAAGGATACCTACCTTTCCCAGGGACACCTTTATCAACATCTTCACATAAATCTCCTTTCAGACCAGAAGGACATTTACACATACAATTATGATTCACAAATCCTGCATTAACACAGCTTGGTTTACTTGTGCAGTGATCTGAAAGATTACATTAACTAATTTAAATTTACTGAAATTAATGGCTGTAAAATCATAATGGTTTTCGTAATATAAGCACTTCAGAGGTATATTTGACAGCTAATTTCAAAAATGATATTTTGTTTAAAATGCGTTTTATGTGGGTAACTTGTTAAAAAATTATTGTAAGATTACTATGATAATTTACATCTAAAACTGTAGCTTCTGTACTTTGGGTAATTTATTTGAAGGAAATCAATGTCTGGCTCATTTTAAGTTTAACTAAATTAAGTACCTGTTTTAAAATTTATTGAAAACGAAGGTTTGTTCCCTCACGGAAAACACCCCTTAGCCGGATTTGGATTCATATTATTTTTAAACTTAAGATTCATTTATATTTTGAAAAGTTTAGCGTAACTTTTTTGTCTATCAAACTTTTCGACCCCTAGTGTCACTGATGAGGAACAATTTTCTGAAATGTGCACTGATGGCAAATTAAAATTTAACATGTAGTTGTGTTATACATTTACATTGCTCATATTCTGCATTCAAGTCGAATGAACATTAAAACATTAAAGAACAATGTTTATTATGTGGTTTAATTAATGTGACTTTTCTGTATAATTTCCCATTATTTGTTTCTTTTAGTAAAAAGAACGATCTGATATAGATGTGTCTATAGTGTAAAACAGAATCATTTTTTTCGTGTTCTTTAATGGCTTTATTCGATTCTTGATTTTTCCCCATTGATCAACGCAAAAAAGCTCATCAAATAAAACAAACATACCAGTCCTTGTCCAAATCACAATCCCAAAAACAAAGTAAAAACTTTGCAAACTGGCAAATTTGTTATACACGTGAACTTCCTACTTATTTCTATCTATGTCTAGAGACTGCTTAAGAAAGTTTATATATCTATAGGGCTATTTACAAACACAATTAAACTATTTAGTCATTTGTCGGTAAAATGATTCTCATGTCTTTATCAGAAAATATACCATATGTAGAAAAATCTCAGCTGTCTTTTATTTATTCAAAACAAACGTTTGTTCTTTTATGCAAAACATTCCTTAGCTGGGTTCATATAATTTTGAAATGTTTGGATTCATTAATTTCAAATGTTTTGATTAGTAACGTTTCTATCTATCTGTCAGTTATTAGCCCCCTAGTGTCACTGATAAGGAATGAATTTCAAATTGTGCACATATGGCACTGGAAAATTTAATCGGTATTTTCGTTTAATATTCTTTGACATATTCTTTACTACAATTATTTAATGCCACGATTTTGAAAATGTAATTATAGCTTTAATATTTGAACTTGATCTTCATTTTAAGCCATTGTCATCTTATCCATTCACTCATTCAAACTTTCACCGAATGTATTTTATATTTTTTAAATCAGGAAAACTTAAACTCTGAATAAATGTGTTTTCAATATTTCAAAAAAACTTGAAGTTAAAAATCATTTTAGCATTATGATATATCTGGCCTTTTTAGAGAACAATAAACGGTTAATAAATCTACAAAATAAAAGTTGAGAAAGGATTCAACCAGATTTTATACGGAATTCTATATATTAAATTTATTTTTGGCGTTTGTTCAGAATAAACTGTTGTAACTTATTGAATAATTCATTATGAATAACCAGCTCTACATCTGTCCTAAAACTGGTTATTTCTATGCTTTGACATTTTTTTTTTTGTTTTTTTGAATTAGATTTTATAGAAGTGGTCATTACATTCTTGCTTTTTTTGAATTAGATTTTATAGAAGTGGTCATTACATTCTTGCTTTCTCTTTCAAACAATTAATCAATTGTGTTTAACTGAATAAGCAAGCATTTTTTAAAGTTTTACTTCGCTTTTGGTGTTGTGATTTGGACCTTGACCAGTATGTTTTGTTTGATTAATAACAACAATGTTTTATAAGTATTTGTTTAACGTACCAGTACATTTGTAGGCCTGATTGATTTCTTGCAAATCATAATGTGATAAAGTTTTGTCCAGGTGAGTTAAAAATGCCAAAGCTTGAACAGCTACAGTCATTTCTTTCTGTAATTTTAACAAAAAATATTATCAAAACGTCTGCTTATATCAATATTATTTTCGAAAAATCTGCATTTAATGTTACATATTTATTTTTGTTATGTATTAATATATTAAAGCATTCAAATTATCGTGCAAATACACATAAAAATGGAAAAATCCCATTGGCATAAAATTTTAATAAATATTATCGTATGAACTAAAGTTTATTGGCTATTAATTTTGTTACCAAACCAGGTTAATAAAACCAATATTATATATGACATGGTAAAGTCAAAATCGTTTCTTACGTTAAATAGCAACAACAGTTCAACACAACTGTTACAAGCGTTAAAGTGTATTTGTATAAGAAGCTTACTTTAACAACAAAACACTTACATATTCGCCTCCATCGCTGTATTGTAACACAGATCCTAGATCATATTTTGTTCGATCAAAGCTGTTTTCTCTATCATAGTTGTTCCAATGGCCTTCGTCTAAATTTTCCAAATTAACTTTTATATAGTTGCCCCTGTCGTATCTTGACTGCTCATGATCCATTCCCATTGCATGACACATTTCATGAAGAGCTGTATGTATCTGTGAAAAAATACAATACTTCTTAAAAGCAAATATTTGAAAACTGCTTAAGCAAAGCGAAGCAAGATCAATAAAAAATTAGATCCTTAAAATACTATTTAGACATTAATTACATTACAACAAAAAAATATTGTATATGGTAAATAAAGCTTGCGATATCCGAACACTATGTAAAAACTTCACATTAAATGAAGAAAAAAATGTTAGAAAAGACAACCTATCGAGTGATAAATAGTACAAACATGTGTGGTAAATATTACATTTACTTTCGATAGCGAAATGAAGAAAAAATATATATAATAAAAACAATTAAAACAATTATTTCTATTTGACAGTTCATTTTCAAATGTTTCGATTATCTTTTTTCTATCAACTTTTTCGGCGCCTTTCTTCACTGATAAAGAATAAATGTCCGAAATGTGCACATATAACACATCAAAATTAAAGCGGTATTTTTGTTAAAAATTTATAAGACTTTCTTGGTGTTTTGTTAAACATTTATATTAGTTTAGAACTCTTCTTTTCTATGTCATTTGATATATTATATATATCTGTTTTCATTTGTTTAAATTTTTGCAATGTAATTTTGAGAAATTTGGTCATATATGAATTTAAAATTTGTGTTTTCTCTAATGTTTACATCAAATTAATTTCTGAAAAATCTCTGTCGGAAAAAAGTGCCTGTCTTCTAAACGTTAGTAGTTTTCACTTTAAATAAAAAACTTATAGATTCTAATTTTCATCATTCAGAAAATTATTTTTATTTACAGTATTACAATCGTCCTTGTTCATTCCTAATTCTTGTCCTTTACCGTCATTTAACTCTCTGCCAACCCCGGAGTAACATCTGCAAGTATGAAAAGATTTCGTTTAACAATAAGGTAACAGAATAAATAAAAATTTGAGAGCGAAAAAGACTACTTCTAAAAACCAATTGAATTCAGTTAAAGCAGAAAAATTAGAAATATTGAGAAGAATAATGTTAGGATCGGATCAAGCAACGAATCAGGTTTTGTATGAATCTAGTAAAAGTAGCAGCAGTCGTAAGCTCTTGTCTATTAGGCGGAAGTAGCGGGCGTTTCGAAATGTATGGTATCAGGATGGCACAAACATGCGCTATTGGGTTACACATGACCAAACCCCTTATTTAATATCTTTAGGATCCTTAAAGATCCTTATATATGTCCGTAAAGATCCTTAAAGGTGCCTTAAAGCCTCCTTTAAGCCATTTCATCTTTAAGGATCTTTAATGGACCTTTAAGGACTCTTCAAGGACACATTTAAGGATCTTTAGGGACACCTTTAAGGGTCTTTAAGGACGCCATTAAGGATCCTTAATGGAACCTAAATTTTAAGATCTTTAAGGAGGCTTAAGGATCCTTAAATATGTTTCATAAAACTCTAATTTTTTTTCAATTATTAATGGAACGATGGCTTTTACATTTATTCTATTCACCATTAAAACATACATTAACTAAAGAAATAAAAGTAATTGCAAAATAATGTTCTTAGCATGCAATATATCTTATTATTTTATTTATTTTATTTTATTTATTTTTTTTATTTAATTTAATTTAGTTTTGTTTTCTTTTGTTTTATTTTGTTTTATTTTATTTTATTTTATTTTATTTTATTTTATTTTATTTTATTTTTTTTAATTTTATTTTATTTTATTTTATTTTATTTTATTTTATTTTATTTTATTTTATTTATTTTATTTCTACTTTATCGGGGTGGTGTTATGCATAGATGCAAATAAAGCATGAGAGAGAGAGAGAGAGAGAGAGGGTTCATTTTATTGCCTTTGAAATTGACATATATAGAACTGACACATGATGATATCGGAGATTGAATAATTTCAATTCCTACAAAACAAAACAAGAATATTCGGGTAAACATGAACAAGTTGCGAAGTGAACATATTGTAGTAAGAAACCAGTCACAGAATATAACCATAAACTGACAAACTTTATCTCAAGTGCATGGATGGAGTGCAGTGGAATAATGGTGATAACCTTCTCTTTTTGAATTCAAATTCATATAAACTCTCTCTCTCTCTCTCTCTCTCTCTCTCTCTCTCTCTCTCTCTCAAAGCATTTTGTTCCCGATCTCTCTCTCTCTCTCTCTCTCTCTCTCTCTCTCAAACATTCAGTTTCCACTAAACCCCCTCTCTCTTTCACTGTCTCAGCATATTCAGTTCCTTATTGCTCTCCCTCTTTAAAATATTTAGTTTCCGCTGACCCCTCTCTATTATCTGTCTCTCCCTCAATGTATTCAGCTCTCTCTCTCTCTCTCTCTCTCTCTCTCTCTCTCTCTCTCTCTCTCTCTCGTACATTCAATTCTTGACTTGTCCGTTAAAAAAACTACCTTTCTATATATTAACTTCTGACCATTATCTCTTTCTGTATTGAATTCGCAACTTGAGGGTGAAAAATAAGTAATCCCCCACACATAAAACACACACACACACTAGAAATTTCTGAATCATACTAGTACCTTAGTATATTATTTGTACTGCATATTCCAGAAAAAAAAATCTACTGTTTAATTTTTTTATGGATAATAGACGTGGAAAGACCAAATTTATTTATTTATTTTGGCCAGTTATTTAATTTAAAATCTGTTTGTATAGTTCACAAACTGCTTCTTCTGTTTCAATTACATCTCTAATTATTACATATTAATAATAATAATTTCAAGTAAAAGGAGTTAAAAAGAACATGACATCAACATAATTAAGTGATTTATACACTTGATTATCAAACACCATTTTGCTGACTGATGTAAGATATACTAGTATATTACAAGTAATTTACTAAATGCATTTCTATTAACACATAATTTATCTAATGCAATTAAAATTCTATATATAGATAAAAATGATGACTGGAGCAAATTATATATGAAATGTTTGATAAAATTAAATAAAACTTAATTTCGATCCTTTTGTTGTAAGAGATATTTTAAAAGAAATAAAAGGAAATTTTTTCACAAATAAATGAAAAATGTCCAACTTGTTTTGTTACAGTCATTAGATCTAATTTGCATAGTGTAAGGATCATATTTTATAATTATCAACATCAGTATCATCTCTACCAAAGCTACTTTGGTAAGTGGATGAGTTCGATTCTCAGTGAGAGTGGATAGCTAATGAAAATTTTGATAATAAAATTTCTTGCAATTTCTATTAAATTCATTAGCATCCAATAAAACTTTAAAATGTAATAGCAAATAAAAATTAAATTAAAAAACTAAGATTAAAAATTTATAAAAAAAAAAATTAATTTATTATCGCTTTATTTTTTTCAAAATGAATAAATGAAAAAAAAATTAAAAAAAAAAAAAAAAGAAAAGGAAAAATAAAAATTTTTCCTTAAAGATCCTTTAAGCTTTCTTAAAAACCCTTCAAATTTCAGTTCCATTATGGATGTTTGAGGACTTCTTAAAGGCATATTTAAGGATCCTTAAAGCCTCCTTAAAGGTCCTTAAATAGACATTTGAGGCAGCTTTAAGGCGGCTTTAAGGATCCTTAAAAATTCCCTTTCATCATGTGTTAGAGTCAGGAGATCAACTCGGTTTGTCGATGCCCTGAAAAATCTGATCTTGAAGATACTGATCCACAACCCTTGCTCTATAAATTTGGGCGCTTTCGTCCATCATTGTGAAGTTGGGCCTGATGGCACAAGCGAAAGGTCTAACAATAGAAAGAAGAATTAATTTCATTTTTATACTGCTCACTGTAAGAGAGACACGATGAAACACGTGTAACTCGGTACGTCTATCAATACCTGTACCAAGCAATAAATACCTGAGTCGCCGCCAAAACAGTCATGCTGTACAACTCAACAATCAGTATAGCGTTTATTTATCATACACCTTACATGTCTTATGCCTTCGTAAAAGTCATTACAGTACTTAGATTTATCTGTGAAAAAGGAAAGGCTTCTTCTAACGCAGTTACCAATTTTACTGTAAAACTCATTCAACCCTGTTGCGTCGAGTCACGTTACCAAAATAACGCTTATTTCGGGCTGTAGTAGCTCTTGTTCGACATAAACAATGCCTTGTCTTTGACCTTCCAAAACTGCTTTATTAGAACTCCATGCTAATGTATTAGTTTATAACCAGGTTAAATGAAAAGCGCGTGCTAACGACTTTATAAGATCATTGTACATTATGGAGACATGTCATTATCATTCAACAAGCATTATCTAATTTTAGTCAGTTCCAACATCATAATCTGATTTGAAAATTGTGTTATTGTTTCCATACAATTTTCTGTGCGGTTTTTTAGCAAATTAGTATTTGTTTTCAACCTTTCGACATGAACAAGAGCAAACAGTTTTCTTATACTTAGGTAAATTGTATTTTTCGACCAAAACAGGGTTGCAAGAAAGACTTAGTCATAATTTGTTAAAAGCAATAGCAATCCAGACTTTTTAGAAGTTAGTACACAATATTCAATTGATGTTTTCCGATACTTACCCTCCTCCTGTAGTAATTTTGACATAATCAGAATGACCTACTTCCGTCTGTATATCAGGGTTTTCATTTTTGTCAACCCATTGTACACAAGTCTCTCGTTTGAATAAGGCAGCTGCTTCTTTAATCCGTTGTCCAATAGTATTTTGATATGCTAAAAGCAAAAGAGTGATGCTAGCATGTATGTGATATTGATATTAAAAAAAAGAAAGAAAAAAGATCGATTTGCATTTCTTTACACTATAAATTGGATCGAGTTCTTATTATAAATAATTTATGAAAACATGACACGTTATAAAGAATAAACCTGCAATATACATTTTGTTTGAAACATGATGAGGTTTTTCATGTAGTGGTTTAAAATATACCATTTAGCAAAATTTTCATGTCGTCTTAATTTTTGGAATTTATTTTAAAAGTAAGGTCTGTTCCCTCCTTGCAAAACATTCCTTAGCTGGATTTGGATTCACATATTTTTGGAACTTTAGTTTCATTATTTGCAACTGTTTGGCGTATGTTTTTTAATCTATCATCTTTTTCGGCCCCTAGTGTCACTGATGAGGAATGATTTTCCGAAATGTGCACATCTGGCACATCAAAATTAGCAGATATTTATTATTTATTTACTACCCCTGAGCGGGTACCGCTGCTGGTGGAGTAATATCCCCGAGGGTATCCATAAGCAGTAGGCAGTTCTTTGTGCTGTCAGAAAATATACCATTTAGCAAAATTTTCAGTCGTCTTAATTTTTAAAATTTATTTAAAACTAAGGTCTGTTCCCTCCTGCAAAACATTCCTTAGCTGGATTTGGATTCACATATTTTTTGGAACTTTAGTTTCATTAATTTACAACTTTTTCTGCCCCTAGTTCACTGATGAGGAATGATTTTCCGAAATGTGCACATCTGGCACATCACAATTTAGCATGTATTTGTTATTTATTTACTACCCTTGAGCGGGTACCGCTGATGGTGGAGTAAATCTCCCCGAGGGTATCCATAACTCAGTAGGCAGTACTTTGTGCTGTCAGGAAATATACCATTTAGCAAAATTTTATGTCGTCTTAATTTTTGAAATTTATTTAAAACTAAGGTCTGTTCCCTCCTGCAAAACATTCCTTATCTGGATTTGGATTCACATATTTTTGAAACTTTAGTTACATTAGTTTGCAACTGTTTGGCGTATGTTTTTTAATCTATAAACTTTTTCGGCCCCTAGTGTCACTGATGAGGATGATTTTCCGAAATGTGCACATGTTTTATTTTCCGTCAGTGATCTTTTCCGATTAATTTTAAACTATTGTCACATGCATTAGTTAAAGCTAAACAAAATTTGTTTTCATCATATTTTTTCCAAGCTAGGAAGTTTCTTGAAATTTGTATTATAAGGCAAAATATGGATAATTGATAGTAAGGGACATTAAAGTAATTCCTTACTTGAATCTCCAACAAGCTCATATGGTATTTTGGCTTTTGGCCAAAGATCCCCGTTCTTAACAAAATTCCTTTTAAACGCCTTTTTCCTGAAATTCTAGCATAAAATAGTAATTAAAATCATAGTTTAAATGTTTTTATATTTTTTTTTACAAGAGAATGCATATACAAAAAAACTACTACAGTTTTTAATACACCAGAGTTTAAACTTAACGCTATCATCATGGATTTTGCGTTTAAAAGGTTATTTTATAAACCTGCTCAGGAACACAATATACAGGACGACAACCGTCGCCAATTTCTTAAATTACATTATGAAAATAAAGGCATAGATGCTATTAATATGTCTTATATACTACTTAACAAAGTAGTACAATCTAAAGTCACTACTTTTTTCAAATATAACTCGCCACCTCTAATTTCCTACTTCTACAATAAACCCATTGCATCCAAAATTTTCAACTATTAACAAATTTTGCAGTGCCTAAACTTTCATAACTTTACTCCACTTACCTGCTCTTGCTCAGCGTCCCCATATATTTATAAACCAGCTGGGCATGTAGTAACATGTGATCTCAATATAATTGAGAATACTAAATTAAGATGTCTTCTTTCAAAAGGTTCAAATACAGAGAGGCTCAACCTTTTACTTGGGGACAGAGTTTCAAAATTAATATGGATTCTGTTGAAGAGTATGCTAGAGGTTGTGCTTAATTAGAAGGCGTAGAGCTTGATACTTTATCCGACTGGATAAGGACAATTAGAAATTTTGTCAAGTCAAGGATTGCAAAACTTGATGGGTCTATGGGTACTAAACCTTCTTTGTTGCTCAGGGACCTTGAGGTTTCTGCAATCCTTACTGACATACATAACAGGTATGTTGTTGTCCCGGCTGAAAAAGCTTCTAATAACTTTATTTTCGTATGTAAGAAATTCTATGTTGAATGTCTTATTAAGGAGCTTGGTTTAGAAAGTATATCTGAGAATCCTACTTATACCAAAACTAATTTTACCAAAGATGAAGTTCTTTCCAATCACAGGGGAGTCCTTGAGTCTTTTGGTATCAATTTAAAACAGGAAGAACTTGACCTGCCTTTCTTGTATTGGATTCCAAAACTTCACAAATATCCATACAAGAAAAGATATATAGCAGATTACTCTAAATGTACTTCTAAATCATTATCAGTAATTCTAACACAAATTTTGACAGTCGTCAAAGATGGTTTTCAGACTTATTCAGATAAAGTCTATTCTACATCTGGCATCATCCAAATGTGGATTCTCAAAAATTCTTAAGAACTTCTTGACTATTTTGTTTCTAATACTCTATCTTCGGTAAAATGTATAAAACTTTTTGATTTTTCTACCCTTTACCACTATCCCTCATGTTAAATTGAAAGAACGTCTAAAACAAATCATTTACTTCATTCTTTTACAAAAACGGTAAACCAAGATATAAATATCTAGTGCTCAACAGGGATTCTTGTTATTTTGTAAAACACCATACGGACTACAAACAAAAATATACTGAAGATACCATCAACAAAATGTTGGAGTTTTTGATAGACAACATATTTGTTGTGTTTGGTAATATTATTTTTCAACAAACAATCGGTATACCAACGGGCACAAACTGTGCACCTTTGCTTGCTGATTTGTTTCTTTATTCATATGAATCAGAATTTTTACAGAAACTTGTCAAATCTGGAGAAAAGACTGTCGCTAAATCATTCAACTACACATACAGATATATAGATGACGTTCTTTCTCTAAATAATCAAAATTTTGGAGAATATGTGAATGTCATCTATCCAAGTGAGCTTGAAATAAAAGACTCGACAGATTCCCCATGTTCTGCTTCATATATGGACTTATACCTCAATTATAACACCCATACGACAAACGACATGACTTCAATTTTTCTATTGTCAACTTTCCGTTTCTTTGCAGTAATAACCCTGTTTCTCCTGCGATGGTGTATATATTTCACAGTTAATACGGTACGGTAGAGCTTGTTCCAACTATGGGAACTGTCTGCAACGAAGCAAAATTACTTAAAATTTAATTGTTGACAAAAGGATATTGCAAGCCTAGGCTAATCAGGGCCCTTAAAAAGTTTTATGGCCGTCATCAAAATATTGTTGATAAGTATGTAGTCACTGTATCCAAATTTATACTGGATATATTGACTTACCATAGTTCTTTGTATCTTTCATTCTCAAAATTGACTTGCACTTGACGGGTGTAGCTAGCTAGACAGGAGGTGCTTACCCTTCCGTAGCACTCGACCTCACTTTCTTGATGGAAGTTCACGTGTATAACATATTTTGCCAGATTTTACTTTGTTTTTGGGATTGTGATATGGACAAGGACTGGTGTGTTTGTGTTATTGATATTGTTTTGTTTTGCATGATTAATATATTTTTATAAAACTGTTTTATTTATAATGAATTTTCAAAAGAACAGAAAACATACAATAAAAAGATGATTTATGGCGATCAATACAAAACAATAAGACCATGCAATTCAGAAAATAAATTCAGGGTCAATCAAATGAACAGATCGTAGGGCCTCTTGCTGTCCAGGTTTGAATCCTTTGTTTTTTTGGTTAGATCACTTACTGAAAACAAAATTGTCAGTTTGCCTGCCAAAATTCTACGTTATTTTTCATCGTTTCAGGAGCCACTGCCTCGGTTTATTTGAAAACATGTTTCCTTTTCATATCACCCGTTTTCATTTAACTAATACACATATCCTCTAAAGGCTGTTTATGATGAAAACATATCTTTTGTCCTTCATAAAGACTTAAAAGTTTAAATATCACTTTGCATTTTTGATAAAAATAATTTATTTATTTGTTTTAATAGCTTCTGTATAAGACTGTCTTTTCCCATATTTTTCCCATAACTTTTAGAAATATTCGGAATCAAATGATTTAACCCAGTTGTATAAGCAAACTTTTATGAAAAGGCTAAAATATAAGACAAAACCCTGGATATAAAGACCACACATTGGATTTGAGAAAATTGGACTTTTAAAGATTTTGTGGTCTTAACAAAGAGGTTTTTTATGATTGAGGTATAAAGAAAAAAGATCTTACACACTGAATTAAATTGACAGGTGATATTATTAAGGGGTGGTCACTATAGCAGGTTTTATTGTGATCTCGCTATTTTGAGATTTAAGAACAATTTTAATTCAAAAATGATAAATTTATGTGAACATTAAAGAACAAATGTATCTTTGAAACTAAGATGTTGTATCTTTAACTGTCGGAGTTATTTTTCAGTAAAATAAGGCATAAAAAAATCTTTTAGAATCTCTCTCTCTCTTCTCTCTCTCTCTCTCCACCTCTCTCTCTCTCTCTCTCTCTCTCTCTCTCTCTCTCTCTCTCTCTCTCTTTCTCTCTCTCTCTCATTTGTACATGGGTAATACCTTAGTTCAGTCAATAGAGTAATCCTTTTCTGACACTTTTATTTAACCAGGTATACCAAAGAACATATATTGCATTAAGCTTCTTTTATTTATGAGCTTGACATATAGGAAAATTAAAATTAATTTAAAACTAAGGTTTTCCCTCATGCACAGCATTCTTTAGCTGGATTGGATTTATATAATTTTGAAACTTTAGATTCATTATTTTCAACTGTTTGGCTAATATTTTTTATGTGACATACTTTTCGGTCTTAGTGTCACTGATGAGGAATGAATTACCGAAATGTGCACATCTAGCACATCAAAATTTGACTGGTATTTGCATTATATATTTACTACCCTTGAGCGGGTACCGCTGCTGGTGGAGTAAAACTCCCCGAGGGTAACCATAACTAAGTAGGCAGTACTTTGTGCTGTCAGAAAATGAACCATTTAGAAAAATTTGCTAGTCTTCTAAAAATTGAAATTATTGAAAACTAAAGTTTCTTCCCTCATGCACAGCATTCCTTTTTTGGATTTGGATTTATATAATTTTGAAACTTTAATTAATTATTTTTCAACTGTTTGGCTTATAGTTTTTATGTAACATACTTTTCGGTCTTAGTGTCACTGATGAGTAATGCATTTCCGAAATGTGCACATCTGGCACATCAAAATTTGACTGGTATTTGTATTATATATAGGCCTTATTTAATCTTAGCTTGTCAGCTTAAGATCTATCAAATTATTAGAGTTAGGCTAAAGTCGTCTAAAATACATTTTCTCTTACCTCTGAATCAGAATAACGTATGTGTTTGTCCTTTCTATCACCTTGCAACCATTGTGCGTTCATCCAATTCATACAAGGCTAGAATAAAAGACAATTCATTATGTCAAAACAATGGATAGCAAATTGGGAGTAAGCAATGAAAATACTTTTAGGGCTTTTAATGAAAAGAAATAACATTATTCTGTAAACTGATTGGTAACATTTAATGAAATTCAAACTCTACCTGTTAATTATATATTACGAATAAGAATCTATATATCTTTAAACTATGAAGATACATTCGTTATTGCACGGAAAATTTTGAACTCATAGAAAGAGAATTTTGACAAGCTCAATTGTATTCCAAACTGAGTACAATGTTAAAATTACATTGAAACTCAATTTATTGTTGATCAAATGTTTTCTTTTTAATAAACAGCGATTTAACGAGTTAACTGTCTGTGAGGTATTACACTGTAAAATTACGAATAAGTGAACAAACGATTTGTTTGTGTATCGTGTAACAAATAGCTTTAATTTACAAAACCATGCAATAATAAACCGACATTTAAAAAAGAAAACATTCTTGAATATTTAAGAAAGTAAATAAAACCATTAAAGATGTGTGTGTGTGTGTGTGTGTGTGTGTGTGTGTGTGTGTGTGTGTGTGTTTGTTTTAACATTTTTGTATTTGTTTTTCTGGAATATATTATTTGCAAAATACCTGGTGTTCGCCTTTGTTACCCCATTCAACAAAACTCACAGCATCATTATTCTCATCATCCTGAAAATAGAACAAATATCAATAACTTTAATGCATGTAATAATCAAAAGGAAACACAACACAAACTACGACACGTTACGAGTTAAACAGCCATAAAGGGACAAGACATTCAAATGAATAAACACACAACAATACGAATACTTGATGTATTTGTAGCTTTCGAACTTTTATCATACAAAACTTAAAGGATAGGATTTGTAGATAACAGTAGCAAGTATCAAACCCGGGAATCATTCACGCATAAAAGGACTAGAACCAAAGTTGTTGTTGGCAAAAGATGAATGGTTGTTTGCGTACCTAAATTTAACAAACCCTCTTCTCTTAAAAATTGATACAAGGTGAGTTCCAAATAGCTTATAGATAAAGATAGTTTAAATGTAATGAATCAAGCTTTGTAATTCGCATTATATTATAGTCGTAGCATCTAAAATGCGCTTTTACTGTACTTATGATTAAGTTGTTCAAATAACTTTTTCTAATAGCTGCATTCGAAAAACTTGAAATGTGCAATGACGAAAAAAGCAATTCTTGTTTCGAATTTTCCTCCTTTTGTTAACGAAAACTCTAATCTTCTGTATCTTTTATGTAAGATTTACCAAACAAGCCTAAGTAACCTGGTGGCACATCAAACACATTTATACATTTTTACTTGATTAAAATTCTTGGCTTTTGGGGACCAAATGCTTAGTAGGGTTACGTTAATATCTGGTGCTCTACTCAAGACCCCTTCTTGTAAAGGTTCCAAGACTGATGTGACCTACATGTTTCTATTGTCGTGTGTTGCTATTATAGAAAAATAATCTTTTTTTCAAAGCTAATTGACTGAGTTTGAGAATATTTTAAAATAACTAAAGATAAGATAAAGGAGGATTTATACCTTCAGAAACCTTAAATTCTGGAAAATAATGGTAAACTTTAAAAGCTTATTGAACATTCACAAGTGCTTCAATATTGTATACACATTAGCTATTTGCGTAAATTTCTTTGACTTACAAAAATCGTGATTCTTTGAACTCAAATTTGAAAGATATAATACAAATACCAGTTAAATTTTGATGTGCCAGATGTGCACATTTCGGAAATTCATTCCTGTAAATAAGAATTACGGTAAAACTTTTTAAAAGCCGTTAACGTGACACTTTATCATTGTAGACAGACGTTTCAGTCCATACTTCAGTATATCTTTTAGCTAGAAATTAGATGGTGTGGAAACAAATAGAGCAGTAATATACATTCCTTTACAGGTCAAATTTTTATCGATCAAGTAAGTAGCAACTAAAAGTAAGAAAGCTAAAACCACTTATACAGCTAAGAATAATAAAGCTTGTATAACATTGTAAACTACAAAACTTCAGATTTTTTTTGATCATGTATGTAGCAACTAAAAGTAAGAAAGCTAAAACATGCATATAGCAACTGAAGATAAGAAAGCTAAAAATGTATATAACTAAGATTAATATAGTTTATATAACTTTGTAAACAACAAAACATTTTTATTTGAAGCATACAAAGTTAACCTCAAGCGACATGCTTCTGAAACTTTGAGGGTTATCATAATAACTTTTCATCTAGCAATTATCCAAACGTATGCAAAAAAAATTAGTTCACAAAAAAATGGACCAAAAGTATTTATCGTAAGATAACCTAAGAATACAGTTGTAGTGTATCATATTTAAATGTAGCTAAATTTTCAACCGTATTTTAAACCTGGGTATAGGACACAAGAGGAGACTCGTCATTATGTCGGCTAGCTGATTCCAAAACAAAGGACATAAAGAATTATGTGTAGACCCTTAAATTATATAATCGACGAATTGAGATTTTTAATTCATATGGAAATGTTCGACAACTTTGCCCCTAGAATAGTTGAACGTCATTTATCCTAATGTGCTGTTTATAAAAGATATGACTGATTTTTAGTGTTCTATTTCATAATTGACTTTATATCTTTATCGTGCCACCAACATAAGGCTTAGTGTAGAAGTCAAATTTAAGTTATATTACAAAATAAACCATTTTTCTACTGTCAACTTTTAGTTTCTATGTAGCAATCTTCTCTTTTCTCCTTCGATTGGTTTATAGTTTTACAGCTACTACTATATCGTAGAGATATGTGCCAATTTACAAACTTTCCTTCCCCCTGATGGAAGTTTAAGTGTTTAACTTATTCGCCATTTTTTCAAAATTGTTACTTTGCCTCTGGGATTTGATATGGAAATAACTGGTGTGTTTGGTTTCGATTACCTATACTAATCTAATGATAAATGTCATGATCCTGGTATTGCATAATCCTGGTAAATACACAAATTTACACCTATTCATGAATAGCAACAACAAACTTTAAAACCTATCTTAGGGTTAGGGTTAGGGGTTAGGGTTAGTTTTTTATTCTTCACAATTTGTAAATAAAACATTAAGTTTAAGCCAGTTTTGTATATTAAATACTTGCATTAAATTTGTAAAAAGGATGTTTTACATCTGTTTTTTTTTTTAAATTTTGTAAAACTTTTAAAGTTTTTTTTTTAAAAAAAAAATAATAGACATCTTTGGTCTTGTGGTTACCTTTAGGTTGCAATTCTTACACGATAAATATACTTGAACAAACTTTCGAGCAAAATTGAAAAAAAGATTCGCGCTTAGTAGGCATGTATGTTCATTTAATTGCTTCTCTTTGAAATGATGAGGAACGATTTTCCGAAATGTGCACATATGACACATCAAAATTTAGCAGGTATTTATTATATATTTATTGCCCCAGAGCGGGTACCACTGCTGGTGGAGTTAAACTCCCCGAGGGTATCCATAACTCAGTAGGCAGTACTTTGTGCTGTCAGAAAATATACTATTTAGCAAACTTTTCAGCCGTCTAAATTTTTGTAATCTTTTTGAAACTAAGGTAGGTTCCCTCATGCAAAGCATTCCTTAGTTGGATTTGGATTCGTATAATTTTGGAACTTTATTTTAAATATTTCAACTGTTTGGCTTATGTTTTTATCTATCAAACTTTTCGACCCCTAGTGTCACTGATAAAGAACGATTTTCCGAAAGGTGCACATATGGCACATCAAAATTTAGCAGGTATTTATTATATATTTCCATTTAGAAAAACCTTATCAAAGTAATGAAAGTACTGACAGTCGGGCTCTGTAAACTTTCATTAACTCATAATGGTCGTAGTAATGCATTTTCGAAATGTACACATCAATTTTCATCAGGTATTTTGTTAAATGTGGAAAACAGGAAATAAATTTTGCAAAGACGCATTGAATACTGGAAGCGTGAAACAAGATTTTTTTCATTATGTGTTGCTGCTTATAGTAACTCTAAAGAGATTATACAATAAAATTGAATTTAGTATTAGTTCAATATATCGAATGCTGGTTAAAATAAATAATAAATAAATACAAAAGGCAGTTGGAAATTCATGAATTTAAAAAATGCATTTTTTTCGAAGTTAAGTTAAGAAGCGCTTTGTCTGAGGAAACAAACTTGGTTTTAAACACGTTTGAAAAAAAAGACTTTTTGTAAAAAAAAAATGTCTTCATAACGCATGTATAGTGTAACTGTAGAATTTTTAGGTAATTATTTTATGCATGTTAATGCCAGGTCATCATGATATAAAGTTAGTACATAATTGAACTTATAACTTAAGTGATGTAACACAATACAAACGATTTACCTTTTTTGTTTTATTGTTATATAAATCATAATAGACAACTAGCAAGCAATGTTTTTCGAACAAAAGAATGTATACAAAATCAAAACAGTTCATTTTGAGTTATGTCTTCAACAAGGAAGATGTATCAATATTAAAAAAACAAAGGTATGTATCATGCCCCAAATGATTAAAAACAATTAAATTAGATTGGTTTAAGAAGTTTTGCAATTTATCTTAAGAAAGGTATGATGCACTCACATGATGAACAGTATTTGGTTAAAATTATTTTTTTCAAAAACCCAATTTATTTTATCTTGCAGATTGTATATAATCAAAGAATAAAACAATTAAACTGTTTAGCTTATGTTTTTTATTTTCAACTTTTCGGTCTTAGTGTCACTGATGAGGAATGAATTTCCAAAATTGCACATCTTGCACATCAAAATTTCACTGGTATTTGTTATATATTTGCTACCCCTGAGCGGGTACCACTGCTGGTGGAGTAAAACTCCCTGAGTGTATCCATAACCTAGTAGGCAGTACTTCGTGCTGTCAGAAAATGTACCATTTGGCAAAATCTTCAGCCGTATAAATTAGGAATTTATTTAAAACTAAGGTTTGTTCCCTCAGGCAAAGCATTCCTTAGCTGGATTTGGATTTATATAATTTTGGAACTTTAGATTCATTATTTTCAACTGTTTGGCTTATGGTTTTTATTTTCAACTTTTCGGTCTTAGTGTCACTGATGAGGAATGACTTTCCGAAATGTGCACATCTGGCACATCAAAATTTAACTGGTATTTGATATAAATTTACTACCCCTGAGCGGGTACCGCTGCTGGTGAGTAAAACTCCCCGAGGGTATCCATAACTCAGTAGGCAGTACTTCGTGCTGTCAGAAAATGTACCATTTAGCAAAATCTTCAGCCGTCTAAATTAGGAATTTATTTAAAACTAAGGTTTGTTCCCTCATGCAAAGCATTCCTTAGCTGGATTTGGATTTATATAATTTTGAAACTTTAGATTCATTATTTTCAACTGTTTGGCTAATGTTTTTTATTTTCAACTTTTCGGTCTTAGTGTCACTGATGAGGAATGAATTTCCGAAAGGTGCACATCTGGCACATCAAAATTTTACTGGTATTTGTTATATATTTAGGAAAATATCTCCTCGGGATGCTTTAAATGGAAAATAAATAAAACGTATAAACAAGGTTTATTGCATTATTACAATGGCAAAACACAGTTAATAAAACTAAATAAAGATCATAATTTTGAATCAATTATAAAAGGCACTTTAAGAAATGCGACTATGTTCTTCAAAATCAGCAAACATAAGATTAAGATTTTAGAGAAAGCATATGTCAATAACATAAAACACAAACATGCCAGTCCAAATCAGTTTTTTTTTTACAAACAATGGCTTTGAAAAAAGGAGGACTTTTTAAAGATTTTTGCTTCTCTTGGTCACTTTGGCCTACATTTAAAAGTCTTTGCAAAGCAATGGTCAATTCTTTTATATTCTTCTAACCAAGATTCATTGAAATCTGTCCAACTGTTTCAGAAAAGATGTAAAAATGAGTTAATGACCAAAACACATATTCACGCTACGTTAAGACATAGCCTTGTTCTCTTATCAGGATTGCTAAAATAACTTAAAAGATAACTACTATCAACTTCATTTGTAAATAACGTACGGCAAAAGGTGATTCTTTTTTCTTAATAGTAAAAGCAGTAATATAAATGCAAAAACAAAAGAAACATTAATCGACTGCGTTTCTTTTGCAATAAAAAGAAAAAAATGGCTGTTGTATAGGTTTGTTCCAATTAATAAGTAGCAATAATAAAGGTGTTATTTTCTGAATAAAATTAATGAGATTTTCAATTACAACAGTTCCAAAAGGTCCTTATCGCACTTTTTTGCATTTTAACCCAAAACCCTGCCAGCTATAATCGTTAATTCACAACAACCAAAGATTTGTCAAAATATCTTTTAATTTGCCCCAGTCGTATGTGGCAAAAAGAAATGACGTCACAAAAAAATGCTAAAGATAAGTGTGATCGTCAATATCTATTTCCATACGTAACACTTTATTCGCATAATTTTTGAGAACAAAAACCATTCGATCGTTTAATGGTTCAACGCCCATTTCTAAAATGAAAAAAATTGAACTTAGTCAGTAAATACAATTTACAATTTATTTCTAAATTATCTATTACCAATCTTCATAAAGGAATTTAATAAAAACCTGCCTGATTATTTTCGCGTAAACGTTCAGTAATAATATAATTTTAGAACAGACGACTAAAGATCTAACTATTTAGGCATGTTCAAGAGAAAAGGGTTACACTTATTTGTAACGATTGTCTTAATAAAGAGGGTCAAAATGAAATAATAAAATCAATCGGATGTTCTTAAGCTCGGTTCCTATAGATTGGAAGTTTTAGATATTTCTTGACTTTCCAAAAAGAGAATTTCTATAGTATTGATTTTAATTTTTGCAAAGTTTTTGAAGTGAAGACCATAACGGAAATCAAATTGAAAAGCAATCCTCATAACTGAAAACAGAAAATCTTTATTAAAATGAAATCCGTATCGAAACATCGAACTAATTTGTGTATATTGGCACATTGATTAAATTTGACATAGCTAACCTGGTGATGACAGACTTGGAAATTTGCCAAATGAGGTAACAGTTGTTACAAAAGACATGGTACAAAGTAGGCCAACGGACAGTTCTTAACGAAATATAAGAAGACACTGTGATTCAACAAGGTTTGTTATTTTAATGCAAATTTCAAAGGTTGGTACGCAATTTTGAAAACAAAATTTGTTAATATTTTCAATGTATGATCACTGTTAAAAATACATGTCGTTCACATGCCCTGTTAGTTACTGAAATAAAATTTGCCAAAAACCGACATGTTTTTTAGTAAACAGTTGGGATTTTACATCGAAAAAGGGCATAATCAGGTAGGACATCTATTGCTTTGAGAAACTGCGAATCATCTAATAAAAAATCATCGAATATTTGTTTGCCGTAAGCAGCAATGCGAGCCATTATGTAACACCAATAACTTGGAAACAAATGGTGATTTCAGCAAATTTATTATTTAATTTTGCTAAATGCGTTTTTTAAAATATTATTATAAGTTATAGATAATATTCGTGTGTTTTTTTACTACTTAGATCATTTAAAGTCATTTTAAAGTACCGCTAGTGTTAACCTGCTTTGTTATTTGTTGCCATTGTAAATATTGGTCTATTAATAACCCTGTAACACATCGAAAGAAGTTCAGTTAAGTGCAATGTTTTGCGAAAATAAATTGTCAAAAATGACGTCATATAGAATACATCAACCAATAAAAATCCGATTTAGTGCGCTGTTTGTGATCCAAAATCTATAATAATAATAATAATAATAATAATAATAATAATAATAATAATAATAATAATAATAATAATAATAAACTAACGTGCAAAAATAATAATAATAAAGACAATGGTTAATGTTTGCTCGCAAGAGAAGCCTATTTTCAGAGGATCACAATTCTTTTTCA
This sequence comes from Tegillarca granosa, assembly GCA_029721355.1. Taxonomy (NCBI): domain Eukaryota; kingdom Metazoa; phylum Mollusca; class Bivalvia; order Arcoida; family Arcidae; genus Tegillarca; species Tegillarca granosa. Next base: position 493,997 of record CM056610.1, read on the forward strand.
AGAATAAATAATTCATGAACACTTTTAGCGATCATACTAACACAGTTCAAGTATTGTTTTCAAAGTATCTAGTATATATTATTTTAAGTTTACATATTAATTCTTTTAAGGTATTCTACAATATCAGTCATGGCTCTTAAAGTTATTTCCATCATTTTTCCTTCTGGGCAATGGGCTACAACTATTGTAGTTTTTGATGATTTCAAAGCCACTGATCCTTCACCTCTCCTTTTGGCTATTAAAAGTTCTCCAGGAACTTCTCTTTCAAAGGTGTAATTTACATTATCAATCATCAGACCCCTTGACTCAAAAATACTACAATCTTTTGCTATGAAACATTTAGAAATGGTTTCAGCTTCAGGTGGATTAATATTAAATATATTTGGTGGACCAGATGTTGTCCAAACAACTCCATCCTTCTTGCCTATTATAGCACCCTTGTTTATGTGTACTCCACCAGAGACATCTTTGGTCCTTGCTATCATGTCATCAATGTATGCGTTCCAAAACTGAAATAAAGAATGCATATCTGAAACAAAATAAACAATTACAGTAATGACCTTATTTTCGAAGGCATAGTATGTAAAGTGCAGCTGAAACAAAATATCCTACAATATGAAACACTTAAAGTTTAATAAAATCGAGATCATTACACGAAGAAATTTGAAAGGTACGATGCCAAATCATAACACACAAAAAAGTTACATTACTAAAATTATATTTAAAAAAGGGAGATAATTAAATTTATCCTTTAGTACAAATAGTGATAATTACATTGAAAAATTACCAGTCAAAACAATGTTATAGGATTGCAATTAATAATATTTACATTTTTTTGGGAAATAAAATATTTTATATGCAATATAAAAATGTCTAATTTCCTAAAAAGCGTCTGTTATTATTAGATGAAAAATTCAAATTGATTTAAACACTTAAAATATTTTTATCCAAATTTGCAGATCATTTTATCCATTTTGTGTTTTTCGGACATAATATTTTTATTTCTCTCTCTCTCTCTCTCTCTCTCTCTCTCTCTCTCTCTCTCTCTCACACATATATATATATATGTGTGTGTGTGTGTGTGTGTGTGTGTGTGTGTGTATGTGTGTGAAAGAGAGAAAGAAATAGTCTCTTATACATTTAACATCTTTTATGAGTTAGTTTGACAAATTTACGACTTCGAAAACCAAAAATACATGCACCTCGCGTTAAGTGATATAACCTACTGTTTGATTATGAACTGTAGTTGATTTTCAGGGTCTATGAACAGTTAAATACTGGAAAAATAAGCCAATATTGTCAAAAACTTAAAAAATAATGTATCCAACCTTCCAAAATTATCAGTATCCGAATCCAAGAAAAATGGGAAATTAAAAAACCTTACTTTTATATATATTTTAAAAATGAAAATTGACGCGGAAAATAAAATCTTTATTAATTATGCCAATCAAACATTAATTGGAACTCGTCATTTGTAATGTTAAATAAAAATAACTTGTAGTAATAATAATAAGAATAGTAAGGTTGCAGGTTCTTTATCCTGGTACTTCATGTTGGTGTTCCTACGGGTGTGCTGTGTAGTCTGTATGGATACAGGACGATTCGTACCCGAGACATTTCGTACCCAGGACGTTTCGTACCCATCTGGACGTTTCGTACCCAACAAGTCAGGACTTTTCGAACCCAAAATCGGGACTTTTCGTACCCGTATAGATAGTTTGTAACCAAAGTGCCAGGATGTTTCGTACCCATATGCATGTGTTTTTTAACAAACCGCAAACAAATTTATTGCAGGCTGTCTTAAATTATTGTTTACTAGATCTAGTTCTATAATTGGAATCTTTATTGCGTTAAGAGGTAATGCTGAAACAAAATCAACAAACACAAGAAATGTGATTTAATTTGACTAATTTAATTAATTTTCCGAAATGACAAAAAATATACAATACACATCCATTAAAAAACACACATATAAAAGTTTGCAAATAGATAGTTTGTGAGAAAGAAAATTAGTCACTTAAAATTAAAAAATTAACACATAAAAATATATTCAAAAACCGAAAGGTCATATTTCTTCACGTATATGATGCGCCTCACAAGGAAATATATAATACAAACACCAGTTAAACCCTGATGCGCCAGATGTGCACACTTCGGAAACCCACTCCTCACCAGCGACACCAAGACCGAAAAGTTTGATACACAAAAAACACAAGCCAAACAGTTGAAAATAATGAATCCAAAGTTTCAAAATTACATAAACCCAAATCAAGCCAAGGAACGCCATGCACGAGGAAACAAACCTTAGTTTTAAATTAATTTCAAATTTTAAACGACTGAAAATTTTGCTAAATGGTAGTTTTCTGACAGCACGAAGTACTGCCTACTGAGTAATGGATACCCTCGGGGAGTTTTACTCCACCAGCAGCGGTACCCGCTCAGGGGTAGTAAATATATAATACAAATACCAGTTAAATTTTGATGTGCCAGATGTGCACATTTCAGAAATTCATTCCTCAACAGTGAACACTAAGACCGAAAAGGTTGATACATAAAAAAAAGCCAAACAGGTGAAGATAATACATCTAAAGTTTCAAAATTATATAAATCCAAATCCAGCTAAAGAATGCTGTGCATGAGGGAACAAACCTTAGTTTTAAATTAATTTCAAATTTTAGACGACTGAAAATTTTCTAAATGGTACATTTAATGACAGAACGAAGTACTGCATACTGAGTTATGGATACCAACTATTTACACAATTACACAATGTAATCAGAAAATTAAAAATATACACATGAAAATATCCAAGAATGGAAAGTCACATCTCTACACGTATATGATGCGCCTCAATATGGTTACGAAATGACCAACGGTATGGGTAAGAAAAGACCAACGGTGTGGGTACGAGGAGTCCAACGGTATGGGTACGAAAAGACTTGCCAATTTCGTAATGGGTACGAAAAGTCCTCGGTACGAAATGTCTTGGTTACAAATTGTCCTGACTATGCGTATCTGCTAGGGTAGGTTGACTCGTCTGTGGTCCTGTGTGTGTATCTGCTGGACGTTGATGTCTGGGTGTATCCTTGTCTGTATGTAGATGTGTTTGAGTCGTAATAAGGCTTGCGACCACCTTATATACTCTTCTGTTAAGTAACAGAAGGAAAGGTCATGGCCAAACCTTTGACCAAATATCATGATTTGTACGGGTTAATTAGACAGGGTACATACATCATGCAATTGCCAGACGGTATGTTATCAAACATTTGCCTGGAGACTGTACAAGGTTACATGAAGACGACTTGTGTAATGAACCTATGTTATACACATACTCTGGAGTATAATTTTTAAATGCCAAAAAATATTTGGCTTACTTTTAATGATTTTTTATTACATTATGAGACATTTGAACTTAATATGATATTATTGGTAGTATTTGTATGATTTTAAACAGTGGTAAACAGGTGTGTGTGTGTGTGTGTGTGTGTGTGTGTGTGTGTGTGTGTGTGTGCGAAATTATAAAAAGGAATTTCATTGACACTAATGAAAAGGACCGTTTTTTCCTAAAATATACTGTCATTAGTTTGCTATTGTAGGTTTCTCTGTGATTACTTACCTTTACTTCTTACCTTTTTCTTAGTTAAAGCCGCCTTTACAGGTAGGTGTGGGCCATTTGCACAGAAGAGTCGCGATATGTGGTCTGTAGATTGCATTTAAAATCTTTGATTTTGAAGCCAGTGAAAAGAGAAAGTGTGTAAACAGTGCTAAGTGTTCACCACAATTTTGAAAATACGTTGTAGTCAGGTAAGTACGAACAATGAATTACGTGTCGTTTATTAACATACAGGTATATCGCATGACAATAAGCTATTTATAGTATTGTAGACCACATTTTAAACATCATCTATTTTTCTAGACAATCACAGGTCTTGAATCGTGTTGTCTTATTCCTGAAGAACTGTTATCCGCCAATTCCCTCATATGAAGAAGCATTCTTCAGATGAAGAGCAACACAACAGAACCCCTGTGAAGACAACCATTCCGCTTAAAAGAACATGAACTTAACTAAGAAAAAGTAACAAACAATTCAATGAACATTTGTTTTTTAAAAGAAGATCCGGTTTTTTATAAAGAAAATAAATCACATTAATATTCCTAAGTATCTAACGAAAAATTTAGATCCTCTATTATTATTTTTAGTCATTATTAGTTATTGCAACTCTCTCTCTCTCTCTCTCTCTCTCTCTCTCTCTCTCTCTCTCTCTCTCTCGTTTGTAACTTATATCCTGTATAACATTGATGTCTGTTTTTTTTTGTACACAATTTACAATAGTTACAACATTACTTCTATACCAATTATGTTATCATTAAATCCACTATTTTATTAACTAGTGTCATTCTGTCACTGCTATTTGAATATTTCTGTCACTAATATTTGATATAGTTACATTAAGTTGAAAATGGCCATCCTCTTTTTCCATGATAAAAGACAAAAATACTGTAGTCTTTACCATGAGAAATTATTTAAATACTGAGGGTAAGCTTAAATATATCAAATGTTATATACCTTCAAGGATGAGTGATTATGACCATGATTGTTACATCATTCAAAATGATTAACTTCCTTTAACTTTTTTCTAAAAAAGATGACATAATTGAATAAACAACTAGTACATTGGTTTTAATCTCAGTTAGGTCATATTGAAAGTGTGGTCTAAGTTGGTTAGATTTAAGACATAAGACCAATCTTCATGAATAAAAAAGGGATGTGCTCCACTCCGACCCTATCTTATTCCTAAAGATTTGTCTTATTGCCATCTATCATATACAACAACGCTGGCATGACCCATTCAGCCTCAACAAAACATTTCCAGTCACATAATCAGTAAAAGTTTGCTGGTTAAGCAAAAGTTTTATTGACATCACTTAGATTGGACTTGAATATGTAAATCTAAAATGAATGATGATACTTTTTTGAAGGGAAAATAAGGAGATAGCGAGGCAACAAAATTTAAAAAATAAACGAAAATATGTGATATTAATTTTAGATTTCCGTAATTCTTAAATCAATGCTTACCACTACATCACTTCTTCCATCGACACAGTCTCCGTCTTCCCATTCATCCCAGTCATCCAAATCATCATCAGATCCATCGTCATCTTCTCCAACGCTTTTAGTATCGAGGTACCCATTATTCCTATTTTTCAAGTTCTAAAAGTATAAAACAAATAACGTAACTTACCAATGCTGGCCTGGAATATTATAACACGTGTGTTTAAATATCTGGACTAAGTACATAAATAGAGTGAGGCTAATTATTGATACCTCTTATTCTCCTTTATTAATTCTTTGTGACCTGACAGTACCACATGCTGCGAGCTGATTTCTGAAAACATAAACATACTACATTGCACGAAACGTAGAAGTTAAAGGTCAGAATTCTGCTCTTTATGCATACTGGAAATATAACAAAAAAATGTGTTTCTTATAGCGCAAGTTGTACATCGTATCCTTACTTTTTAATTCGCTGTACATTTTACACTTTTTACACTATTTTATTATATATTTTAACAGTGTGTGTTTGTGTGTTTGTGTGTGTGTGTTTACAATCATTATTACCTCAATGAGACTACGTAGTTTGTTTAGAAGGCTTGACTCCAACTCTTTGTCTCTGCCCTTGACATCAGTCCTTGTTCTTGATTCTGAAAGTCAGAAAAAAAATTATAAATTAACAAATTTAAAAATAAATTAAGAAATCTATAAAAAAAAAAGGGAAATAAAAAACAATTTTAAATATATAAATAATTAGAAAACGGAAATTAAAAAAAAAAATAGAAAAAAGCAAATAAAAAACAATAAATAAATAAATAAATAAATGAATTAAAAAAGTAAATAATTAAATAATGAAAAAAATAAACATCAATTCATTTTGTTTGCCTGATTTTATCTTTTAAAATAACATTATTTTGTACAAGAAATGTCTATTGAAACGTTTAAATTTGTAGGTCTAAATGAATCAAAGTAATAAAAATGGGAAGAGCTAATCTAAGATTTTTCATAGAAAGAGATCTAGTTGAAACATTATTAGACAGAATTTTTGAAAACGTTTACAAGAACTAATCAAGTAAAAAACAAAAGGAGGGCTATAAATTACATTAATCGTTCAACCAATAAAGGTACGGCTATTATTAACATTAATCGTTCAACCAATAAAGGTAGGGCGACTGAAAACATTGATCATTCAACCAATAAAGGCACAGCTACTGAAAACATTGATCGTTCAACCAATTAAGGTAGGGCTACTGAAAACATTGATGGTTCAACCAATAAAGGTAGGGCTACTGAAAACATTAATCGTTAAACCAATAAAGGTATTGCTACTGAAAACTTTAATCGTTCAATAAATAAAAGTAGAGCTACTGAAAACAATAATCAATCAACCAATAAAGGCACGGCTACTGAAAAAATTAATCGTTCAACCAATAAAGGTAGGGCTACTGAAAACATTAGTCGTTCAATTTATAAAAGTAGGGCTACTGAAAAAATTAATAGTTCAACCAATAAAGGTATGGCTACTACTGAAAACTTTAATCGTTTAATTAATAAAAGTAGGGCTACTGAAAACAATAATCGTTCAACCATTAAAGGCACAGCTACTGAAAACAATAATCCTTCAACCAATAAAGGCACTGCTACTGAAAACATTAATCGTTCAACCAATAAAGGCACGGCTACTGAAAAAATTAATCGTTCAATCAATAAAGGTATGGCTTCTACTGAAAACTTTAATCGTTCAATAAATAAAAGTAGGGCTACTGAAAACAATAATCGTTCAACCAATAAAGGCACGGCTACTGAAAAAATTAATCGTTCAACCAATAAAGGTAGGGCTACTGAAAACATTGATCGTTAAACTAATAAAGGTAGGGCTACTGAAAACATTGATCGTTCAATTAATAAAAGTAGGGCTACTGAAAACAATAATCGTTCAACCAATAAAGGCACGGCTTCTGAAAAAATTTATAGTTCAACCAATAAAGGTATGGCTAATGAAATCTTTAATCGTTCAATTAATAAAGTTAGGGCTACTGAAAACAATGATTGCTGAACTAAGAAAGATAGGTCTATTTTAAATGTATTATAGGAACTGGTCTAGTTAAATTATTATTGGTATTGGGTAGTTATGACGCTTACAATTACAAGTTTTGTTAAATTTTGCTGATAAAACATTGCATACGATTTTTTTTTTAAAAAACAATCGAAAGATTCCTTTTAACGTTTATCAAAATGGCTTTAATTTATTTTGCTTTTGTGTAATGTCTGTTTGTAAAAGAACACAATACGTTTAAATCTTACAAAACTATATATATTCATTGTCCATTTTCTCAGAGAGGAGGTTGTTTTATTATTTTATTTATCTATATATTTTTTTAATTTTTTTTTTTAAATTTTCCAATTGTTTTTCCAGAGAATAGAAAACAAACACGATCCTTAACCGATTACATATTCTCTGTCATTTTTTCCCAAAGTCTGGGTTTGTTGGCGTCGACAATAATACATTGTATTCAAAATTATTAACCAACCTACTTTAAGTAGATAATCTATTTCATGACTGGTGACTAATTGTAAGCGATGCTTACTTTGTGTATTTTTAGAAAAAATTCAAACAACGAATCGGCATTAACAGGTAAATCGAATCGGCAATTATTTATCCAACATTTCAAAAGTTTCAAGATTTATCGCTGAATATTTTGTGCACTCACGTGTAGAATGACGAAAATCGTTTGCTATAAAGAAAAAATTTTAAGTTGCGAGTTTTCGGATTTAGAAAGATAATTATTTAACTTGTTGGTTGCATAAAACTTTTTATTTTCTATCTAAAAATCCAATCATAAACTTTGAATATAATTTTATTCGGTTCATCGAAACGTGACATAAAATGTCGCTTTTAAATGATTTGCATCTTTCGCTATGCAAGGCAAGAATTCATTAAGATTTTTATGTTTTACCTTGAAGAAAATCAAATAATTGAATTCATTTAGGTTGGAGATAGATCTGCACTCGAAGCTGCTTTATTTTGACTGAAAAAAAATCCTAAATTATAACAGAATGAAATTAATTTGCAGATTTTGAAACTTTTAATTGGGTGGTTACGAGGTACGTTCCGGCACCGCAAAATGTTCCTCAGTTAAAACTAACATGTGCGTGACACACACTTGTTCCGTACATCTATGGTACTTTTGTAACATACGTGCTGGCAAATCATTACATGTCAAAATTGAAACAGTAAAGATCAGTTACACAACATTTGTTTGAAGCAAGAGTAAAACGAAATGCCGCTAGTGAGGAGGACGAAAGGGGTAAGGACATTGCTATGATAGTGCAGAGGGATTTGCATCATCATATTGCAAGCAAACCGGTGTACATCAAACAATAGTATCTTATTAAAATGGGCGTTTTGAAGGACAAGAAAATTTGTTAAGAGTCCCAAAAGCGGACTACGTAAAAACAGACCTAACTCTAACCCTGATTATTCATAACAATCTTACAGCAATATAGAGATCAGGTTTTGACACCACACGCCCTTCCTCGAATCAATCAATGAACAACACGTGCTTATGTTTTTCGCGACTTCTGATTCATCCATGTTCTTTGTCACCATTAACATCTAGATGTTTTCCCTATTTGCGGAATTGTGCGAGGCGCTAGACGGAAGGTTTATTTGGGTAAACGTAAAAATTCGTCACACAACGTATTGGGGAGCGGTACATAATCCTTCTAATTAATACCTTGAAAGGGGTCCATGTTCAGGGAAGAAAAGCAGCAAAGCAAGGGATAGACACACAGGATACTAAAGTATAAGTCTCAATTAGCCGAGCGATCTGCCTATATAAAAAATGTCAAGAAACAAGGTTACTCCTTTGGGAAACCTCTATATCCAACATCGACTCGAGGCCAAATGCAAATTAACTTTAGCCTAACGTGCCTTTATAATGCATAACGTAATAAGGAAATCTCAAAATTGGCACTAGCGAACAAAATTGTTATGATCGTTTTCTCACTTTATTACCAGTGAATGTGAAGAACAAAATTCACAATACATGACTTTCGCCTGTGAACTGTTGCATCGCCTACATTACAATGATAATAGTTCGGTGTTTTACAGGTTTTATCAGTTTGCTTTTCATACCTTAAACGTACGGGGATTAACCAATGGCCTTACAATAGAAAACAGCGTTGTTAGATATCTACGACATGTATTGAAACTATTCTCAATAATGTGTTGAGATGAGCAATTTAATTTGGTTTTTTGTTGATGAAGCATATACACTCCGTTTAAATGAGAAAATATTGAAAAAATGAATTAAAAATTCAAAAATATATATATAATAAAACAAATAAAAAACGGACGACATATAAGATTCGAGCCAAGGACTTTGAGATCATCATTTCCAACGCCAGCGTAGATTATATGGAAATCGTATGCTAGCTTTTATCAAGTATGTATATTGTTTGAGGCGATTGAAGGGTAGTGCGTTTTATCTTTATCCCCAAATTTCAAAGCCAGCGTATCTTTCTCCATCAACCAAAATTTGCAAAACAGAAGATAAAACCATAGAAGTTTTAGTAAAAATATCTTTGTTGGTGAGGAATGCGCTCTACGTGCATTTATTGTTGAGAATCATCCTTGAATCTGGAAACTGCGAAGGTATGTGATTGGATAATAAAATTTAATTATGAGATATCGAGAAACCCAAATACAATGAACTAATCATCAACGAATTAAGTAAAATAATAATAATAATCAAAAATAAAAATAAATAAATGAATGAATAAATTAATAAATAAACATAATAATAATAATAATAATAATAACCATCCATTCTTTTTCCCCTCAACTACATATTACCTGATATCGTCTTTTTTGCATATCTGCTCTCGGAAAATGCTAGACAGAGCACCAAAATCAAGGAGACAGAAAAAGCCAGCTTCATCATCGTATGGTCACTGTTTATACAATCATGTTACGTATAATATATACATGTACGTGAAATTGTCACATGGGATGGGTTAATAACCTCAATAAAAAGTTTTTTATGAACTCGTTGATTTGTTGCTTTGCGAAGTGGACTTAAATAATTTGATTTGCTCATATGAACATTTTAAATATAAAATGAAATAGACTGTATTTAAACGTATTTAAAGAATTTTTGTTAAAGAGTTAAAAGTTATACACCGGAATGACATATAAATTCTAAACAAACCTGTTCAGTACTTGAATATAAATAAAAAACCCAATGACCTGTAAATTTGGGGGTAATCGCAGATTATGTATATTAGATTGCACTGTAAAGGATCTAATCATTCTATAACTTTCTAAACTTTTAGTGCAAAAAGAACACATTTTCGGTACTTCCAGTGTGCGTGCTCAGAACGAAAAACAAACAAATAAACAAATTTTAATTTACACGACATATGTAACTATCGGCAACTTGAAATGGCATATTGTGCCAATCCGCTAACATATGCAGCTTCTGAATACCTTACAGTACGGCAAAACATCTTACAAAGATACACAACCTAAACAAAAGACCAATAAGGTCGACCCGCATTACTCTTATTTATCTGTAAAGTGATATTATAATATAAATCAGAATTAAGGTATGTTACCAGAATTAATTGTGAAAACTCTGTAGCATGAATATATAACCCAAATACCATTTAAATTTTTATGTGCAGGATGTGTACATTTCGGAAATTCATTCCTCATCAGTGACTCTTAGGACCGAAAAAGTTTGATAGATAAAAAAACGTAAGCCAGACACTTGAAAATTAATGAATTTAAAGTCTCAAAATTAAATAAATCCAAATCCAGCTAAGGAATGCTTTGAATGAGGAAACAAATCTTGGTTTTAGATATATTTCAAAATTAAACATAGCTGAAAATTTTGCTAAATGGTACACTTTATGGCAGCACACAGTACTACCTACTGAGTTATGGATACCCTCGGGGAGTTTTACTCCACCAGCAGTGGTACCCGCTCAGTACATAAATTAGTACATAAATTTTTAGACAATTACTAAAATATATATTTAAAAAAACACAAATATAAGCATGTTTTTTAAACCAAGAGTGGTTTTCATTATTTTTCATGTATTTTATTTTATTTTATTTTTATTAATTTTAATAAGTAATTTTTAACCAGTCCACGTCCAAATAACAACCTAATTTGCTTCGTAAAAAATGTTAAGAAAAATCGCAAATTAAATTAAAATAATAAACTTCCACTGATTTGTTTGCAACGTTTGTGCGTACATTTATTTAAAGTTTTCGCAGTATTTATTACAAATAAATAAATAATAATAATATTGTCACTACTGGCGATTGTACTGTCATCATAAAAACGATAACCTGTACTTTTTATTTGTGTGCAAGACTTTGAATAAGTCTTATGAGTGAGACAGTAAAACAGTTCATAATTAAATATTTGCATTTAATGTTAAACAAGTTATTTGATGAAAATGCTTCATTATTATTACAGGTCAATTATTGGTAAGTTAAAATATCTAACAGAAAAACCTGTTTAATTTTAATCTGCCATATGTGCATGTGCACATTTCGGACATCCATTCTTAGTGTTAAGCATTAGCAGCATAGACAGGTACGTTATGTTTAATAGCATACATGTAATTACAAGTAAAATAAAATACTGATTGAGAAATAATAATATTCAATTGGGTACAAACAGCGGATCCAATAACACGATGAATACTAAGGTTATGGGTAAAACTGACAAAACGACTGGACAATTTGATAAAAAAAAACCACTTATAACAGGACCATGAAGTATAAAACTTTCCGAAAAAAATCAACTACATATTTTCCGTAATGGTATTCAATCCTAGACAATATCTGTATAAGCCGATTTCGAACATCCGGGTACTTAATTATTTTTTTTACTATTCAGGAAGAGTTAGAACGAGGCGGCAGTTCTGATACAACTAATTAAAAAAAAAAAAAAAAAAAAAAAAAACAGAGAAAACAGCAAAAGAAGTAACAATTCATCTACTTGAGTGGTTAAGAACCTCTGCGGAAAAAGAAGCTGCAAAATACGACTCCATCCTAAAGCCTTTGGGGGTGGGGGGGGGGGTGGTTTCTATCGATTTAAAAACTTGCGGAAAAGTAGAAGTGGGTACTATTGGGTACTTTAAGTATCAAAACTGAAGACGTAATTTTTCACACACACACACACACACACACACACACACACACATGACATTTGTTGAAGATTTATAAGAAAGGTATTGATAATAGCATTAAAATAGCTTTGATTTAATTGAATGTAACGCCCATCAATTAGATTGTTTGAAGAGATATAGATGAAATGGGATGTCATCATTAACAATATTGATGATTTATATTTGTAATAATCTATATTTAAGAGGAGGATGATTTTTATTTTATCGATTTCATGTTCTTTTTTATTATTCTAATCATTCTTGCTTTACTTTGATTAGTGACTCTTGAAAATTAAGTCTGAATTTTTCTTCTGATAACAATTTGCTACTAACAAATATTTTCCTTGCGGGCTTATAAAGAAGCTCAGAACATTTGATATATGATTAATACACAGCGTTATTACTTTATTAATAATATTTGTTAATGATATTGTTAGATTCGCTTCCAAAACAGCTTGAACTTTTCGTAATTGTCAATGGATAACGAAAACCACCTCCTTCCCCCCCCTCCCAATTGATGACAACTTATATATTTGAGTAAACTTTTATATTACTTCAACAAGTATTGAAATAATATAAAATATAATATAAAATGACTCGCACAAATACTTTTTTTATAACAAATACTTTAAAGCCATGTTTAGTTAAGATTTTAATTTGTAACTTTCAGGTAAATACGGGGAATAGCACTAAACAAGATTCATGCCGTTAAAAGGTCACGTGTCGAGGTTAACATGAGTTGAGTAATGGTGTTAACGTCCCAGTCAAGAATATTTCACTTATATCGAGACTACGCCAGCTATAGGTGAAAGTGCAGAAATTTTGCCTGTGTGTTGCGCTGATGGCATTATACAGCATGTTTCTTTATCGTGCCACGCCTGCCATGACACGGGACCTCGTTTATTTTAAGTTCCCATCCGAAAGAACCGTGATTATCATTTCGTAATGCCGAGTGCTTGGTGAAATATCAGCCACTACTTACTTTCAAGTCTTGAGTCAGACCCGGTCGGGGTTCGAACCCACGACCTCCCACTTACAAAGAGGTTATATATATATGTTTGATTATCCTTATTATATTTTTAGTTGTTTAGTTGTTTCCTTGTCAAACGTTAGCAATCTTTCATGTCATTGTCATGTGCAAAATTTAGAATATTTCTTTTTTGTGCAAAATTTAGAATATTTCCTTTTTTTGTAAAAATTCAATATTTTGCATATGACATAATGTTTAATTAACGCCTTTCAACGGCTTGGATCAAATTACTAACACAAGGTAGGTTCAAATAGATTATAGAACAATGTTAAATAAATGCACAAGTACAGGGAGTCGTTTTAGGTTTTCAACCATAAAATTATTCTTGTCATCAGGAAAACTTGTTTTCTGCAATTGTCTTAGTAGTAATAAGACAAACATACCAGTCCTTGTTAAAACCACAATCAAAGAAAAAAAAGTAAAAACTTTGAAAGCTGGCAAGGAAGTGAGGCCGAGTGTTCCGGAAGAGTAAGCACCTCCAGTCTAGCTAGCTACACCCGTCACGTGTGTCTATTTTGAAAATGAAAGGAACAAAGAACTATGGTAAGTCAAATATATCCAGTATAAGTTTGGATACAATGACTACATACTTATCAACAATATTGTGATGACGTCCATAAAACTTTTTAAGGGCCTTGATTAGCCTAGGCTTGCAATATCTTGAGTCAATAATTTAATTGTAAGCAGTTTGCTTCGTTGTAGAAAGTCCCCATAGTGGGTACAAGCTCTACCATAACGTATTGACTGTGAAACATATACACCATACGCAGGAGAAGCAGGGATATTACTGCAAATAAACGGAAAGTTGATAATTATTGTCTAACTGCTTGACCTTTTTCTTGTAGGTCAGTTGTCCGAACTAACATTTGTTTAATCCTGTCTTTGAAAAGTTAGGCTTTTAGGCATTTTAGTGAAGAAACGACACTCTTCAGCTCAATAATCACCCTTTTTAAATAAGGATTTGAATTTATAATCCCCGACAGTACCAGGATAGTTCAATGACTGTTTATGTCCTGTAACCGTTACAGGTACATGTAGGTAAATATAATACGTCACGCGTGGCTGAAATTAAAAAAAAAAAAAAAAGAAATGATGTTTTAATAAATTTCAGTGGTCACGCGTGAGTGAAAGTTTTTTATGTTACATCTAACATTTTTGTGCCGATGATAAATAATTTACATGATGTATCACATTACAATAACGAGACTAAGGATAAAAAAGTAAAAAAGTGAATTCTCTCTAAACAATTAAAATTGTTTATACTATTAAAAGTAACAAATACAGAATAGAATACATGTAAATAATCTTTCCTTTATATTAACAGTGGAAATTTGTTTATTCTTCGTATCAATGTGTATTAACGATTTAATATCAAATCCAGTTGCCAGAGACATTACCACAGTAATCTTTCTGTGCTGTAGTTACGATGTATTGATATCAAATCTCGGTGTCAGTATTTCCATATCATCACGTTTCTGTGCTGTAGTGACGATGTATTAATATCAAATCTCGGTGTCAGTATTTCCATATCATCACGTTTCTGTGCTGTAGTGACGATGTATTAATATCAAATCTCGGTGTCAGTTACAGTATTTCCATATTATCACCTTTCTGTGCTGTAGTGACGATGTATCGATATCAAATCTCGGTGTCAGTGACAGTATTTCCATATTATAATCTTTCTGTGCTGTAGTGACGATGTATTGATATCAAATCTCGGTGTCAGTATTTCCATATCATCACGTTTCTGTGCTGTAGTGACGATGAATTAATATCAAATCTCGGTGTCAGTTACAGTATTTCCATATTATCACCTTTCTGTGCTGTAGTGACGATGTATCGATATCAAATCTCGGTGTCAGTGACAGTATTTCCATATTATCACCTTTCTGTGCTGTAGTGACGATGTATTAATATCAAATCTCGGTGTCAGTTACAGTATTTCCATATTATCACCTTTCTGTGCTGTAGTGACGATGTATCGATATCAAATCTCGGTGTCAGTGACAGTATTTCCATATTATCACCTTTCTCTGCTGTAGTGACGATGTATCGATATCAAATCTCGGTGTCAGAGACAGTATTTCCATATTATCACCTTTCTGTGATGTAGTGACGATGTATCGATATCAAATCTCGGTGTCAGTGACAGTATTTCCATATTATCACCTTTCTCTGCTGTAGTGACGATGTATCGATATCAAATCTCGGTGTCAGAGACAGTATTTCCATATTATAACCCTTCTCTGCTGTAGTGACGATGTATCGATATCAAATCTCGGTGTCAGTGACAGTATTTCCATATTATCACCTTTCTCTGCTGTAGTGACGACGAATCGATATCAAATCTCGGTGTCAGAGACAGTATTTCCATAATATCACCTTTCTGTGCTGTAGTGACGATGTATTGATATCAAATCTCGGTGTCAGTGACAGTATTTCCATATTATCACCTTTCTGTGATGTAATGACGATGTATCGATATCAAATCTCCGTGTAAATGATAGTATTTCCATATAATCACCTTTCTCTGCTGTAGTGACGATGTATCGATATCAAATCTCGGTGTCAGTATTTCCATATCATCACGTTTCTGTGCTGTAGTGACGATGTATTAATATCAAATCTCGGTGTCAGTTACAGTATTTCCATATTATCACCTTTCTGTGCTGTAGTGACGATGTATCGATATCAAATCTCGGTGTCAGTGACAGTATTTCCATATTATCACCTTTCTGTGCTGTAGTGACGATGTATTAATATCAAATCTCGGTGTCAGTTACAGTATTTCCATATTATCACCTTTCTGTGCTGTAGTGACGATGTATCGATATCAAATCTCGGTGTCAGTGACAGTATTTCCATATTATCACCTTTCTGTGATGTAGTGACGATGTATCGATATCAAATCTCCGTGTAAGTGATAGTATTACCATAATATCACCTTTCTGTGCTGTAGTGACGATGTATTGATATCAAATCTCGGTGTCAGTGACAGTATTTCCATATTATCACCTTTCTGTGATGTAATGACGATGTATCGATATCAAATCTCCGTGTAAATGATAGTATTTCCATATAATCACCTTTCTCTGCTGTAGTGACGATGTATCGATATCAAATCTCGGTGTCAGTGACAGTATTTCCATATTATCACCTTTCTGTGATGTAGTAACGATCTATCGATATCAAATCTCGGTGTCAGTGACAGTATTTTCATATTATCATCTTTCTGTGATGTAGTGACGATGTAATGATATCAAATCTCGGTGTCAGAGACATTATTTCCATATTATCACCTCTCTGTGCTGTAGTGACGATGTATCGATATCAAATCTCGGTGTCAGTGACAGTATTTTCATATTATCATCTTTCTGTGATGTAGTGACGATGTAATGATATCAAATCTCGGTGTCAGAGACATTATTTCCATATTATCACCTCTCTGTGCTGTAGTGACGATGTATCGATATCAAATCTCGGTGTCAGTGACAGTATTTCCATATTATCACCTCTCTGTGCTGTAGTGACGATGTATTGATATCAAATCTCGGTGTCAGAGACATTATTTCCATATTATCACCTCTCTGTGCTGTAGTGACGATGTATTGATATCAAATCTCGGTGTCAGTTACAGTATTTCCATATTATCACCTCTCTGTGCTGTAGTGACGATGTAATGATATCAAATCTCGGTGTCAGAGACATTATTTCCATATTATCACCTCTCTCTGCTGTAGTGACGATGTATTGATATCAAATCTCGGTGTCAGTGACAGTATTTCCATATTATCACCTCCCTGTGCTGTAGTGACGATGTATTGATATCAAATCTCGGTGTCAGAGACATTATTTCCATATTATCACCTCTCTGTGCTGTAGTGACGATGTATTGATATCAAATCTCGGTGTCAGTTACAGTATTTCCATATTATAACCCTTCATTGCTGTAGTGACGATGTATTGATATCAAATCTCGGTGTCAGTGACAGTATTAACATTTTATCACCTTTCTGTGCTGTAGTGACGATGTAGCGATATCAAATTTCGGTGTCAGTGACAGTATTTCCATATTATCACCTTTCTGTGATGTAGTGACGATGTATTGTTATCAAATCTCAGTGTCAGAGACAGTATTTCCATATTATCACCTTTCTGTGCTGTAGTGACGATGTATTGATATCAAATCTCGGTGTCAGTTATAGTATTTCCATATTATCACCTCTCTGTGCTGTAGTGACGATGTAATGATATCAAATCTCGGTGTCAGAGACATTATTTCCATATTATCACCTCTCTCTGCTGTAGTGACGATGTATTGATATCAAATCTCGGTGTCAGTGACAGTATTTCCATATTATCACCTCCCTGTGCTGTAGTGACGATGTATTGATATCAAATCTCGGTGTCAGAGACATTATTTCCATATTATCACCTCTCTGTGCTGTAGTGACGATGTATTGATATCAAATCTCGGTGTCAGTGACAGTATTTCCATATTATAACCTTTCTGTGATGTAGTGACGATGTATTGATATCAAATCTCGGTGTCAGTTACAGTATTTCCATATTATCACCTCCCTGTGCTGTAGTGACGATGTATTGATATCAAATCTCGGTGTCAGTGACAGTATTTCCATATTATAACCTTTCTGTGATGTAGTGACGATGTAATGATATCAAATCTCGGTGTCAGAGACATTATTTCCATATTATCACCTCTGTGTGCTGTAGTGACGATGTATTGATATCAAATCTCGGTGTCAGTTACAGTATTTCCATATTATAACCCTTCATTGCTGTAGTGACGATGTATTGATATCAAATCTCGGTGTCAGTGACAGTATTAACATTTTATCACCTTTCTGTGCTGTAGTGACGATGTAGCGATATCAAATTTCGGTGTCAGTGACAGTATTTCCATATTATCACCTTTCTGTGATGTAGTGACGATGTATTGTTATCAAATCTCAGTGTCAGAGACAGTATTTCCATATTATCACCTTTCTGTGATGTAATGACGATGTATCGATATCAAATCTCGGTGTCAGAGACAGTATTTCCATATTATAACCTTTCTGTGATGTAGTGACGATGTATCGATATCAAATCTCAGTGTCAGAGACAGTATTTCCATATTATAACCTTTCTGTGATGTAGTGACGATGTATTGTTATCAAATCTCAGTGTCAGAGACAGTATTTCCATATTATCACCTTTCTGTGATGTAGTGACGATGTAGCGATATCAAATTTCGGTGTCAGTGACAGAATTTCCATATTATCACCTTTCTGTGATGTAGTGACGATGTATTGTTATCAAATCTCAGTGTCAGAGACAGTATTTCCATATTATCACCTTTCTGTGATGTAGTGACGATGTATCGATATCAAATCTCGGTGTCAGAGACAGTATTTCCATATTATAACCTTTCTGTGATGTAGTGACGATGTATCGATATCAAATCTCGGTGTCAGAGACAGTATTTCCATATTATAACCTTTCTGTGATGTAGTGACGATGTATCGATATCAAATCTCGGTGTCAGTGACAGTATTTCCATATTATCACCTCTCTGTGCTGTAGTGACGATGTAATGATGTATATCGGTGTCGGTGACAACATTACAACACTTGCATTGCTGTTTCAAAGTGACGTCCTTTTATTATTTAAATGTGGTGTCAGTGGCGACAGTACCATTGTCATAATGTAGTGACAATATATTGACATCAGTGTGGGGTGTCATTGACAAGATTGTGGTGCTATAACTGTGATACATAGATATCAAGATAAGATATATATATATTTTACCCGTTTACATTGTATTCGGTTTCACGCTAAACATGCGCATTACTGGTGCTTCAATTAACGACGTCACTTACGTTATTATCAGACCTATAATGACGATAGTTTTGATTGTATTTGGATACTTGGGACTAGTAACAATGTACTCCCTGTGTTATTTGTTAAACTGTTTTAATTGCAGGATTTTTTGGTCTTTTTTTAAAATTTCATTTGTAGCATGCGCCAACATTTTTTAAAGTATATATTAGTAAAAACAAAAAGAACTTGACATAATCGTCTACAAACGACAACTGGTTAGGACTCTTCTTGAAGTAATAGTCATCGAGCTTTGAATAGGGTAAATTTTATGTCAAGCGTCGCTTTATACATAGGCTACTCCGGTTAGATTCCAACCCGGGTTCGATTCCTGGCATCAACATAAAGGATTTTTCATTACAACCTAATTTTTTCGTTAAATGGTGCCAACAATGATACACTGCATTTGAATGTTGTCAACATGCACCCGCGTGAGACCCAGTAATAATAATAATAATAATAATATCATGTTTATAATAGGATACGTCTTCAAGGAAGGAGGATTAAGGGGAGTAATGTAATAAGGCGAATTTACACATGGTATAGTATTGCTATGTTCTATCTCACCTTTGGGGTACCTTTAAGGCGAAACAGCTTTCGATTTCCGGCGTCAAGGGAAGAAAAATTTAAGATACAACTTTATATGAGTTTAATAATTCTGCAATGTTTCAGAGGTAAATAAAACAAATAAATCAATGAATCTGAAAATGTATTTAAAATAAAATTGAAAGCACAACAAGGCAATAATAAATCCAATTATAACTAAATAAAAATGTACAATAAATTAATAATCATCAAAACAGTCACAGTGACTGCAAATATAAACACAAAATTTTATACTGTTAACAAACGTGACTGTACACTAAAACTTGTATACAATTGACAAACGTGACGGCACACTAAAACTTGTATACTCTTGACAAATGTGACTGTACTTTTACTTACACCTGCATAATGTTGACAAATGTGACTGTATACTTGTACATTTGTATAATGTTGACAATGTGACTGTATTCTTATACGATTACACTTGTATACTGTTGACATATGAGACTATATACTTGTACACTTACACTTGTAAACTGTTGACAATATGACTGTATACTTGTACACTAAAACTTGTATACTGTTGTCAAATGTGACTGTATACTGTTGACAAACGTGACTGTACTTATACTTACACCTGTATATTGTTAACAAATATGACTGTATATTTGTACACTAAAACTCGTATACTGTTGACAAGCCTTACTGTATACTTAATATACACTTATATACTACTGACATATATGACTGTATACATATACAATTACACTTGTATACTGTTGACAAACATGACTGTATACTAGTGTTCTAATGGAAAACGTGACTGTTTACTTATAAACCTACACTTGCATATTGTTGATAAATGTATCGGTATACTTGTACACATAAACTTGTATACTGTTAACAAATGACTGTTTACTTATTAACCTACACTTTCATACTGTTGACAATGTGACTGTAAACATTAACTCTTTCACTTGTATACTTTTAACAAATGAGACCATACATTAATACACTCACACTTGTATACTTTTGACAAATTTGACAGTATACATCTATACTTCACTGGTATGCTGTTGACAAATGTACCTGTATACTTATACACTTGTATATAGTTGACAAATGTTCCCATATACTTATATACTTGCACTTTTGTACTGTTGACAAATGTGACTATACCTATAAACTTTCACTTGTTTACTGTTTGACAATTTTGACAGACTGCTTCTACATTATTGAAAAATATGACTATACTAGTGAACTAATGTAAAACATGACTGTGTACTTACAGGCTTACACTACATGTATGTACTGTTGAAATACATGACTGTATACCTATACACCTACATTTTGGAATTGTATGGAGTACACATCTACCCCTTTTCCTAATAGGCATTTTGATGATGGCAGTTTTATAATTGCACCGATATGTGCTAGAATTGATAACTTCTAGCTGTCTTCTGAAATTAAACTTCTAAAATGTTGAAAAATGTGAGTAAATACTTATACAATGTTAACCTGTTTCATATTAATTGATTACAGTAAAAAATGTCAATTCTAAATTCGTTAGATTCTATATTGGAATGAAACGCTAGTTCCTCAAGGTTTTAATGACATCACACACACACACACACACACACACACACACTGATGTAACTCATTAATTCTATCTCTACATGTATTCTAACAGTTTACTATGAAATTATTAATCATTTCTTAAGACAAAAAAAAAAATGTTAATTAAGAAGATAATCAATAAAAATTTATTTTATTTAGTATAAATTTAGCAATTATAAACAATTAGAGAAAGAAAACTTAAAGCAAAAATTATTCTTACTTAAATACCTAAGAATAAAAAAAAATCAACCTCATGTAAGCTACGATTAAAAACTTGCCTATTTTTTAGAATAATAAAGCCTGATACTATATTTTCAGCAATGATTTTACATAAAATATCAGTTGAAGGTACCGTACTTAAAGCCATTTTGACTTGGTCAAAAATTGTCAACAAAGCCCAGGACACACTTCTTAAATTTGAAATAAGTCTTTTTTCAATATTTTTCATGAATCTTATTTTTTAAAGAAACTAAGTCTATGACTTAAAAAAGTGAAGTGGAATATTGGTGTTCATGGTTTTTTGCACTCAAGTCAGGATTTATTGTAGTCAGAGCAAGGACGGTGGAGAAAACCAGAGTACCAACAGCCTACTGCAAGTGAGTCAACAGACTTTCTGGTACTTGGATCTACCCTAGTGAATTCAAAACCTAATAAGTAGTAAGAGGCACCATAATCTCTAAGTGTGATTTCAGACCAAAGAACAACCTAGATCTCTGATCAAGAAAGGGATAAGCTTTCTATTGTTTTTTTTCAACCATTTAATACATTTTGAAAAGAAGTCAAATTTTAAACATCAAAGAAGTTTCAAAATCGTTCTTCCAAGTAATGAAACTTGATTTGGATTTTCAAAACTGAATATTTTCAAAACTTGTTTAATAAAAAGAACGTTTGTCGAACATCTTAGAAATATACAATATAACATTAATAAATAGTTTAAATTTTCAGGATTATTCATTGACTCAGACTCATCAGGTTTGTTCAGAACCATTTTACTTATCCAAGGATAATTTTTTTCTACTTGTAACTTAGTCTTAAATCAATTCTTTCCAACCTAGTCTTTGATAAACATATAACATGTGCATGTCCACAAACACTAATTACTGAACATAAAAAGTGTATTTAATCAGTATAAAAGTGATTTGTAAAACTTACAAACCATACATCTTCATAGTCTGAAAATTTTACCATCCCAAAAAAGCTTGGGGATTCCATTCATCCTGTATAAGATGTTTTAAAGACTGAATAAATTTAAATTCTTGATATTGTAATATTCTTTATATATATATATAAAACAGAGTCATATCCGCTAGTTACATTTGACATGCATCTATTCAAATACATGTAGGTATAAAAACATTACATATAACTGATCATTTCACAAGATTTAACTAAAAGTGTTGTTTATTTTATACATTTATACTAACGATATTTAAATAAAATAGAAATAAATTTAAAAAAAATTATCAATAAAACAAAAGTTTGTAGAGATGATAATGATTGGTGTTAAAAATGATATTTGGAATGAAAAAAAAAAAACATAAGCCTACTCCTTACACACATACATGTAAAACATACAAAAATATTTTATTCAACAAAAACTGAACACACACACAAGTGATATGCCTGATCTCAAATAAACAAATTGCAAAACATTACAAAATGCAATAAAGAATCAGTACTTTAAAACACTACACAATCAGTACTTTGAACACTACACAATCAGTACTTTGGACACTACACAATCAGTACTTTGAACACTACACAATCAGTACTTTGAACACTACACAATCAGTACTTTAAAACACTACACAATCAGTACTTTGAACACTACACAATCAGTACTTTGAACACTACACAATCAGTACTTTAAAACACTACACAATCAGTACTTTGAACACTACACAATCAGTACTTTAAAACACTACACAATCAGTACTTTGAAGACTACACAATCAGTACTTTAAAACACTACACAATCAGTACTTTGGAAACTACACAATCAGTACTTTAAAACACTACACAATCAGTACTTTGGACACTACACAATCAGTACTTTGAAGACTACACAATCAGTACTTTGGACACTACACTAGTTTTGTTCTCTATTCAAGACCAGAATATCAGAAATCATTTTTACTATCATTTCTAAAATAATCCCAACTCATGTTTCACTAGAAACAACTTCTTGCCTTTTGAGGCTGAGGAGTTTCAAATTATCTGTACTTAAAATTCTGAAGTAACATTCATTTTTGCAACTTGTCTCCATACAGTGGATCATTTTATTTCCAGTTAAGTCATGCGTTTGTTCAAAATACTTTTGGCCTTAACTAATTATGTAATGACAACACATATTTGTCTTCAAACTGTAGTTATAAAAAGAAGAACACAATCCTGTATTGCACAACATCTAGATAGTAATATCACTGAATTCTTACAAGTTAATGCACATTTTATTTTTAAAAAAAGAGAAATGAAAAATCAACATTAAAGAAAAGAAGAAAAAACAACAAAAATAAAAAATGATAAAAAAATGTATATAATAATTAACACAACCAAACAGCCACGGGGTTTTAATGAAGTGGAATATAAACATTTAAAAATCAATTAATAAGTAAATAAGTGTTTACATCTTAGTGTATCACTTGTATCATCAAGGAGTTATAAAAAATAACTGTATATATGTATTATCACTTGGCATTTCAACATAAATAATGTGATGTCCAATTTTAATTAAAAAATACTTTATACCGTAATTATTTTTAAAAATTGCACAATCAAAATAATGTAGAAATCAGATTTATATTAACTATAAAGGAAATATAGGATATTTCAGCAGTTACGTACAGTAAAGGTATTAATGTTTATTATTTCCTAATCTGAATTTAAATCATTAACTAACACAAAAATAATCAATAAAATGTCAAAGTTTAGTTAACTAAAGATGGGACAAGTTGATGGTTTCTGCCTCTACAAACTACAAAACTAGCAATTATTGGCCATTATATGATTATCTTCTGAATTTACCAACATATAATTGATATTTACTTGTATATGTTTAACTTTATTTACAACAATAAACATTCATTACAGAAAATGACTAAAATTACATTTAATGATCAGTAAATACTCCTATTTCTGAAACCGTTTCTGTGATACATGAATTCCGTTTTCCCCAGTAATGTACAAATTCTTATCACATATAACAAAAAATCCAAGAGGTAGACAGTATTGATAAATAATCTAATATTAATTTTCTATTACATATAGGTTAACATTTGAAAAATAACACACAAAGTTTTCAACACATTCAAGATCTTTGGTTGTCTAATTTCTAATTTCAAGGTTAATAGAGAGCACAAAGATTGTTTGTTTTAGTCCATGTCTTTGATCTTCCATGGAGATCAGCATGTCTGAGTTTCTTACTTTGATCTTCCATGGAGATCAGCATGTCTGAGTTTCTTACTTTGATCTTCCATGGAGATCAGCATGTCTGAGTTTCTTACTTTGATCTTCCATGGAGATCAGCATGTCTGAGTTTCTTACTTTGATCTTCCATGGAGATCAGCATGTCTGAGTTTCTTACTTTGATCTTCCATGGAGATCAGCATGTCTGAGTTTCTTACTTTGATCTTCCATGGAGATCAGCATGTCTGAGTTTCTTACTTTGAACTTCCATGGAGATCAGCATGTCTGAGTTTCTTACTTTGATCTTCCATGGAGATCAGCATGTCTGAGTTTCTTACTTTGATCTTCAATTGAGATCAGCATGTCTGACTTTCTTGCTTTGATCTTCCATTGAGATCAGCATGTCTGACTTTCTTGCTTTGATCTTCCATGGAAATCAGCATGTCTGACTTTCTTACTTTCACCTTCCATGGAAATCGTTTTTTTTTTTTTTTTTTTTTTTTGTTTTGTTTTTTTTGTTTGTCATACCATTCCTTAACAATATGTATGTTATGTCAAAGTTTAGCATAACGGTGGTGTTTATAGTGATTTATCAAAGGAGGCTAATTAAGAAAATTATGACTGTATTTATACCTTAAAATAGTGTGGCAAAGAGATAGCAAAGTTATTGAGGGGTAAATTTGGAGTTTTATGGAGTCTTAAATATATACAATAAAAAAAAAAATTAACATTAATTTGTAAAATAATAAACGCTCCATTTTCTTCAACATTAAAGCTCTAAAAACAATACAAAAACTTTAAAATAATCAAAAGAAAAGAAAAATCACAATACCCAATTAAACTTCAGCTGTCAAAAGAACAGCTTCTCTTTGATGGCACATCTTATCCATAAAATCCTTTAATCCGAAACATTTTATATTGTATGCAATAATTAAAGCTTTACTGACACAAAAGTATAAAAGCTTTATAAAGAAATACTTAGTCTTAAACATGTACATACATCATAAATGTAGAAACTCAGCTACATCTGTAAAATTGTTTATCACTTGGCTTTTTTCTTCATTAATTAGTTAATATCACATTACATGTATATACTGGTGTAAAGATGGCAAAATAAATAATAAAATCATTAAACTCATTTTCAATAATTTGTTCTTGTAAACTTTTATGTCATACACATTGACTAAAAACTTAAAATATCAATAAATTTGTGTTCTAATCCAAACAATTAAAAAAATATACCTTTCACTAATACATTGTACATTATCATGCAGTTTATTCCCTACAAATTTTACCTAACAAAAATCAAGATCTGTAATGTTTCAAGAATTCTAACGGTCTTGTCATATTTTTGATTTCCTGTAGAAGACAAAAATAGGAGTGAAAACCATTCCAAACAGTTGTTCTTTTGATATTACCCCTGACAACATCTGTCAGTGATCTCAGGATTTCAAACAAAACAGATTCTATTTATACAAGCTTCTATTTATCAAACAAACTCACACTTTAAGCTTTAGTAATATCAACACAATATACAAATGAGTTCCTGTCTAAAATTGTCAACTACATCCTTTTAAAAATTGATCACTCAGCAATATAATCTCAATGTTTCAATAAATTCTTTTACACATAAAATTCACTATATTTATTCACAATTTTGTTATGACTTTATCACTGTGTTTTCTTCTCTGTTGATTTCTGTTGTCTTGCTGGTTTTACAAAGTTTAATATAACTAAAGCTGCTACAGAAAGAATATGTAGATAAAAATACTGTGACCTGTGAATATACAAATAAAATCATATTGACTACACAACTTACGTGTATAATGAATACTTGTGGTAATTATCTATTTTTATAATTTGTCTGTAGATCATAAGGACACCTTTCCTGATGACATCCTTGAATAGGACTGATACATGTGTATTTCAACATTATCACCAGATACCAGGTTTATACTGATATAAGATGTCCTGTAATTTCAAACTAACATGTTAGTTGTATGTAAACAAAACATCACATCAGCTTATAGCAATAACTGACACATGATATTGTAGCCCAGTGACATGGCTGTTACATCTAGTTGTAACCCATGATACTGTAGCCTAGTGACTTGCTGTTACATCTACTGGTAACCCATGATACTGTAGCCTAGTGATGTGGCTGTTACATCTACTGGTAACCCATGATACTGTAGCCTAGTGACATGGCTGTTACATCTACTGGTAACCCATGATATTGTAGCCCAGTGACATGGCTGTTACATCTACTGGTAACTATGATACTGTAGCTGAGTGACATGACTGTTACATCTACTGGTGACAGATGATACTGTAGCCTAGTGAAGTGGCTGTTACATCTACTGGTAACCCATGATACTGTAGCCTAGTGACATGGCTGTTACATCTACTGGTAACCATGATACTGAAGCTGAGTGACATGACTGTTACATCTACTGCTAGCACATGATACTGTAGCCTAGTGACGTGGCTGTTACATCTACTGCTAACACATGATACTGTAGCCTAGTGACGTGGCTGTTACATCTACTAACACATGATATTGTAGCCAAGTGATGTGACTGTTACATCTACTGGTGACACATGATATTGTAGCCCAGTGACATGGCTGTTACATCTACTTGTAACCCATGATACTGTAGCCTAGTGACATGGCTGTTACATATACTGGTAACCCATGATACTGTAGCCTAGTGACGTGGCTGTTACATCTACTGGTAACCCATGATACTGTAGCTTAGTGAGGTGGCTGTTACATCTACTGGTGACACATGATATTGTAGCCCAGTGACATGGCTGTTACATCTACTTGTAACCCATGATACTGTAGCCTAGTGACATGGCTGTTACATATACTGGTAACCCATGATACTGTAGCCTAGTGACGTGGCTGTTACATCTACTGGTGACCCATGATATTGTAGCCAAGTGACATGGCTGTTACATCTACCGGTAACACATGATATTGTAGCCAAGTGATGTGGCTGTTACATCTACTGGTGACACATGATACTGTAGCCCAGTGATGTGACTGTTACATCTACTGGTGACACATGATATTGTAGTCCAGTTACATGGATGTTACATCTACTTGTGACACGATACTGTAGCCCAGTGACATGGCTGTTACATCTACTGGTGACACATGATATTGTAGCCCAGTGATGTGACCCTTACATCTACTGGTGACACATGATATTGTAGCCAAGTGACATGGCTGTTATATCTAATGGTGACACATGATACTGTAGCCCAGTAATGTGGCTGTTACATCTACTGGTGACACTTAATACTGTAGCTGAGTGACATGACTGTTACATCTACTGGTGACACATGATACTGTAGCCCAGTGACGTTGCTGTTACATCTACTGGTGACACATGATACTGTAGCCCAGTGACGTTGCTGTTACATCTACTGGTAACACATAATATTTAGTGTTATGGTTGAAATTCAGAATTTCAAAGAACAATGATTATCTACATCGGAATAAAATCAATTGTAAATATACATGTGAATATAACATGTATAAGCATTTAGTTGACAAGATATGGATGTAATGGTTGTATAACTGTTGTGGCTATTCCAGAAGAACAAATCAAAACACACACATGCAAAATATTCAGGTTGCCTGGAAAATTTTTGGCAGCTATGGCAACAATAATAACCATATTTTATCAGTCCAATGCTTACAAATATCCTTAAAATCGAATGGTGTATGTTACTTACTTGAGTAATTTGAAGGATGGCATAAAGGATAATAAAACATGACTACTTGTGATATAAACATTGGCAAATCTGGTGAATAAGAAAGTAACACAATCATAAAACAGCTTCAACTGAGGCGAAGATAGGAAGTATGGTCTAACTTGCCTTCTGATCTGTAAATAAACAAAAAATATACAAAGTTAGTTGTCTCAATGAGGTGATGATAAGAAGTATGGTCTAACTTGTCTTCTGATCTGTAAATAAACAAAATTATACAAAATTAGTTGTCTCAATGAGTGAGGTGATAATAGAAAGTATGGTCTAACTTGTCTTCTGATCTGTTTATTAACAAAGACTATATAATACAAAATTATTGTCTCACTGAGGTGATGATAGGAATTATGGTCTAACTTGTCTTATGATCTGTAAATAAACAAAATTATACAAAATTAGTTGTCTCACTAAGGTGATAATAGGAAGTATGGTCTAACTTGTCTTCTGATCTGTTTATTAACAAAAATTATAGAAAATTATTGTCTCACTGAGGTAATTATAGGAATTAAGGTCTAACTTGTCTTATGATCTGTTAATAAACAAAAATTATACAAAATTAGTTGTCTCACTGAGGTAATGATAGGAGGTATGGTCTAACTTGTCTTCTGATCTGTTAATAAACAAAAATTATACAAAATTAGTTGTCTCACTGAGGTGATGATGGGAAGTATGGTCTAACTTGTCTTATGATCTGTTAATAAACAAAATTATACAAAATTAGTTGTCTCACTGAGGTGATGATAGGAAGTATGGTCTAACTTGTCTTCTGATCTGTTAATAAACAAAATTATACAAAATTAGTTGTTTCAATGAGGTGATGATAGGAAGTATGGTCTAACTTGTCTTCTGATCTGTAAATTAACAAAAATAATACATTCGAAATGAGTTGTCTCACGGAGGTAATGATAGGAAGTATGGTCTAACTTGTCTTCTGATCTGTAAATAAACAAAATTATACAAAATTAGTTGTCTCACTGAGGTGATGATAGGAAGTATGGTCTAACTTGTCTTATGATCTGTTAATAAACAAAAATTATACAAAATTAGTTGTCTCACTGAGGTGATGATAGGAAGTATGGTCTAACTTGTCTTCTGATCTGTAAATAAACAAAATTATACAAAATTAGTTGTCTCACTAAGGTGATAATAGGAAGTATGGTCTAACTTGCCTTCTGATCTGTTTATTAACAAAAATTATAGAAAATTATTGTCTCACTGAGGTAATTATAGGAATTAAGGTCTAACTTGTCTTATGATCTGTTAATAAACAAAAATTATACAAAATTAGTTGTCTCACTGAGGTAATGATAGGAAGTATGGTCTAACTTGTCTTCTGATCTGTTAATAAACAAAATTATACAAAATTAGTTGTCTCACTGAGGTGATGATAGGAAGTATGGTCTAACTTGTCTTATGATCTGTTAATAAACAAAATTATACAAAATTAGTTGTCTCACTGAGGTAATGATAGGAAGTATGGTCTAACTTGTCTTCTGATCTGTTAATAAACAAAATTATACAAAATTAGTTGTCTCACTGAGGTAATGATAGGAAGTATGGTCTAACTTGTCTTCTGATCTGTTAATAAACAAAATTATACAAAATTAGTTGTCTCACTGAGGTGATGATAGGAAGTATGGTCTAACT
This sequence comes from Tegillarca granosa, assembly GCA_029721355.1. Classification (NCBI taxonomy): domain Eukaryota; kingdom Metazoa; phylum Mollusca; class Bivalvia; order Arcoida; family Arcidae; genus Tegillarca; species Tegillarca granosa. The sequence continues at coordinate 524,143 of CM056610.1, forward strand.
TGTCTTCTGATCTGTTAATAAACAAAATTATACAAAATTAGTTGTTTCAATGAGGTGATGATAGGAAGTATGGTCTAACTTGTCTTCTGATCTGTAAATTAACAAAAATAATACATTCGAAATGAGTTGTCTCACTGAGGTAATGATAGGAAGTATGGTCTAACTTGTCTTATGATCTGTTTATTAACAAAAATTATAGAAAATTATTGTCTCACTGAGGTAATTATAGGAATTAAGGTCTAACTTGTCTTATGATCTGTTAATAAACAAAAATTATACAAAATTAGTTGTCTCACTGAGGTGATAATAGGAAGTATGGTCTAACTTGTCTTCTGATCTGTTTATTAACAAAAATTATAGAAAATTATTGTCTCACTGAGGTAATTATAGGAATTAAGGTCTAACTTGTCTTATGATCTGTTAATAAACAAAAATTATACAAAATTAGTTGTCTCACTGAGGTAATGATAGGAAGTATGGTCTAACTTGTCTTATGATCTGTTAATAAACAAAATTATACAAAATTAGTTGTCTCACTGAGGTGATGATAGGAAGTATGGTCTAACTTGTCTTCTGATCTGTTAATAAACAAAATTATACAAAATTAGTTGTTTCAATGAGGTGATGATAGGAAGTATGGTCTAACTTGTCTTCTGATCTGTAAATTAACAAAAATAATACATTCGAAATGAGTTGTCTCACTGAGGTAATGATAGGAAGTATGGTCTAACTTGTCTTATGATCTGTTAATAAACAAAAATTATACAAAATTAGATGTCTCACTGAGGTGATGATAGGAAGTATGGTCTAACTTGTCTTCTGATCTGTAAATTAACAAAAATTATACATTCGAAATGAGTTGTCTCACTGAGGTAATGATAGGAAGTATGGTCTAACTTGTCTTCTGATCTGTTAATAAACAAAATTATACAAAATGAGTTGTCTCACTGAGGTAATGATAGGAATTATGGTCTAACTTGTCTTATGATCTGTTAATAAACAAAAATTATACAAAATTAGTTGTCTCACTGAGGTAATGATAGGAAGTATGGTCTAACTTGCCTTCTGATCTGTAAATAAACAAAAAATATACAAAGTTAGTTGTTTCAATGAGGTGATGATTAGAAGTATGGTCTAACTTGTCTTCTGATCTGTAAATAAACAAAATTATACAAAATTAGTTGTCTCAATGAGTGAGGTGATAATAGAAAGTATGGTCTAACTTGTCTTCTGATCTGTTTATTAACAAAAACTATATAATACAAAATTATTGTCTCACTGAGGTGATGATAGGAATTATGGTCTAACTTGTCTTATGATCTGTAAATAAACAAAATTATACAAAATTAGTTGTCTCACTAAGGTGATAATAGGAAGTATGGTCTAACTTGTCTTCTGATCTGTTAATAAACAAAATTATACAAAATTAGTTGTTTCAATGAGGTGATGATAGGAAGTATGGTCTAACTTGTCTTCTGATCTGTAAATTAACAAAAATTATACATTCGAAATGAGTTGTCTCACTGAGGTAATGATAGGAAGTATGGTCTAACTTGTCTTCTGATCTGTTAATAAACAAAATTATACAAAATGAGTTGTCTCACTGAGGTAATGATAGGAATTATGGTCTAACTTGTCTTATGATCTGTTAATAAACAAAAATTATACAAAATTAGTTGTCTCACTGAGGTAATGATAGGAAGTATGGTCTAACTTGCCTTCTGATCTGTAAATAAACAAAAAATATACAAAGTTAGTTGTTTCAATGAGGTGATGATTAGAAGTATGGTCTAACTTGTCTTCTGATCTGTAAATAAACAAAATTATACAAAATTAGTTGTCTCAATGAGTGAGGTGATAATAGAAAGTATGGTCTAACTTGTCTTCTGATCTGTTTATTAACAAAAACTATATAATACAAAATTATTGTCTCACTGAGGTGATGATAGGAATTATGGTCTAACTTGTCTTATGATCTGTAAATAAACAAAATTATACAAAATTAGTTGTCTCACTAAGGTGATAATAGGAAGTATGGTCTAACTTGTCTTCTGATCTGTTTATTAACAAAAATTATAGAAAATTATTGTCTCACTGAGGTAATTATAGGAATTAAGGTCTAACTTGTCTTATGATCTGTTAATAAACAAAAATTATACAAAATTAGTTGTCTCACTGAGGTAATGATAGGAAGTATGGTCTAACTTGTCTTATGATCTGTTAATAAACAAAATTATACAAAATTAGTTGTCTCACTGAGGTAATGATAGGAATTATGGTCTAACTTGTCTTCTGATCTGTTAATAAACAAAATTATACAAAATTAGTTGTCTCACTGAGGTAATGATAGGAATTATGGTCTAACTTGTCTTCTGATCTGTTAATAAACAAAATTATACAAAATTAGTTGTTTCAATGAGGTGATGATAGGAAGTATGGTCTAACTTGTCTTCTGATCTGTAAATTAACAAAAATAATACATTCGAAATGAGTTGTCTCACTGAGGTAATGATAGGAAGTATGGTCTAACTTGTCTTATGATCTGTTTATTAACAAAAATTATAGAAAATTATTGTCTCACTGAGGTAATTATAGGAATTAAGGTCTAACTTGTCTTATGATCTGTTAATAAACAAAAATTATACAAAATTAGTTGTCTCACTGAGGTGATAATAGGAAGTATGGTCTAACTTGTCTTCTGATCTGTTTATTAACAAAAATTATAGAAAATTATTGTCTCACTGAGGTAATTATAGGAATTAAGGTCTAACTTGTCTTATGATCTGTTAATAAACAAAAATTATACAAAATTAGTTGTCTCACTGAGGTAATGATAGGAAGTATGGTCTAACTTGTCTTCTGATCTGTTAATAAACAAAAATTATACAAAATTAGTTGTCTCACTGAGGTGATGATAGGAAGTATGGTCTAACTTGTCTTCTGATCTGTTAATAAACAAAATTATACAAAATTAGTTGTTTCAATGAGGTGATGATAGGAAGTATGGTCTAACTTGTCTTCTGATCTGTAAATTAACAAAAATAATACATTCGAAATGAGTTGTCTCACTGAGGTAATGATAGGAAGTATGGTCTAACTTGTCTTATGATCTGTTAATAAACAAAAATTATACAAAATTAGTTGTCTCACTGAGGTGATGATAGGAAGTATGGTCTAACTTGTCTTCTGATCTGTAAATTAACAAAAATTATACATTCGAAATGAGTTGTCTCACTGAGGTTATGATAGGAAGTATGGTCTAACTTGTCTTCTGATCTGTTAATAAACAAAATTATACAAAATTAGTTGTTTCAATGAGGTGATGATAGGAAGTATGGTCTAACTTGTCTTCTGATCTGTAAATTAACAAAAATTATGCATTCGAAATGAGTTGTCTCACTGAGGTAATGATAGGAAGTATGGTCTAACTTGTCTTATGATCTGTTAATAAACAAAAATTATACAAAATTAGTTGTTTCAATGAGGTGATGATAGGAAGTATGGTCTAACTTGTCTTCTGATCTGTAAATTAACAAAAATTATACATTCGAAATGAGTTGTCTCACTGAGGTGATGATAGGAAGTATGGTCTAACTTGTCTTCTGATCTGTTAATAAACAAAATTATACAAAATTAGTTGTTTCAATGAGGTGATGATAGGAAGTATGGTCTAACTTGTCTTCTGATCTGTAAATTAACAAAAATTATGCATTCGAAATGAGTTGTCTCACTGAGGTAATGATAGGAAGTATGGTCTAACTTGTCTTATGATCTGTTAATAAACAAAAATTATACAAAATTAGTTGTCTCACTGAGGTGATGATAGGAAGTATGGTCTAACTTGTCTTCTGATCTGTAAATTAACAAAAATAATACATTCGAAATGAGCTGTCTCACTGAGGTAATGATAGGAAGTATGGTCTAACTTGTCTTATGATCTGTTAATAAACAAAAATTATACAAAATTAGTTGTCTCACTGAGGTGATGATAGGAAGTATGGTCTAACTTGTCTTATGATCTGTAAATAAACAAAATTATACAAAATTAGTTGTCTCACTAAGGTGATAATAGGAAGTTTGGTCTAACTTGTCTTCTGATCTGTTAATAAACAAAAATTATACAAAATTAGTTGTCTCACTGAGGTGATTATAGGAATTAAGGTCTAACTTGTCTTATGATCTGTTAATAAACAAAAATTATACAAAATTAGTTGTCTCACTGAGGTGATGATAGGAAGTATGGTCTAACTTGTCTTCTGATCTGTTAATAAACAAAATTATACAAAATTAGTTGTTTCAATGAGGTGATGATAGGAAGTATGGTCTAACTTGTCTTCTGATCTGTAAATTAACAAAAATTATACATTCGAAATGAGTTGTCTCACTGAGGTAATGATAGGAAGTATGGTCTAACTTGTCTTATGATCTGTTAATAAACAAAAATTATACAAAATTAGTTGTCTCACTGAGGTGATGATAGGAAGTATGGTCTAACTTGTCTTCTGATCTGTTAATAAACAAAATTATACAAAATTAGTTGTTTCAATGAGGTAATGATAGGAAGTATGGTCTAACTTGTCTTCTGATCTGTTAATAAACAAAATTATACAAAATGAGTTGTCTCACTGAGGTAATGATAGGAATTATGGTCTAACTTGTCTTATGATCTGTTAATAAACAAAAATTATACAAAATTAGTTGTCTCACTGAGGTAATGATAGGAAGTATGGTCTAACTTGCCTTCTGATCTGTAAATAAACAAAAAATATACAAAGTTAGTTGTTTCAATGAGGTTATGATTAGAAGTATGGTCTAACTTGTCTTCTGATCTGTTTATTAACAAAAATTATACAAAATTAGTTGTCTCACTGAGGTGATGATAGGAAGTATGGTCTAACTTGTCTTATGATCTGTAAATAAACAAAATTATACAAAATTAGTTGTCTCACTAAGGTGATAATAGGAAGTATGATCTAACTTGTCTTCTGATCTGTTTATTAACAAAAATTATAGAAAATTATTGTCTCACTGAGGTAATTATAGGAATTAAGGTCTAACTTGTCTTATGATCTGTTAATAAACAAAATTATACAAAATTAGTTGTCTCACTGAGGTGATAAAAGGAAGTATGGTCTAACTTGTCTTATGATCTGTTAATAAACAAAATTATACAAAATTAGTTGTCTCACTGAGGTGATAAAAGGAAGTATGGTCTAACTTGTCTTCTGATCTGTTAATAAACAAAAATTATACAAAATTAGTTGTCTCACTGAGGTGATGATAGGAAGTATGGTCTAACTTGTCTTCTGATTTGTTAATAAACAAAAATTATACATTGGAAATGAGTTGTCTCACTGAGGTAATGATAGGAAGTATGGTCTAACTTGTCTTATGATCTGTTAATAAACAAAAATTATACAAAATTAGTTGTCTCACTGAGGTGATGATAGGAAGTATGGTCTAACTTGTCTTCTGATCTGTTAATAAACAAAAATTATACAAAATTAGTTGTCTCACTGAGGTAATGATAGGAAGTATGGTCTAACTTGTCTTCTGATCTGTTAATAAACAAAAATTATACAAAATTAGTTGTCTCACTAAGGTAATGATAGGAAGTATGGTCTAACTTGTCTTATGATCTGTTAATAAACAAAAATTATACAAAATTAGTTGTCTCACTGAGGTGATGATAGGAAGTATGGTCTAACTTGTCTTCTGATCTGTTAATAAACAAAAATTATACAAAATTAGTTGTCTCACTGAGGTAATGATAGGAAGTATGGTCTAACTTGTCTTATGATCTGTTAATAAACAAAAATTATACAAAATTAGTTGTCTCACTGAGGTGATGATAGGAAGTATGGTCTAACTTGTCTTATGATCTGTTAATAAACAAAATTATACAAAATTAGTTGTCTCACTGAGGTAATGATAGGAAGTATGGTCTAACTTGTCTTATGATCTGTTAATAAACAAAAATTATACAAAATTAGTTGTCTCACTGAGGTGATGATAGGAAGTATGGTCTAACTTGTCTTCTGATCTGTTAATAAACAAAAATTATACAAAATTAGTTGTCTCACTGAGGTGATGATAGGAAGTATGGTCTAACTTGTCTTATGATCTGTTAATAAACAAAATTATACAAAATTAGTTGTCTCACTGAGGTAATGATAGGAAGTATGGTCTAACTTGTCTTCTGATCTGTTAATAAACAAAATTATACAAAATTAGTTGTTTCAATGAGGTGATGATAGGAAGTATGGTCTAACTTGTCTTCTGATCTGTAAATTAACAAAAATAATACATTCGAAATGAGTTGTCTCACTGAGGTAATGATAGGAAGTATGGTCTAACTTGTCTTATGATCTGTTAATAAACAAAAATTATACAAAATTAGTTGTCTCACTGAAGTGATGATAGGAAGTATGGTTTAACTTGTCTTCTGATCTGTAAATTAACAAAAATTATACATTCGAAATGAGTTGTCTCACTGAGGTAATGATAGGAAGTATGGTCTAACTTGTCTTATGATCTGTTAATAAACAAAATTATACAAAATTAGTTGTCTCACTGAGGTGATGATAGGAAGTATGGTCTAACTTGTCTTCTGATCTGTTAATAAACAAAATTATACAAAATTAGTTGTTTCAATGAGGTGATGATAGGAAGTATGGTCTAACTTGTCTTCTGATCTGTAAATTAACAAAAATTATACATTCGAAATGAGTTGTCTCACTGAGGTAATGATAGGAAGTATGGTCGAACTTGTCTTCTGATCTGTTAATAAACAAAATTATACAAAATGAGTTGTCTCACTGAGGTAATGATAGGAAGTATGGTCTAACTTGCCTTCTGATCTGTAAATAAACAAAAAATATACAAAGTTAGTTGTTTCAATGAGGTGATGATAAGAAGTATGGTCTAACTTGTCTTCTGATCTGTAAATAAACAAAATTATACAAAATAAGTTGTCTCAATGAGTGAGGTGATAATAGAAAGTATGGTCTCACTTGTCTTCTGATCTGTTTATTAACAAAAACTATATAATACAAAATTATTGTCTCACTGAGGTGATGATAGGAATTATGGTCTAACTTGTCTTCTGATCTGTAAATAAACAAAATTATACAAAATTAGTTGTCTCACTGAGGTGATAAAAGGAAGTATGGTCTAACTTGTCTTCTGATCTGTTTATTAACAAAAATTATAGAAAATTATTGTCTCACTGAGGTAATTATAGGAATTAAGGTCTAACTTGTCTTATGATCTGTTAATAAACAAAAATTATACAAAATTAGTTGTCTCACTGAGGTAATGATAGGAGGTATGGTCTAACTTGTCTTATGATCTGTTAATAAACAAAATTGTACAAAATTAGTTGTCTCACTGAGGTGATGATAGGAAGTATGGTCTAACTTGTCTTCTAATCTGTAAATTAACAAAAATAATACATTCGAAATGAGTTGTCTCACTGAGGTAATGATAGGAAGTATGGTCTAACTTGTCTTATGATTTGTTAATAAACAAAAATTATACAAAATTAGTTGTCTCACTGAGGTGATGATAGGAATTATGGTCTAACTTGTCTTATGATTTGTTAATAAACAAAAATTATACAAAATTAGTTGTCTCACTGAGGTGATGATAGGAAGTATGGTCTAACTTGTCTTATGATTTGTTAATAAACAAAAATTATACAAAATTATTGTCTCACTGAGGTAATGATAGGAAGTATGGTCTAACTTGTCTTCTGATCTGTTAATAAACAAAAATTATACAAAATTAGTTGTCTCACTGAGGTGATGATAGGAAGTATGGTCTAACTTGTCTTATGATTTGTTAATAAACAAAATTATACAAAATTAGTTGTCTCACTGAGGTGATGATAGGAAGTATGGTCTAACTTGTCTTATGATTTGTTAATAAACAAAAATTATACAAAATTATTGTCTCACTGAGGTAATGATAGGAAGTATGGTCTAACTTGTCTTATGATTTGTTAATAAACAAAAATTATACAAAATTATTGTCTCACTGAGGTAATGATAGGAAGTATGGTCTAACTTGTCTTATGATCTGTTAATAAACAAAATTATACAAAATTAGTTGTCTCACTGAGGTAATGATAGGAAGTATGGTCTAACTTGTCTTATGATCTGTTAATAAACAAAATTATACAAAATTAGTTGTCTCACTGAGGTGATGATAGGAAGTATGGTCTAACTTGTCTTCTGATCTGTTAATAAACAAAATTATACAAAATTAGTTGTTTCAATGAGGTGATGATAGGAAGTATGGTCTAACTTGTCTTCTGATCTGTAAATTAACAAAAATTATACATTCGAAATGAGTTGTCTCACTGAGGTAATGATAGGAAGTATGGTCTAACTTGTCTTCTGATCTGTTAATAAACAAAATTATACAAAATGAGTTGTCTCACTGAGGTAATGATAGGAATTATGGTCTAACTTGTCTTATGATCTGTTAATAAACAAAAATTATACAAAATTAGTTGTCTCACTGAGGTAATGATAGGAAGTATGGTCTAACTTGCCTTCTGATCTGTTAATAAACAAAAATTATACAAAATTAGTTGTCTCACTGAGGTAATGATAGGAATTATGGTCTAACTTGTCTTCTGATCTGTAAATAAACAAAATTATACAAAGTTAGTTGTCTCAATGAGGTGATGATGGGAAGTATGGTCTAACTTGTCTCCAGATCTGTAAATAAACAAAAATTATACATTCAAAATTAGTTGTTTCAATGAGGTGATGATAGGAAGTATGGTCTAACTTGTCTCCAGATCTGTAAATAAACAAAAATTATACATTCAAAATTAGTTGTCTCACTGAGGTGCATGATGATAGCAAGTATGGTCTAACTTGTCTCCAGATCTGTAAATAAACAAAAATTATACAAAATTAGTTGTCTCACTGAGGTGCATGATGATAGGATGTATGGTCTAACTTGTCTCCAGATCTGTAAATTAACAAAAATAATACAAAATTAGTTGTCTCACTGAGGTGAGGCGATAATAAGAAGTATGGTCTTACTTGTCTTCTGATCTGTAAATAAACAAAATGATACAAAATTAGTTGTCTCAATGAGGTGATGATAGGAAGTATGGTCTAACTTGTCTTCTGATCTGTAAATATGGGGATTTTCAAATACTAGGAAAATCCTGTTATTTAAGTAATTCAAATTCCCTGTGCTCCTTTCCAATACATTGGTGCATACTACACATGAATTTGCAAATATTTAGTTTCCACCCAGCCTCTTTCTGGAATCGCTCTCCATCGTGATAGCTGCTTATAATTTTTATTTCGAGCGAAAACCCTACATACTCGACAAAACAGCTTTGGTTAATTGACCAGCAGTCCGGAACCTACAATTTTGGTATTTTCGACGCTGATTGGCAGAATTAGGAATGATGGAGAGGGATGAAGCCGAAGCGACCGAATCTCGCATGCTGCATCCACGGAAGCAAACGGGTGGACAAAAGGAAACTAGAAAGTCACCCCAGCCAACATCCAGAAAAGGCAAAGATCATAAACGTCGGCGCTCACAAACAGGTGGCAGGAAAAGACAGAAAGTGTCTGTGACAACTTTACCTCTGCCATCGTCAGACTCTGGTTCAGATAGCGAAGTGGAGGTCGCTCCCCTTGGGGATGAGGTGTTCCACCGCCGTTCTTCTGTGCACCAGGTGACTCAAAACAATATGGCGGCGCCCATTAACTCTGGCGTAAATACGGATAATACTCCTTATTCTACTGTTATATTTTCACCAAATCTTGTTAATTCGGCTCAACTTGCTACAGGAGCCCAGGTAAATTTGGAACCAGACCACATTTCATCTGCCCTTTCCGAATTCTACGACAGTTTAGGTGATCATGTCCCTCAACAAATGCGTTTAAAAGTCTGGGACGATCAATATATCAATCTCTACTCCCTCCTCCCTGACAAGGAAGAGAATACAATTTTAGACCCTGACAATGAAAGTTCTCCACTAGTCATTCTCAAATCTGGACAAATCGGTCTTGGGCATAGGTCAAGCACACTGAAAAAGGTGTCAAATATTGGACAGTGGACAGATGCATTCATGATATTTGCCTCAATATATTTACAAAAGTATCAAAATGTCCAAATGGCCTTGGATCTGTTAAAATATTGCAGTACTATTCGTTGGGCTGCTTCTAAAGTTCCTGGTCCAGCTTGGGGTCAGTATGATGAACAGTTCCGTCTCTGTAGGGCCAAAAAACCTTCAAAGTCTTGGGCCAGACTGGACTTGGACCTTTGGCTATTGTTTATTTCTGCCTCCACTCCCTTGAATAACCCCTCACAGAAGTTCAACCTTTGGACCAAGGAATTGGCTGGTAAACCCAAAGGTATTTGTTTGGACTACAATCGCAACAAATGTACCAGGTCAGTTTGCAAGTTTAAGCACATATGTTCAAAATGTCACTCCCAGCATCCCCAGTCAGAATGCACTCCTTTTCGTGGCCAACAAAACAGAAGCCAGCAAAGTCAGCCAGCACCCAGGCCCCTTGTTCAGTCTGGCCAATACCCCAATCAACAAAAGTAAACTTGAAATTGCTCTTCAGAAATATCCTAATAAAATAGCTGCACACAAAATACTACAGGGATTTAGGGAGGGTTTTCCATTACAGTATACAGGGCCCAGAATGCCTTGTGAATCTCCGAATTTAAAATCTGCTAGGGAAAACATTGCCTTGTGCAGGGAAAAAATTCAAAAAGAAATTGAAGCAGGCATAGTTTCTGGCCCATTTCCTCAACCCCCACTGTCAACACTTCGAGTGTCCCCCATCAGCTTGGTCCCCGAAAATATTCTGACGACTTCTGTCTTATCCATCATTTGTCATACCCTGAAGGGACATTGTCAATGACAATATTGACCACAGTAATTGTTCAGTAGAATACTCGAGTTTTGACGAGGCTGCGGAGATGGTTCAGAAACTAGGTCCTGGTTGTTTGTTAGTAAAGACTGATATCAAGTCAGCCTTTCAGCTCTTGCCAGTCAGTCCATCAGATTTTGACTTGCTGGGTTTCATATTAGGGACTGAATACTTTTTCGATAGGTCCTTATCATTTGGCTGTAGTATTTCATGTGCCTATTTCGAATTGTTTTCTACCTTTTTAGAATGGTATATTGAACAAAAGTCTGGCAACTCTGGCATTATTCATTACCTGGACGATTTTTTGTTCTCTGGGCCCAAGAACTCCAAGACTTGTGCCAAGACATTGGAAAAATTTATGGACATGTGCATAAATTTAGGGGTACCCATTGCTCAGGAAAAAACTCTGGGTCCTACCACACAACTCTCCTTTTAGGTTTAGAAATGGACACCAACTTTATGTTTGCCAGACACCCAGATCACAAAGTTCAAGAAATCAAGTCTAACCTCGCCATCGTGTTAGACAGGGGAAAAACTAGGCTTAACTGATCACATTCAGATTGTTCTTACCTGTCTAGCAGCCATAGTTAATAACAATGCCGTACCAAAACAAATGTAATATCCAGGATAAAACCCGTGCCATATACAGCTTACAGAGAATACAAACAACGTGTGATACTTTGGTACTCGGTCATACACTACACGTCTTAACCACACAATTGTTAATTTATTCCAACAATCTATATTGACTTTCAAACTGGTACAAGTCTACAAAGAACAAGAATATTATTCATTATATACAATCCATAATAAAACTGTCTCATACATGTTTTGGTCAGGTATTACAGAAATTCTAAAACAGTAACCATTAATCATCAATTCATCATCTGAGGAAAAAAGTCTTATTTTTGTAAAACCCAGAAAATTTGACAACCCCCCCCCCCCCCATAACAAAAAAAAAAAAACAAAACAAAAAAAAAAAAAACAAAAACAAAACCAAAAAAAAAACAAAAACAAAAACAAATGGGCAATATTCAATATTTGCAAAAACAGGATAAATGATTAACTTGACCTTGACCTTGATCTATTTAATTTGAAAATACATGAATAAATATCTAAGGTTCAAATATCGAGGATTCTATGTGTATATTTATGTACAGTTTAAGCATGTCAAAGTAACAAAACAAATAAACTTTTTTCTCAAAACACACCTTACCGAGAGTCAAGCCAAAGGAAAAGGTTTTCCCACAGACTGTATTTCAAGGAGTCAGAGTTTTGTGTCTGGACTAAAAGCTGATCAGGTTTTTCTAGAATGAACAATAAGAGGGTATTACATATGTATTGGATAAATAAATCTATATTTAGCTTTTCTTTTCAATTTTTCCTTCTCTTCTTACCTCTAACAAATATATATCAACATTATTTAACAAATCCCATTTTGGTTCACCATCTTTATCATAACCATTAAACCCAAATCCAGCAGCATTGTTTACAGTTTCCCCTAAAATCATTCAAAATTAGTCATGTCAGTTAGGATTGAAAACATACAAAAAGTCAATTTAGCAAACTAATAAATTTTATTCTATCAGGAATTTCCCCATGTCAAATTCAAACCTAGACACTGGACAGAACTTTTGTTGCAAAAAACAGTTTATTTAGTCACTTACCTGCTGTAGTAATGTCGGATAGAGTGGAACTTAAATGAAACAAATTTAAATCATCAAGTTTATCTAAATATTAAATAAACACATATTTTTGGGAAAAGATATTACACACTTTTTATTTTTTTACAAATTTCAATAATTCTTACACATATTTTAGGACAAATAGCCAAGTTCAATCAATCTTTTATTTCCGGTACATGGTTAAGCAGGATAAAAGTTTACAATCAGGAATCACAATAAATTTTCCACTAAAACTTACTGTAAATGATTAACATAGAGTAATCAGTCTGACTCTCTGACCACTTCAATTTCTAGTGTATAAGATATATAAAGATCAAATAATAATGTTTTATCACTCAAAGTTAGAAAGTTTAATAAAACTGAATTTAAAACCTCTCTCCAAGGCCTAAAATAAAACTAGATATGTTTCTTTGAAACAGATGTGTCGCCTGACACTGCATAAAATCAATCAAAGGGAAATAATTCAAAAACGGAACAAGATAGAGTTGTGGTTTTTGCGCACTGCACTTTGAGTCATTGCCAGAAACATGTACACCAAGTTTGGAGTCATTTGAACATACTACATCAAAGTTATGCTCCGGAGAAGAAATGCTCTATAAAAATCAATCAAAGGGAAATAATTCAAAAACGGAACAAGATAGAGTTGCGGTTCTTGTGCACTGCACTTTGAGTCATTGCCAGAAACATGCACACCAAGTTTGGAGTCATTTGAATGTACAACACCAATGTTATGCTCCGGACAAGGAAATCCGGATGCCGCAGACGCCGACGCCGCCGACGAGAGTAATACCTATATGTCGCCTAGTCAGGCGACACTAAAATGGATCAAAGACTCAATGGGCCGGGTTGTTTTTTAAATTTCTATTGAATGGGTTTAGAGTGTGGAAGGAATTTTAAATAATTGCACAAAGCAAGGTGCACAAGTTGTTTTTTTTTTTTATATACTTCACAGAAAGTCATGAAAAATGGGGAATAGGTCCAACAATGACAATATATAAAAAGAGTAATGAAACAAGTATATATATAATATATATATATATATATATATATATATATATATATATATATATATATATATATATTAGGAAAATCTCAATCATTTTAACATTTTCTAAAGCTACAATAAATTGAAAAAATGTGCACCAGAAATTTTACATTGGAATGGACTGGATGAGATGGACAGTACGGGCCAGATAGGCAAATGGGTGACAACACTAGCTTTCCACACTTTAATCCATTAGCTAATAAACCAATGACTTTTAGAACATAAACATTTTTTGTAGTTTTCTTTCATATATGTATAATAATCTTATTTTTCTTAAAGATTTGAAATTTAAAACCTGTCACAGTAGGATGTATTGGCATAAAGGTTTCACTTCATCATTTGAAGTCAAGTGCACATCTTTGATAATCTTTTGAAATACAGTATACAGTACAAAGTAACTAAGTTTCAAAGTCTGGAAAAATGGGAAAAAATTCCTGAATATTTCCAAAAAGTCTGGTGCACACCTATAATATTTATAGAAACATTCTGTGAAATTTAAAGGTTTTTGATTGAAAACTGTAGGAGGAGTTGAGTTCACAAAGTAGGTACCCCCAGTTCAAATACTTGCTCAAAAAAAGACTAAGTTTCAAAGTCTGGAAAAATGGGAAAAAATCATGAAAGATTTCAATAAAGTCAGTTGCACATCTTCAATATATATAGAAACATTCTGTGAAGTTTCAAGGTTTTTGGTTGAAAACTGTAAGAGGGGTTGAGTTCACAATGTAGGTACCCCCGTTCAAAAACTTGCTTTAAAGTGATTAAGTTTCAAAGTCTGGAAAAATTGGAAAAAAGTCTTGAAATATTTTCATAAAGTCTGGTGCACATCTTCAATAAGTATATATAGAAATATTCTATGAAGTTTTAAGGTTTTTGGTTGAAAACTGTATGAGGAGTTGGGTTCACAAAGTTGGTGCCCTAATTTCCCAGCGTGCCTGACCGTCTGCCCGTCCAACATTTACCATACTATAAACCAGATTTGCACTCTGGGCAACCCCACCTATTATCTTTGTTTGCCATTGACCGCCCGACCGAGTTGAAATGCTTCTACCTAAAAAACTTTATTGTCATCAATTTTAAGTTTTTTTTAATTCTCATACAACATAAGAAAAGTACTTAAGGGCAATGACCCTGGCAAACATGACAATCTGTGAGCAGGTTTATACCATAAACGTAGTAAGGAAATTCTGCTGTGTTTCCCCATGGAAGAAAATACAAGGGGAAATGAAGAAGACTTTAGTTAGCAAAAAATTGTAAAATGTGTTTTAAAAGAGACATAATTATGAAACCAATTTAATTTTTTTCAAAAGTATAATAGATTAAGTTTTCAAAAATAAAAATTTTTTCCTACCTACCTACCCATGTGGATAGCATGGGTAGGAAAACAGTAACATAAAGAATTTTTTAAGTAAGGCCCAACAGTTCTTCAACCTTAATTCTAGAAAGAACTAAGAAATGAAAAAATCAAACAATAATCTGATTCATGGTGAAAATGTCTGTATAATTACAATCTGTATACAAAGATTTTCTTTAAGAAACACTCGCTGTCAAAAATATAAGACTTACCCAGTTTCCAAGCAAAGTAGTATTTTCCTCGTACAAGAGTAATGCATAGTAAAACATAACACATTCTATATATAAGTGTGGTGTTGTTAATGAAGTCATCCTCTACAAAAATAAAAAAATGATCAAATATTTACTGTTGTCAAAACAACGAGAAAAAATTCATATCACAAAAAGTATATACTGTCTTACAGTCTCTGTCGATTGCAACTCAATATGAGTGAAATATTCTTGACTGAGACATAAAACCCAATTCAACAGGTTTTTTTTGGTCTAACTCTAAAATAATACATGATAACACAATCAGTACAAAATTAAATATAAGATTAATCAGGACTTTTAATCTGCTTGGTTTGGGCTCAAAAAATGGACCCAAATTTAAGTCCAAAACCACTATTTATTCCTAAATATGACAGTGAGTTTCCCCCATAATGAAAAAAAGAATCAACTAAAGGTCACAAAAGAGGACCTTTGTATTCATGTAATTTAATTAATTGCATTTTAACAAACTGTTGTGAAATAAGTAGATATTTATGGTATCTCAACCCGTTTTGTGGACACCAAGCCCAACAAATTTGCATGTCAACATACATGTAAGATCATGTAATTCAGAACTTACTAAAACAGTATCAACAAGAGATGTTTGTGAAACACTTACCCCCCCCCCCCCCTTCTTGGACAGACATTATAGGGTGCACAAGCTTTTATTATGGGCAGAATACATATGGGTAGTGTACATGGAAATGAAATTGACCTTTTGAGCTTAAAATCAATAAGGGGTCATCTATCAGTACTATCTGAGATGCATAAATCTATCAAGTATGATGTGTCTTAGCTAAATTTTTTTTGAATTATAGGCTACACAAACATATAGACCTTTAGACAGGTTTGACTGTACTTCTAAATTATAAATTTTTATCAATATAACCATATTCAACCAACCTGATTATATATATCAGTAATTAATATGATCAACCTTTGTAGAGATAATGAACATAAAGCAAATATTTGGAATTTTTTTAAGTCCAAGGGGGATGACTGTGCTAAAAATTGCTTGTTCGTTCCCAAAACAGAACTTGACCTAGATATTTTTATAATAAATCTATACACCAAATTTTATTTCAGTATGTGCAACCTCTGCAAAGAAAATGAACAGAAAATGTTTGTGGACCGACAGACTGACAGACCGACCGACAGACAACAGCAAAGCAATATGCCCCCTTCCTATGAACAACAACAAAAAAAGACGATTCTACAGTACTGAAAAAATTTTCAAATTTAAACACATTTTAATGCTAAAAAAAGCCTTGGATAGTTAGTATTTTTTGGCATTTTGTCCTCAATATCTAGTTAAGATTTAAATCTGTACTGATGATTGGATGTACAGACTAAGTGATTACCTGTTAATCTACTTGGTGGTACATACACTGGTGATAAAAGCATTACAACACCACAACCCAGAGATATCAGTCCATTTTGTATCACAGCTTTCTGAAAAAAAAAAAACAACATCCTGTTGCTTTTTTATTTTTAATAAAAGTGTGTGTGTGCATTGTGTGTATGTGAGCACAGTCTATGCGTGTGCACTGTGTGTGTGAGCACAGTCTGTGTATGTGCACTGTGCATGTGTGTGTGTAATGTGTGTATGTGAGCACAGTCTATGTGTGTGCACTGTGCATGTGTGTGCAATGTGTGTATGAGAGCACAGTCTATATGTGTGCACTGTGTGTGTGAGCACAGTCTGTGTATGTGCACTGTGTGTGTGTGTGTGTGTGTTTGTGCAATGTGTGTACGTGAGCACAGTCTATGTGTGTGCACCGTGCGTGTGAGAGCACAGTCTATGTGTGTGCACTGTGTGTATTTGAGCAGAGTTTATGTGTGTGCACAGTCTATGTGTGTACAGTGTGTGTGTGTGTGTGTGTGTGTGTGTGTGAGCACAGTCTATGTGTGTGCACTGTGCATGTGTGTGTGCACTGTGTTTGTGAGCACAGTCTATGTGTGAACACTGTGTGTGTGTGTGAGTGAGCACAGTCTATGTGTGTACACTGTGCATGTGTGAATGCAATGTGTGTGTGTGCAGTTTATGTGTGTGCACTGTGTGTGTGTGTGCACAGTCTATGTGTCTGCACTGTGTGTGTTCATAGTTTATGTGTGTGCACTGTGTGTATGTGAGCACAGTCTATGGGTGTGCACTGTGTGTGTGTGTGCAAGGTCTGTGTGTGTGCACTGTGTTTTTGTGTGCAAGGTCTGTGTGTGCACTGTGCATGTGTGTGTGTGCTGTGTGTGTCTGTGCACAGTCTATGTGTGTGCATTGTGTTTGTGTGCTTGTGTTTGTGTGTGTGTATGTGTAGGTGTGGATATGAGGATACGACTGGGAAGTGGTACTAATCATCTGTTTTAAAAACAAAATGACTGTATATATACATATGATGACCAGAGGGTTATGAGCTCATGTACATACAATCAATCTTGATTTAAGGCGTTTTCAGTCAAGATCAGATTTCTCTATCTCTATATTCTAGTAATAAAGCCTTGCATATTTTAAATCTTACAATGGCCAGTTGACCTTTACTGAAACTTTGGTGACAGTGATCATAACAGGATGTAACTCAGTTTACCAGGCATGCATGTAGGTTATATACATGTTTTCTTTTTTCTGTGCCGGGGGTATTTTATATGCACTTTTTCCATGTCAAACATGTGAGTTGAAACTACTTAAAATATATCAGACCTACATTTATATAAAAGATTAGTATGAATTTGTGAAAGAGATATTTGCTTTTGATTTTAACAAAATATGTACCTGATGTATCTATGCAGGAGAAATATGTGTAGATTATTTGAAACATAATAATAATAATAATAATAATAATAAATAAATAAATAAATAAAACCTTATTTTACTGTTACTTCCCCACCCCCTCTCAATCTCTCTTCATAAGATTCCTGAAACTACCTTAAAAAAGAAATCTTAAAACTCTCTCTCTCTCTCATTTTATTTTATTTTATTTATTATTATTATTATTATTTTATTATTTTGTATACAGTACTTATAATCAGTAGTACATAACTTACTGTTGAGGAGAGTTGTTTCCTGCCTTTATTGTTTACTTCCTGCTGTTAAAATTATAAATACATGTACATAGTTGTTTAAAAATTTATCTAGATATTTACAAATATCAGAATGACATTTATATACTTTTGTTGTTACCAAAAAAAAAAAAAAAAAAAAAAAAATAAAAAAGAATAAAACAACAGACAAGTATGTTAAGTATGATAAGATATCACTGATGAGTCACAATTCATGTGAGTCACGCGAAATAAATAAGGCTTTTAACCCACTTAGCTAGAAGGGCAACAATAATTCAGTTTTTATTAGTTTACATTCTAAATTACTGGTCCTTGTTGGTTTTTTAAAACACAAAGGAATTATTTTCATAAATACATTTCTGTCATTTTCTCTGCTTTATTTCAAGCAAATAGCTTACATGAGAAGCATTATCTTTGAAACTAAAACAGTATCAAATCAAGCTTAAGTTATAGTGTGAAAATCCTAAATCTATTTATAGTCACTGACCATGACCTTTGACTTATGACCTCCATTTTTTTTCCTTTTAAAAAATCATTTAATGTTCATAACTCTCAACTTTGACATGTTTGAAAGCCAGCAAATAACCATTAGACTAAGCCTGACTAATAAAAACAAACTGATGATACATGTACATGTACCAGTATCTTAATCATGAATTCTATTTATAAAATTATTCATTCTTATTCCTGAATTCTCCAGTAAATATTTTATCTGACAGAAATCTTTTGTTTGAAAGATATAAAAAAGTGTTAGCAGTAAAAAAAATACATAGAATTTATTATAAGAGTTGTGTATTTGGAGGTCTGGTTTCTAATCTCAGGAAAATCTGAAATACAGACGTGTAATTATAAGACAACAACTTACACTTTTATCCCCCAAGTCTTCTACAAATACATAATCTGTTCCTTCTATAAACTTGATGTAGTCGTTGTAAAAACTAGTTGGACCAACCATGATTCCATGGAAACAAAACATATAACTGAAATAATTTAAAGGACCTGGACATTTTCTGAAAGAAAAAACAAAAAAACAAACATGAGATTAAAACATGTGCTTTAGTACTTTGTGTTCATTAAAAGGCTTCAGAGTTTGAGTGGCCTAAAATAACAGCTTAGAAATCTTAGCACTTCACACTGTCCAGGTTAAAATCACCCAAAGACAGAACATAGAGTAAAAAAACTTGTCAGTTCTCTTGCCAAAAGATTACAGTTTTATTAAAGTACTATAATGGTTTCTGAAAAACTTGAAACAAGTGAAAAAAAGCCTTAAATGAGTGGGAAAAAAAGCTCTTCTCCTTCAATGTGATTTTCTCCATCAATCCAAAAACTGATCATCTTGAAACAAGTGAAATAATCTTAACAGGACTTAAAACACTGTTATTCTACATTATTCTATTTCACCTCATGTCTTTTTTCTCATGCTGTAAATAACTGTCCAAACAGCCATTCTGTTTTCTAACGATAATTTATACTTTTTTATTACTACAAATGACTGCCTTGATATACATACATGTGAAAACATCATGACGGGGACATAAGATATTTACTATATACTGCACACAAACACTAATTTGAAATAAATTAACAATAAAATTTACTTAAGCATTTGACTTTTCTGGTCTGTTGATAATTTTTCCTCAGGAACACTCTCTCCATCATGTAATGCAAATGCGATACTAGTTGTCTTTTGTACCATAATCATCATGGGTCTGAAAAATTAAAAAACAAGAGAATAAAAAAAAAAGAAATTATCTACTAATCCATGTCAACATTAGAATCTCTACATCTTGGTCTTAAATTCTAAAATATATCAGGAGTTTCATTTCACATTTTTTCAAAATATTTTTATGGTCATCAAACATACATTCATTATCTATATAAATAAACACACATATACTGGTCTTGTTTTTTCTCTGGGTATTCAAGTTTTCTTTAAATAAAGTAAACTTGAATCACAATTATTTTCTTCACAAAAGATTTCTAGATTGAATGCTGAGTCTAAATCATAGACTTGAATATCAATATTTACACTAGACATTAGTAATTCCAGCATAGGGATCAGAATAATTTTTCATTTATCTGGTTCTCAGCTAATTAGTGTTATTTCATGTACTCTTCCTATTTCACCATCCAGTCACAAATTAAGAATCTTGAAACTTCCAGTTGAACATCATTTTATCATGTCAAATACTGAGATTTATTGTATGTTAGTCAAACAATTCATCCTTAATTTAATTCTGTTGTTATTTTTATTTAGAATCAGTCTTTATTACTTACCCTGTAACATCCAGCGTATACCCTCCATAATCATAGTATTGTCTGTATATATGTAAAGTACAAACATATCCCATAGATATAACAAATACAATCTTATGTATAAGATGACGAGGACCAAACATCATTACTGCATAACAAACTGTACTTAAAGCTACAAGATGCCATAACTGACTGAAATACAAAAACATGTCAGATAAATAATGGCTTCTTAATAATAATAAAAGCAATAAAGCAGACAACTGGGAAAAAAACAGACATACAGTAAAAACTGCCTTAGCGGTCACCTTGAATTAACGGTCACCTGCCGATAGCGGTCAGGTTGAATCCCGCCAAATGAATTTTACTATATATTTCACCTGAAATAAATGGTCACCTGCGAAACGCGGTCAGCAGCCACTAATTTTGTGACCGGCAGCAAGGAAGAACCTGGATTAGACGGCCATTTTGCTTTGATTGTATCACATGATAATTGTCACATGACTTGATAATGTTTTTTATGATACTATATTAAGCTGATTGCTCAGCCGCATCGCACTTGTCGAGTGATTTATAAGTAAAAACAATAAAATTATTTTAAAGTATTCACTTTTTCTTTGTCTTATTTAATGAACATTAAGCATTTAAACACTTAAAGAAAAAATATATGTTATCAAAAAAGCGAAATCGTATTTTCATCCCGCAAATAATCGTACGAATTTAATGTCGGAAAAATGCAAATTTTGAATATTGTACAGGGATAATTCGGATTTATTCAGGATTTCGAAAGTAATAAAAGTCAAGACAAAAAAACGGTGAAGGCATATAAGCGGTAATGAAAAAAATAATGATTTATGCAGGCAGTGATTTAATGATGCTACAGCAAAACGTATCAAAATAACCGGTTCATTAATTATTTAAGTCTTTGCGATTTACAAACGATTTAAATGAAACTGATTTTATAGCTTCTAAAAGTTAAAAATTATATTAAAGTAAATTAAGACAGACAGTGACAGGTTCCTTCTTTTGTTATCTAAAACCTCTAATATAAATAACAACAGACTGTATACGCTTGTTAATTGACATTATCAAATATATACATGGCTTCCTCTGATTAATCACTTGATTTTCACCTGATCTCTCTCTCTCTCTCTCTCTCTCTCTCTCTCCAAAATGTTATTGAAATCCATAAAAAAAGAAAATAATCACTTATTAATTTGCATGAGATCTTTATTATGTATTAAGTTGACAAACATTTCATTACATAACTCATATACATTATATATATATATATATATATATATATATATATAAGAATATGATATATGAAATGAAACCTTATTTGATATAGATAAATGATTCAATTCGGTCCTTTTTCTTCAAAGATATCTTCTGGAAAACAACCTGGATTTAAAGGTCACCTGTCTTAAGCGGTCCCTTTTGTCCTGTCCCATAAGTTGCCTCTTAAAACAGGTTTTACTGTAGTAAAATCCACAAACTTTTGACAAATAAACTACATGTAACGAACTTCCTAATACTGGAATCTTGTATGAATGGGATTTCCATTTAAGTGATGAGAGGTGCTGTGATCTTGTGATCTGTGGCCACTTAAAGACACTTAAAAATCAAGATCCAAACGATATGAAAAAGCAAGACATTTAAATGAAACAAACCTGCATGTCAATAGAGACAGGGAAGAGCACTGTTAGTTAACTAAGGGAGAAATTAAATGAAATTATTTATTATCTTTAAAACACTAGAGACATAATATATCAGGTAAACAGCCAAACAGCTAGTGAGTGTGAAAATAGTCTGGCTCACCAGTTTTTCAGCTTTTAAGTTTGAAGCAACATTTTCACTTCGCAAGATGCTACTTCAATCCAATACATGTATATGTATTAGAATACATATTTTTATGTCTTAAAACATTGTTTATTATATGACGTCAAGGTCAAATGTCAGAATCATGAAAATGTTGATAATATAAGCTTTAATAAATTCTAGCATTTCTGCTGAATTTTTTAGGTATGTAATTATCACCCGAGTGGACTGGTCATGAGGTAATTTTGTAGCTAAGTGGACATAACATAGTACAATATGTCCTGACTGACTGGGAAATGTATTTATGCATCAACATGAATATACATGTACTTACTAGCCAAAACAAAACTGTGTAAGTATCAATCCCAAGACTAACTCAATAATATGTCTGTTGACAACACTCGTTCTTCTGGGTGACAAAGCATCTCGAAAATAAAAGCCAAAACCTAATCCAAACAACATACATGCAAGGAAGTTGAACTGTAAATAAATAGAACAAAATAATTTTCAATTAATAGAATAACAAGATCAAAAATGTCTCCAATATTTAGTCATGAAGACTTTCTGACTTACTTTTGGGCAAAGACAAGTTAGATGTCCTATGACATCACAATATCATTTAGATAGTGAGGTCAACATTTTATATTAACTGATTAATTTACAATGCAAAAATCTTAATCTTTTATTTTTATTATAATTATTCATAGGGCAAAACAGCACACACTTAGGTAGTCTGAAAATCATGACTCTTAACGTCTTTGCTATATGGATCGTTATCAATTTAGTAATTGTCAGACAAGCATACCACCAGGCCTTCACAAACCCTGATTTTTGGCAAAAAACGCCGATTCAAACTTAAAAAAGCCGATTGAAAAATATCCGAATCGGCTTTTTTCCCCATAATAATAAGACAAAATCTGATTAAAAATTCTTTAATGCTGGCTTGTTAACAATTAAAATTACTCAGGACAGTGTCAGGATTCACTGAACTTCCCCATTCACAAGCAATTAATTACCTAATACCTTACAAGTTAATTGATTACTAGTGGTTAATTGATTACCAGTGGCTTCATCTGTTCACATCGTTTCTACTAGAGTATACAAACACATACACGTGCCTGATCGATAGTTAATAACCTCCCACTGAATTTTATATACAAGAGCTGACTAGATTGATAACGACGGTTTTTCGGGTTATCAACAACAACATGATCACGGCATTACACGTGGTTTTATACGCCGATCTACTTTAAGTTACCAGTTATGGGATTTTTGCAAGATATCAATAAGCGGTATTTATGAACATTTATCTATATATGCGACATTGTCACACATTGACATATAATTTATAATTAAAACGACAGATATCCCGATGTACCAAACAGAATTCAGTTTAACTGTTTATTGACGTTTTGTTGCATTGCCAATCACGACAGTTATGGAAAGATAAAAAGCAGTATGTTACCACCATATTTTGAAATTAAAAATTTAATGTTTATTTCTTTACCTATCTGATGTGTGTTTCTTAAAAAAACGAAATTTTTCCGGGGAGAGGGGGGTGGGGTACGTACCCTTTGCCTAACGTTAGGGGGGGGGGGTGATGTACCCTCGGCCTACCGCCGATTGACCCTTCCGGCGTTTGTGGAGCCCTGCATACCACTCCCCCAGTTCTGCTAAACTTACAACCTCCCGATCTTGAGGGGAGCGTCTTTTTACTCAAATACACCCAAATATACTCAAATACACTCAAATAAACAAAGATATCGACTAATATGCAGAAATACGGCTTGAAACTATTAAAATATAGCTTTATTATTTATTCAAGTGTTGATTAATTTGTTGTAAAATTGTTTAAAACGAAATATGCCTATAACGAAGTCCATAATGACCATTAAGCCGTCCCCTGGACTTCGTTATAGCCGAACTCTACTATAATTATTTCCCATTCTCAAAATTATCTTGCCTTTTTCATATTTTATTATATTTTTAATAAAACTCTGCTTTTTGGAAACTCTGCTTAACTGAGTTTATGAGATTTAGGAGGGAAAAAAAGTACCCATATGTATCTTATATTTACATGGAAACGAGATTGAAAGAGTTACTTCCCTTGTCTTGGCATAGTAAGCCTATCACTTCACTTTCTTTTTCCCATTGCTAATGCTATATGTATATAATCGATTTATTTATTAAAGAACTTAAAACTTAGGAAAAGATTTACAATCAATGCTTTTCGACTAGTGTTTCAGTTTTGCTTCTCAGTGAGGTAACATCGGATGTCAGTCATTCTACGGTTGTCCGAAATTTTAATAAAGCCTGGTAAACAGGTAAAGGCTGTCTGCCAATATTCGGACTGGAAACGGGAAAATTCCAGATATTACATCAACGATACGTTTCTGAAGAGTTATTCTAACATAAATCATCAATTTTTGACTGTACATTTTAATGTATTTGAGTGTATTTGAGTATATTTGAGTGTATTTGAGTAAAAAGACGCTCGGGATCTCGACTCGATGCAGACGCTCTACCACTGATCTGAGCAGGCACCAGAAGATACATAATTAAAACATAAAAACTTTATGCAGGGATATTTTAAACAATTCCATATGGTTCTGCACTTACGATAAAGGAAGTGATCGCATGATACGCTGACAGATATTACTAACCACCCCCCCCCCACCCCTCTCCCACTTCGGCAAATGCTTTTGCATATCACACCTGATCGATTGGTAAACCAAAGGCATCTGCTATAGATTGAAAAATACGGGAACCGACATAAAAAGTCCCTTCTTCATCGCTCATTCCAACTTGAACCATGTCTGTAAAATATGCTGACTGGCTTCAAAGTCAAATGGAAAGTGGTCACCCGACTTATGAATGATAACAAACGCTCATCACACCGTACCGTCCCACAATGCACGAAAATGTAAACATTAAAGAGGTTCCTGCAACGTTGTTAGACACCCACAATTTTAATATGACGCTAAAGCATAACCATGTACGGACACCAGTTTGACATTTCTTCTTGTATAACTGATAATATTCTTTCATTTTTGTGAGCACCTACACCACGTTTTCAAGAATCATCAAACAGCACTTGATCATAGATCTCATTTTCACAACTATTCCTTATCCAAGAATACCCCTACAACATATAACTTTATCCGGTAAATTTAAACCGCATCCTCTGGATTATTTCACAATTAGAGACAACACTTGACAAAAATACTAAGTTTGATTGCGCGAACTCAAGTGCCTTACAAATATAATGTATTGTATTGCATTTGTTACAACAAGTATGATTGTCGTGAATTTACACTTCAATTATAAGATATACATCCACAGGCAAGTATAATGTATTTTAAGGGTTGTTGGCTATTTACACGGTGCGCTTTCTTCGGAGGGATAATGTGTAAACATTATATGAGAAACTATTTCAAATAGATTTTCATAATTCATGATTTTCCCGTTTACAGCTTTGGTTTCAACGAACTAGCCTACAAATTTAAAAAGGCCGAGCACGATCTGTCAGAGAGTCTATTTTACTGTTATCAGAAAGACATAAAACCTTTCCATCCGGAGTTTCCGTCGGTTTTCCCATTTCTACGCCTACTTTCATTTTGATAATGACCGCCATTTGCATGTGGACGTCCTAGTGGCTTGCGAGATTTTAAGGTGAATTTGAGAAAGAATGTTGGATGTAATTGTTGGCCTTATTGTGTTGGTAGCTCTGGTACTTTTATTTTTATGGTGGGTTAAACGCCAAGTACAACAAGCTGTGAATTACACCACTGAAGGTAGGTCACAATTTACTTTCGGTTCCTGACAGTGACACACTTTATATCTCTTGAGAGTTTACAAGATCAGAACATTTCTATATCAAAACCCAGGATTTTTCGATACCAACTGGTGTTTGCTTCGAACCGAAAATATAAGAGAAACCGCTTAAAAGCTTCCAGGTATGAAATTAGTCTGAATTTCCCCTAACTCACTATATATATGCCTGTCGACTCTGTGTAGGGTCAGACAAGTTCAATATCAAATATATAATCTCGGAATTTTCTTTCACCATATGGTGTCGAAACGGGTGCCAGATGCTTAAAATTTTCGCTTCAAACTGGAAATTATTAGTGTAACTGTTACCGGACATAAAATATGTTGGGGTCAAAGGAATCTCGGATTGAGTGCATGTTAGAAATTAAGCGCTTTTTGCATTAGATATAGTAGTCCAAGAAGTTAGATGCTGAATATAGAAAACAACTTTATAATCGTTTTGAAATAGATCTATCTTAATTACAATCGACATCTTTATGTCCTCTCCAGTGAAAAGGTGAATGTTGTGGCTGTGGTAGTCTGTGTGAACTGAAGTTATTATAAAGTCTAAAGAAGTACATAGAAACTGGATCATGGCTGAAACGTAAATCATGTAATTCCTTAAACATAAATACATAATACCGTATACTAATATAACAAGCCAAAAGACCTTGTCTACCAACAAGAGAATGAATTTTTCAAACCGTAATATACAGCCAAGTTTTAATTGAGAGTCCAGGATTGAATAATGGTTTAGTTAAGAGCGAGATTTGAAACCCACAACTCTAAACTTCAAATTGTCAAATTAGGGGAAACAAAAAAAAAAAATAACAAAACGTACAAAATGAAGGGAAGAGGATTTCAGTGGAGAAGTGAATGATGTTTTACGCCTAGTAAGGATTCTTTTCCTTAATTCGGTCAATTAGCGGATGATAGAGGAAATCATGACGCAAGAAAGAAAGCCAACGCATTTCGGCAAGGGAACTGACAAACTTCTTTTTTACACTTGACTCTCTCCAAAGCAGGATTATAACCTAAGCCGTGAAAGACGATATGAATTCTTCAGTGCGCGTTTTTAACCGTTCGGCTACCGAGCCCACCGAGTCGATCCCGAACGGAGAGGAATGGAGGAATGGTGACGTGTTAATAAAATAATCTTATTATTAATGTTCAGTTGTAAAACTTTACTTTTATTTATTTACAGGTGTACAAAATACATTTCGGAAGTTCAGTTTACCTGGTATAAATTTAGGTACTCTCTCTCTCTCTCTCTCTCTCTCTCTCTCTCTCTCTCTCTCTCTCTCTCTCTCTCTCCAGTTCACCTGGTTGAATTGTAGGTTACTCTTACTCTCCCTCACACACACACACACACACACACACACACACACACACACACACACATATATATATATATATATATATATATATATATATATATATATATATATATATAATCTCTATCATCTATTGTGCCGACTAACAAATTTTCAAGGTAAATTTTAATAAAAAAAGATTGGGAGAGACACCATAATGAGATGCCTTTTTAAGTTTAAAGGCTTGGGCCTTAACCATTTTGTCATCATGGCCTCTTCTTTAGAATGAGATATCAAAGTTCACGAGAATTTCTAATGATTTCTTGAGTATTGTCATAGGTTAGAAAAATATGAAAGCAATCACGTTGAAAAAATATAACACACTATTTAAACTCGATCACGCAAAAATTGAACCATGAGTAGCAGGCAAATTTCTTTACAACTTTCAACATAAGCATAAATTTGGAGCATTTGTAACCAATAAATCGAGTTTAATGATTGCAAAATATATTAAACATTATTTGGGTGATGTGGGATATTACACTTTTGAAAAGCTGGAACATTTAACCCTTTGAATCGAAATTTCATGTTTGTGTTTAGGATCGACAGGTCCTCCTAGAAAAACAACACAAATGATAAAGTTGTTAATTTATGTGCAAAATATTTGCTATATCTTTCAGGTTTATCGAATGTATTTGCAAAGAAGGAACCACCAAAGGATAGACGAATTATCCTGCTTGGAAAAACAGGAAAAGGGAAAAGTGCTACAGGAAATTCTATCTTGGGAAGACAAGCTTTCATTAGCAGACTAAGTGGTGGCTCTGTAACAACCAGATGCAAAACAGAATCTGAATCTAGATTTAACTTAAATCTGAATGTTGTCGATACCCCTGGTTTGTTCGATACTGAAAGAGATTTTATTGATATTGCAATCGGACTTTTCGATTGTATCCACCTCTCTCGTCCGGGTCCACATACATTTTTAATAGTTTTAGACAAGACCAGATTTACCAATGAGGAAAATGAAGCAATTGCCTTATTGCGCGCCATTTTTGGTGACGATTTTCTAAAGCACACTATAGTTTTGTTCACACACAAAGACGAAATGGCCCGACAAAATGTAGTGCTTGATTCATTTATACGAGAAAACGCGAATTTATCGTCCCTTATCCACGCTTGTCAAAATAGATATATCGCATTTAATAATTTTGCCAATGAAATCGAAAATGTAAACCAGGTCAATAGACTGTTAGATATAATAAATGAAATGACAGATTTTGGGAGGAATATATGTAATACCCAGGCATGGAAGATCCATGAACAGGTTCTTCGAGATAAAGCCTACATGTTTGAAAATCGAAGTAATACTTTAGAGCAGTGTCAGAAATATTTGGAAGAAGTCAAAAAAGAAATACAAAAAATGAATGCAGATCAGAAAAGGCAGTATATAAAACAAACACTAATTGGTCTAGCTGTTGCGGGTGCTGCCACTGCTGTTGCTGGGGCCGCTACTGCTCCCCCTGCCACTCTAGCGTATGTGGCAGGAGTAGTGTTGTCCAAGCGCAGGAATGTTCAATAGCTCAGTCATATTAATAGGACCGGTCATGTTTAATGGTTGTGAGACAGAATGCATCAGACAAAATTAAAGTCAATATCAGTATCTACTGCAGGTCGAGAATATATATATATATATATATATATATATATATATATATATATATATATATATATATATATATATATATATATATATATCAGGAAATATATAATTTTGTTGACATAATAAACTACAGCTTGGAGAATTATAGAAATCCCAAGGTTAATTATCTAAAGGTATTTGCTGTATGAACTATATTGAAATAACAATTTAAAGATGTATAAATAAAACTAACATACCAGTCCTTGTCCATATTTGATTCTAACATGTATATAAATTGGACAACCTATTAAAATGATATTATCGTCTACCATGGAAATTATAACATTCTATAACAAAGCCTATCTTGTTTAGGTTTTAGGGTTAAACTGATTTCAATATTTTAAGTTTGTGCAATTAAAATTTCAAACAAATTATATTTTTTTATGTTTAGATTTATCTATTATTAACTTCAAGTACTTTGATTGGCCTAATGAACCTTAAGTATCTAATGTCTCCGTTGAGTATATGTCATTCCATTCCACTCTGCAAACGCCGCATTAAGATATTGTTACAATTAAAGAAATAAGAATATGTTATATTTGGTTAATAATAATATACGAAGTTGCCCATACATACTTGCTCAAGGTGAATGTGTATGCCAGATAGTACCAAATACACATATCATACCCCTCTGTCTATGATCCGAGCGTTATTAATAAAAACTTTGCTCAAACAACGTCCGTATTACAATCAAACGTATTGCATAAACAATGGTAATAAATGTTAATAATTGCCCCTAGTGTCACTGTTGAGGAATGATTTTCCGAAATGTGCACATATGGCTAATCAAAATTAAACGTATTTGTGTTGTATATTATGATTGCATTTTATTGTGTTACATTTTTTGTATTGGTTTTTTAATGATTTTGATATAAACAGTTTTTTATTATTTACCCGTGTATGTGCCGATAAAAGTACTATTAAAGTTTTTAACCATATTTCGTTGTCGTTGTTGCATAAAGAAGTATTAAATGCCAGTATGCACCAATTAGGAACTCATTTTTCTACACATCAGTATCATGTGGAAGTTTGTTGATTTTTAGCTCACCTGAGCTCAAAGCTCGGATGAGCTATTGCTATCCATCTCCGTCCGTCGTGCGTCGTGCGTAAACTTTTTACATTTTAATCTTCTCCTTCAAAACCACCGGGCCAAATTTAATGAGACTTGGTAACCATCATGCCTGGGTGAAGCCTTTTCAGATTTGCACAAATGAAGGAGTTATGTCCCCTTGGGGCCCCATAATAGGGGAAATAGTGAAAAACTTTAAAAATCTTCTCCTCTGAATCTACAAGAGATATACCTTAGTTATTACATTTATAACATCCTTAGGTCATCTTTTTTTCAGATTTGCACAAATGGTAGCCATGGGGCTCAAAATTGGGAAATTGTAAGGCACTGAGTGGGGAAATTGCTTAAAATTATATATTTGTCACTATATCTTGAAAACTATCAACTTTTTGTATAGGCATGTATATTAGAATATTGTAGGTAATGACATGACAATCATTGTGATATATCGTTCAAGGCCATATGTTGAAAGGTCAAGGTCACAGCTGCAAAAGAAGACTTAAATTGCTAATTATCTTGAAAACTATTAATTTTTTGTATAGGCATGTATTTTCACTATTGTAGGTATTGACATGACGATCATTTTGATACATGGTTCAAGGTCATATGTTGAAAGGTCAAGGTCACAGCTGCAAAAGAAAACTTAAATAACTAATTATCTTGAAAACTATTAATTTTTTGTATAGGCATGTATATTCGACTATTGTAGGTATTGACATGACGATCATTTTGATACATGGTTCAAGGTCATATGTTGAAAGGTCAAGGTCACAGCTGCAAAAGAAGACTTAAATTGCTAATTATCTTGAAAACTATTAATTTTTTGTATAGGCATGTATATTAGAATATTGTAGGTATTGCAACAACGATCATTTTGATATATGGTTCAAGGTCATATATTGAAAGTCAAGGTCACAGTTGCAGAGGAATACTTAAATTGTTAATTGAAAACTATCAACCTTTTGTATAGGCATGTATATTAGAATATTGTAGGTATTGACATGACGATCATTTTGATATATGGTTCAAGGTCATATATTGAAAGTCAAGGTCACAGTTGCAGAGGAATACTTAAATTGTTAATTATCTTGAAAACTATCAACCTTTTGTATAGGCATGTATATTAGAATATTGTAGGTATTGACATGACGATCATTTTGATATATGGTTCAAGGTCATATGTTGAAAGGTTATGGTCACAGCTGCAAAAGAAGACTTAAAATTGCTTATTATCTTGAAAACTGTTATTTTTTGTATAGGCATGTATATTAGAATATTGTAGGTATGGACATGACGGTCATTTTGATATAGGGTTCAAGGTTATATGTTCAAAGGTCAATGTCATATCAACATAGGAATACTAAAAATATTAATTATCTTTAAAGCTATTAATTTCATGCATAGGCATGTAAATATACAAATACCTGCCAAATTTTGATGTGCCAGATATGCACATTTCGGAAAATCATTCCTCATCAGCGACACTAGGGGCCGAAAAATTTGACAGACCAAAAAACATACGCCGAATAGTTGAAAATAAATGAATCTAAAGTTCCAAAAATATATGAATCCAAATTAGAATATTGTAGGTATTGACATAACAATCATATATGGTTTGAAGTCATATATGTTCAAAGGTCAAGGACATAGCTGCATAATTATAATGAAATTGATTAATGATTGCACTACAGTTACTTTATGCATCTTTTATAAGCTACTTATAAATGAAAAGTGAGTGGATATATTTCTGATTAAGTTTTGTGGAAGTTCTTAACTTGAGAAAACTTTTAAAGTTTCTGTACTTAATCTATTATCTATTGCACTTTGCAAACAATATTGGACATATCTTCAGGTGAGCGTTAAGGCCCATGGGCCTCTTGGTTATGAAGTAATAATTTCCAAAATTTGCAAAAGACAACTAAAAGTAACTTGTGTACACTATATATATATATATATATATATATATATATATATATATATATATATATAACACACATACCAGTCCTTGTCCATATCACAATCTCCCCAAAAAATTAGTTATACACATGAACTTCCATCATGGAAGTGAGGCCGGGTGCTCCGGAAAGGTAAGCACCTCTTGTCTAGCTAGCTAAACCCATCACGTGCAAGTCAATTTTGAGAATGAAAGGAACAAAGAACTATGGTAAGTCAAATATATCCAGTATAAGTTTGGGTAAAGTGACTACATACTTATCAACAATATTGTGATGACGGCCATAAAACTTTTTAAGACCCTTGATTAGCCTAGGCTTGCAATAGCCTTGTGTCAAGAATTTAATTGTAAGCAATTTGCTTCGTTGTAGAAAGTCCCCATAGTGGGAACAAACTCTACCGTACCATATTAACTGTGAAACATATACACCATACGCAGAAGAAGCAGGGATATTACTGCAAAGAAACGAAAAATTGACAACAGAAAAATTGAAGTCATCAAGTTTGTCGTATAGCTTCAGATGTTACCTTTCGTGGGTGTCATAATTGAGGTATAAGTCCAAATATGAAGCAGAACACGGAAAATCTGTCGTGTCTTTTATTTCAAGCTCACTTGGATAGATGACTTTCACATATTCTCCAAATTTGGGATTATTTAGAGATAGAACGTCATCTATATACTAGTATCTCTATGTGTAGTTGAATGATATATTTTAAACAATACTCCAAGGAACCTCTGACAAATATATACGTTTATTTGTTTCATTATACTACAGCATCGGCGCCTATTGCTCAACATCTTTTTATTGACATTATTTTTAACATTATTTTTATGATTGTTTTGTGCTTCAAATGAAATGTATTTTGTACACTTTATGATGATATTGTTTGAGCACAGAATCTAAAAATCTTAGTAAACGTTTAAAGCTATACAGTATCTAAAGAATTGCTTTGCAACTTGTTAAACTGAAAAATCTCTTGAATTGTTTGCGTTATTTATGATGTTTGTCTATCCTGAAGGTTTGTTTGATACCGGAGTCATGTTGGTAAATGAATCAGAAAAGCTATATTTAATACCTTTATTTTTTATGTAGTTAATTCTTTTGGAAACTGCAGTAAAGCATTGATTTATCGCCACCATTTCTTAATCTCAATGTCATAATTCGACACTACAA
Source organism: Tegillarca granosa (assembly GCA_029721355.1). Lineage (NCBI taxonomy): Eukaryota > Metazoa > Mollusca > Bivalvia > Arcoida > Arcidae > Tegillarca > Tegillarca granosa. The sequence continues at coordinate 557,535 of CM056610.1, forward strand.
ACGATTTTGGCATTAAATTGAGTATCGTTATGGTAAAAACACAGGAAAGATTTTGAGCTTCAAAATAGTCTGGCAAAAAAGCAAGGTGGAACAATCATCGAGGGAAATTATTACGAAGATATGAAATTTTATATTAACATATTTCAAAATGATTATTTTAGTTAATCTGATTTTATTTGGGTTTGGTTGTATAAAAATTTGTATCCTTTTAGAGTGTTTTTTTTTTTTTTTTTTTTTTTTTTTTTTTTTTTTTTTACTTTTCACAAATAAATTTTATTTTGCCTTTTTCTCTTCGTTTTAATCAATCTTTTAAGTCAATTCCAAAGCAGATAACTGTTTGACAGGCAGATACTTCTTATCTTGAATTAAAAAGTTGAATATGTACTTTAACTAATTATATTTGGTTGGTTGAATGTTTTTTTTCGTCACCTTATCTATCCTCTTCAGCCTCTGGTGACGAGTTTAAGACAATTTTTAAGATATAACAAAGATATATATGAACACAAGTTTTTGTGTTGTTTGAGTTTTATGCCTGTATTTCCGATCTTTTTTTGTACTAGTGTGAACTGAGTATGGCCTCATTGAAAGTGCATCAGTACTTGTAGACCACTCGGCTACGCCCAACCCTAACCCTAACCCCCCCCCCCCCGATTCTCTCTCTCTCTCTCTCTCTCTCTCTCTCTCTCTCTCTCTCTCTCTCTCTCTCTCTCTCTCATTGTTATATTTATAGCTTCCTTCTTGTTTCATGCTTTTGGTTGTCGCTTGGATTTTTAGCTTCAAATCTTGTTTTCTTATTTCATTTGTAACACTCAAGTCAGTACCTACAACAACTTACTATAGTCTTTTGTTAAAAATAATTGTTATAAACTGTTTAAGACAGCCGCTTATTTATAACAACTCGTGTTCAAATATTAAGATGTCATTTTTACTTGCATTTCTAAGTTAAATTTCAAATATATTGTCTTCACGACATTCAGCATTGGACTGGACATGTACAGCATTTTGTGTGACAAGGATTTTTTTCCTGTAAAAATAAAAACACTACTTTAAATCATTCCACACAGGTTAAAAAATTAAATATTGACATTTTATAAGTTCTTTTCTTTGATCACTCGGGGCCTTGGTGGCCTAGTGGTCTATAGCTTGCGCTTGCGGATCACAGTTCCTCTCACCGCCTAGGTTCAAATCCTACACTAGTGGATCGTAATGTGGAAAAAAAACTAAACTCGTTTGTCAGGTCGGGGGCTTTTTCTGGACACTTTGGATTCCTCCACCATCCCAGAAGAACTGAGCTCATTGATACAGGTGAAGATTTTCTTAAAGAAATAATTACACTAAAATTCGGGTAATATTTGTGTCACCCATTGGTTGGTGTACGAACATTATATTTCAATGTTTCTATTCTTATTTTGTTATAATACATCCTAAACTTATATCTGGCAAATTTTATATCCGAATAATTTTTACACATAAATTTTGATTCATCATTTTGTAGATTATGACAACTCTCAGTTTGATATTGTTCAAAATCCATATTTAAAGTACCATAAAAATTTTATAATTTTGTGAGATTTCAAGTAATTAGAACATCAAGGAATTAATCTTGAACCAGTTCTACTTTTGCAATATTTTCTTTGAATATGTTATATCAAATGAGCACCTGTTTGTTTGGCTTTTCGCAGACAAAGGAATACTGATTTTCACACTTAATATCAATCCACTTATATTGCAGTCCAGCATCCATAAGCAGGCAATGTTCTTCTTTTTTTCCATTGTTTGGTTGCCCTGGATGCCATGCTGAGAACTTCGATGCAGTTAAATACTCCCCTGTGTGTTCCCATGCCCAAACCCCTTCTCTTCCGATATCATTGCCACCAATCCAATTATGACTTGTACCTAAAATGTTACAATTATCTTATTTAACAATGCAAAGTGTGTGTGTGTGTGTGTGTGTGTGTGTGTGTGTGTGTGTGTGTCAAATTTAACCCGAGAACAGTTTTTTAATGCGTTGGTTTAACACCCTTTTGGTGTACTTTTAGCTCATTTAAAATCCTATTATAAATTTATTTAGATTATAGATAAAGAGATATAGATTTACCTTCCAAGATAATTTGTTGCACTAAAAAATTATGTTCGTCCTGAGAAGTCACTGTTGCCAAGCTACCTTTTTTACTTTCGCAAAACTTCTAAATAAAATAAATAAATTCTTAAGTCATTATACATTAATAAAATAAGAAAAACAAATGATTACAAATGAATAAATTAATGGATTGTAAAAACATTAAAAAAACAAATAAATAAATAATTGGATTCTATTGAATGTAAATAGTGGACCAATTATGTAATGTGCCTTGAAAAAAAGAAATGTTTGTAAGGACAGTGAGTACCACGTCCTTTGGGCCTAAGTGAATAAATGTACACATATGGCACAGCAACATTTAGCAGATATTTTGTAATATATTATTTGAATTGTTTTTAGGAATGGAAAAATGTTATTCACTCTTGCTTTAAATTTCTATTTTATTTACTTGTTTATTGTATTTATTTTATTATTATTTTTTGCCATGTAAACAGTCATTAAACCTATATATAATTAAGCCTTGTTATATTGATTTAAGACGGAGTTATTATTATTATTACTTGCCTAATATGCAAAAATTTAGTAGTTTTTCGACGACGAAAAGTTTTTTTTTAATCAAACAGATTGCAATATATTAACATTATGCATTTTTAATTGAGTAATGAAATATTATGTTTAATAAGATATAAAACTTCTTTAATATTGTAAATGTTGTAAAACTATATATATATATTTACAATATTAAAGAAGTTTTATATCTTTGTTAGATATATATATCTTAAGCTCCTTCATTATATGATTAAATACGGCACAGAAATACGAGTGATTGGGACATTCCCCCACCAACAAGCTCCTGCACTAGCCAGTTAAACACGATATGCAGTTTAATGTGTATTTCATGTATAATTATATTTTTCAACATTAGGATTACCACTGATAGCTTTATAAGGTAGTCACCATAATGATAAATAATGCTTATTGTAACTGCAGAGTTGAGGCAAAGAATTTATACAATCATTTTTAATGAAAGCTAAGATTTTTTTCGTATTAACAGACAAAACCTTCTCAATATTGTGTAATCCGAAGCGTTGAATAATTTAGTAATTTTAACAATATTTAGTTTTAAGAAAAAAATTTCTTCTAAGAATAGTTTTCGATCCTTTCTAAACAATTTACTTCAAATATTTAATGAAAAAAAAATACATTTAAATATATAATGAAATCCTTCCCCTAACGCTCGACTGCCACATTAATTACATATTGAATATTACACGTTGAATATTTTCCTACCTTTCCTTTTCCATCGGTAAAAAAAAAAAACCAAAAATGTTTCTGAGAATTTCATCTAAAATGCTTAGATAATTTTCAAAAACATTTTTATTTTTGTAAATTCTATTATTAATTACTTTATTTAATTTCAAAGTCAGAAAACGAATTTGTATCAATTGCTTTCACTAACCAATTCTTATTACTATTACAGCCTTGTTCTATTCAAATGTTACTATATCCAGAATTATTAAGTATACTTAATTTTTTGTATCCATAAACATTATCGCAAAAAATATATTCTTGCCATTGTTTATGGTATCTGCTTTTCACCAGAGTACAACCTTATTGCTTGTTGAAATTACAGTAAAACTTCGATCGCTCAAACGTCGTTACTTCGGGTAACTCGGGTAACTCGAACTTATCTGTCGGTCTATATTGTTTTATGTAAATAAACCTCGATGGCTCAAACTTTGTTAACTTGTATACTCCCGCTTGCTCGAAAAATAGATATTTTTTTAAGAATGAAGCTTTTGAAAATTTAACTTCTTTTGCTCAAGTACAATTTTTGTCAGAATTACATGTGGCCCTGTCATTGTAAACAAAACATGAACTGAAGCCATATTACAGATGTCATCAAAAATAAAAAACTGGAACAGAGCATTTAGTTTAGAAAGTTACCTGAAATTTTGAGGGTTGCTCGGGATCATTAATTAACCTAATGAAACTGGTCGTTACCCATTTCTGGGTTAATCTCATTATCCGATTACGACACCTGGGAGTGTTTGCACAGTAAATTACATGCGTCGCCCGAGCTTGATGACTGCACATCGAGATTCTGTAATTTTTGTCACAGGAGTACTGTAAACCAACTTTTATTCGCGGCTATTAACTTTCGCGATTTTCCTACCAAAACTATTTCATGACTATTTACTTTTGCGATATGGACTAAAGCTGGTATCTCTTCGGTACTTCCGTAAACAAAGTGTTGACTGCTATGTAAATACAATACTATATGAAGATGTACTAGTATATCAAGGGGTATGATACCAATTAAGAACGAATGATTGATACTTACTAGCGTTTTGGCGTTTGTTGTATTGTTTAAGCACATAACATTTATTATTATTTGTGGTCGTAATCATGTTGGTTGTACAAGGCCTCAAAAATCGATAACTAGATCAAATGTTACAAAGTCACCACAATTTCTTATCCACTATTGATTGTCGCTAACGTTTTTCATTTCGGATAATACCATTTCTGTAAACAAGTTTGCGACGATTATCTTTCGCGATTATTTTGTCTTCGTGAAATAGGTGAAAGCTAGTAGCACGCGAATAAAAGTTGGATAACATTATGTAGAGTAATGCGTATTATCGTTATTTCCTGTGATAAAAATGACCGGTAATAACTTGGCCTTATTTAGTCTTACATGTGCAATTAGAATTAAGTAAATATATAACACAAATACCAGTTACATTTTGCTGTGCCAGATGTGCATATTTCGGAAATTCATTCCTCATCAGTGACACTATGACCGAAAGTTTGATCGATAAAAAACATAAGCCAAATAGTTGAAAATTAATAAATCTTAAGTTAAAAAAATATATAAACCAAAATACAGCTAAGAAATGCTTTGTATGAGGGAACAAACTTTAGTTTTCAATAAATTTCAAAATTTAAAACGGCTGAAAATTTTGCTTAATGGTACATTTTTTGACAGCACAAAGTACTGTCTACTGAGTTATGGATACCCTCGAAGAGTTTTACTCCATCAGTACTGGTACCCGCTTTGGGGTTGTAAATATATAACACAAATACCAGTTAAATTTTGCTGTGCCAGATGGACACATTTTGGAAATTCATACCTTATCAGTGACACTAAGACTAAAAGAAAAGCAAGTTTATCTTGTGTCATCACCTGTTGAAATTAAAATAAAGTACCTTATGCTAGACCTGTAGCCACATAACACCATATGGCAGATTGCAGGTCAACATTTAAGTTGAAATGAATTTTGTATTTTTAGTTGGTACATTTAATTCTCTATTATTATTTTTAGATATTTCGTGATGAAAATAAAATTTTTAATTCGAACATTCATTATTTGACTTTGCAATGCACTTACATGTATTACAAAATGACGGATTCTTTGTCCGTCGATAAACATGGGAACGTGAACCGCCGATCGTGTTACAACATTTGATCGCTCGACCCCCCCCCCCCCCACATTCTCGAATATATGACTGAAGTCATTTGAACTTTGAGCCATCACAGTTCTACTGTACCTGAAACAAGTGTGAAATTTCAGATCTTATTAGTTTGTTATTTTCCCAAATCTAGTTGAACCTTGTACTTTTGTCTGAACACCTTATAACCATCAATATCAAGTTTGTCTACAATAGAGAGTTTAGTTTATTACAAAATCTATAAAATCTGGAAAAAAAGTATTTTTGACTTTTAACCACATATTACATTCATTGAGCATATTGATAAGTTTTTGAGATGTATTTATAATAAAACACAAACATGCCATTCCTTGTCCAAATCACAATCCCCAAAACAAAGTAAAAACTTTGAAAGCTTGCAAATTTAGATATACATGTGAATTTTCATCAAGGAAGTGAGGCCGGGTGCTCCAGAAGGGTATGCACTTCCTTTCTAGTTTAAGCATAAGTTTGGATACAGTGACTACATACCTATCAACAATATTGTGATGTGAAGACGGCCATAAAACTTTTAATGGCCTTGATCAGCCTAGGCTTGCAATATTCTTGCGTCAACAATTTAATTATAAGCAGATTGCTTCGTTGAAGAAAGTCCCCATAGTGAGAACAAGGTCTACCATAACGTATAATCTGCGAAACATGTACACCAAACGCAGGAGAAACAGGGATATTACTGCAAAGAAACGGAAACGTAATAGAAGTCATTACGTTTGTTGTATAGCTTCAGATGTGACATTTCGTGGGTGTCTTTATTGAGGTATAAATCCAAATATGCAGCAGAACATAGAGACTCCGTCGTGTCTTTTATTTCAAGCTATGTTGGATATATTGCATTCACATATTCTACAAATTTACGATTATTTAGAGATAGAACATCATCTATTTATCTGTATGTGTAATTGAATGATTTAGCGGAAGCTTTTTCTCCAGATTTGACATGGTTCTGTAAAAAATCTGATTCATATAAATAATGAAACAAATCAGCAAACAAAGGTGCAAAAATTGTGCTCATAGGTACACCGATTGTTTGTTGGAAAATTATATTGCCAAAGAGAACAAATATGTTGTCTATCAAAAGCTCTAACATTTTGTTGGTGGTATTTTTAGTATTTGTTTGTTTACAGTCCGTATGGTGGTTTACAATTAACCAGAATCCCTACTGAGCACTAGATATTTATATCTTGGTTTACCGTTTTTGTACAAGAATGACAAGTGAATAATTTGTTTTTGAGGTTCTCTCAATTAAGAATGAGAGAAAGTGGTGTAAAGCGTAGAAAAAAGTTTTTACCGAAGATAGAGTATTAGAAACAAGATGGTCAAGTAGTTGTCTAGTAGGTTTGAGAAGCTACATTTGGTTGATGCCAGACGTGAATAGACTTTTGCTGAATAAGTCTGAAGGCCATCTTTAACGACTGTCAATAACCTGTTAGAATCACTGATAATGATTCAGTAGTACATTTAGAAGAACCAGCCATATATCTTTCCTTGTATGGATTTTTGGAAGTTTTGTAACGTTTTTGTTGTTATTGTTGTAGAAACTGCAGCTGCTCCACCTCCATCGTGTCCCTATTCTGTAGTAAAGTCCGCCCTTTCCTCTTCTTTGTTGTCATCATTTCCCGTTCTTTCTTGATCTTTGTTGCGTCCTGTTCTTCCTTTATTTTCTGTTCAACCCGACTTTGTTTGTCTCTATCTAGAACGCTACTTGTAGATGATCGAAAATAGTCTAACTTTCTATTATCCGGAATAATTGAAATAGTTTGGCAATCCTAACCATCAGCTATTTCAACATTACACATCTATCACATCAAAATTTAACTTGTATTTGTATTATATATTCTCTTTGTTTTCAACTCTGGATCAACATATTATTTGTCATTCATGTAAAGTCTATCGCCAACTAACACGGCTTTATTTTTTCCATTCTTTGCCTACCTCGTGAATGAATATAATTCTTGTCGAACTTTCTCAACCTATATAATATATGAAACTCTCTTATTGCCTCGATTGCTTCTCTTTGTATGAAATTCATTTCATAATGTAAGCATCAGTTATGTATATTTGTGGCAAAAACATTTTATTCTTAATGCAATAAAGATTTGGAAAATTAAATTTTTTTGAAATATCGCCAGTGAATATAATTATAATAAAAATAAAGATAAACGTAAAATATTTAAGTGATGAATACTTACCCTTGCCTCATACCAATTTGATTTTCCCGTATTGAAGAGATAGCAATTCTTTCTAAACTCTTTCCATCCAGGTTCACAGTTTTCAGCTGAAATATAAATATAAATAAGACTGAATTTGGATTATTTTGTACATGTTAAAAAGCTAATTGATTGACCTGTAATAAAGGTTAATTGCATATTGATAAAAAGAGAAAAAGAGAAAAAGTACCGGTTCTTAATATTAGGACAATATAGACTTAAAATGGTCCTTTAACGTAAAGATTGGATAAATGATAGATTGATATGATGGTATATAATATCACGTTAAAACTAATTCACTTCTATCGAGATATAAAGAGCTATAGCTGAAGAAATTTCGACCCTTGAAATATGCTCAAGGCATATCACAGCTGACAAAGCCTTTGTGTTTAAAGGTACTGGATCTCGAAGTTTCCCGTTTTAATAATTTTTTTCGATTGTTTCATTCTATAAGAGAGAGAGAGAGAGAGGTTACCATTTACAACACTTCCTATCAAACAACATGCAATCACAAAACACCGGATAATCTTATTCATCTTGGCAAATCTGGTTAAAAGTCTGAAATTTCTGATTTATTACTATTATATATAGAAGTGACGATGTATTTTCAGCTGTCACAACGTTATTTTTTGTACTTCAATATCCTTGTATCTTTCTCTTTTTTTGGAAACATTTGTGATATCGGTGAGATTTTATCTAAATATTCATGATAATATCCGGGAATTATTGACAATAACAAACATGTTGTATTTATAATCTGCGTTGCCAGAGGAGAAAGCAGGACTCCGTCTGTCAGTCCGTCATTTTGTGCGTCCTTCTGTCACATTGCAACGGTGCCTAGTTTGTTTAATTCATAACACTTATGAGCTTTCCAAAATTAAATAAAATTTTACACAGTTGTTTTGCACACATTAATTATGTACACCTATTCCGGTTACATTTGATATTTTTTGTGTATTTAAGACGGAACTTTTTTTCAAATTAAAAAAAATACCCAGTTATTTTGCACCCATCATTAATATTGATGTGCACCTACGATATGGAGATATTTGATATTTGTTTTAATTATTGCATATGGAATTTTGTCATTTTTACAGAACAACATATTAACAGTACATATGATATTATATATATATATATATATATATATATATATATATATATATATATATATATATATATATATATATATATATAGCTGAAAGCTCATATCAGCAGATATCTCGATCCATCATCTTTGTCCGTCGTCCGTCGTCCGTCCTTCGTCGTGTGTCGCGCGAAAATTTCTAACTTGGCCAAATGCAATAAAACTTGGTCACCATCATGCATGGATGAAAGCCTTTGAATTTTGTACAAATGAAGGAGTTTTGCCTCATTGGGGCCAAATAAGGAGAGGGGAATAGTTAAAAACATTAAAACCCCTCTCCTCTGAATGTACAAGAATGCATACAAAGACTGAAATTTTGTTAACTTTCTTGAAATCTATAATATATATTCTAATAATTAGTTGAAGGTCATATGTCCAAAAGTCAAGGTCATAGCTCCATAAGAGAACTTAAATTGCTAAATATCATGAGAATTAAAAACTTTTTATATAGGCATGTATATAAGAATATAGTAAGTATCGACACGACAGTCATTTTGATATATAATTCGAGGTCATACGTTCAAATCCTCAGGAAGTTCTTCAAAAGTACATTGAAAACTTTAATGATTTGGAATATATTTGTTGTACTAAAGTTACTACATGCATATTAAGTACTTATAAATGAAATGTGACTAGATATTTCTGATTAAGTATTGGGGCAGTTCTTAATTTAGAAAGTTTTTGTACTTAATATACTCTCTATTGCACCTGCAAACAATTTTGGACATATTCTTAGGTGAGCGTTAAGTCCCATCGGCCTCTTGTCCAAAATTATATTTAACTTTATCCATTGATTTCGCCCACATCAGTTACTGCTATTGTTTTGACATTTGATGATTTTTGTATAATGATTACTTCTGGAACTTTGCTTTATATCACAACCAAATAACCTCTTAATTTAGACTACATGTCTACAAACGTTTTTGTTTTTCTCTGGATGATATGTATATACAGTACGTTTCTATTTGTTTTACAGTAAATAAATACATTACCTATGTGTTTACCATTATATTATTTTATTAAATGTACATCCATATAGAGCTAAATCGTACATTCAATCACCGCCTCGGTGGCGAGGTGGGTGAAATGTCCGCTTCAAAATCGTTGGGAAATCGTAAGATCGAACTCCGGTTAGGTCAAAACCTTGCATGGAGATAGACATATAGAGAATAAAATCGATTGTTTCACCTTTTGTCAGTAGTAGTTGCTATTCTGCTTTATACCGACTTGGTCAGCCATAATTAGCACCCCATTAAATGTCAACCTGGGACGCTAATACTAGTTTTGAAATTAGATAGGACAATCGATTTAAAGCAATTTTAATTTTTCTATTCATTGTTTACTTAGAATTTATAAAGGAAAGATAATTATTAGTCTAAATATTAAACAATATGTAACACTACAATTTTCCAAACAAAAAATTTGCAACCACCTTCTTGACTTTGGTAAATAATATTAATATTAAACACTTACATCATGTTTACCAAATGTTACAAATGACGTTTCATAATATTTAAATTTCAGGACACTTTAACAGGACGTTGTGTCAGCTGTAGAGCGATAGGATGTACGAACCAAATTTTGATATTTATATTGCCTATGTTTTTTATGTATCAAACTTTTCGGTCCTAGTGTCACTGATGAGGAATTAATTTCCGAAATTTGCACATCTGGCACATCAAAACTTAACTGGTATTTGTATTATATATTCAACTGGTATTTGTATTATATATTTACTACCCCTGAGCGGGTACCGCTGCTGGTGGAGTTAAACTCCCCGAGGGTATCCATAACTCAGTAGGCAGTACTTTGTACTGTCAGAAAATGTACCATTTAAAACAAATTTCAGTCGTCTAAAATTTGAAATTAATTTAAAACTAAGGGTTGTTCCCTCATGCAAAGCATTCCTTAGCTGGATTTGGATTTATATAATTTTGAAACTTTAGATTCATTATTTTCAACTGTTTGGCTTATATATTTTTTATGTATCAAACTTTTCGGTCCTAGTGTCACTAAGGAAATAATTTCCGAAATGTGCACATCTGGCACATCAAAATTTAACTGGTATTTGTATTATATATTTATCACACTTTTTTACAATCAAAAACACCATAAAGACTCATATTTAAACATCAAATTTGAAGTAATTGATACTTGTATTTATTGTTATAAAAATTGAAAAAGAATGTGTGCTGTCGCGATCTCCGGAATTCTCGGTTGGGTGGTTTCCTATTCTCCAGTTACGTTTTAGATTTACTTCCGGATCAGACAACGTGGTCTTTGTGACATTTATCATGAGAAAGTCTCCAGAAATGAAATTATATATCGTTTTTTTTGATTCCAGAAAGGTTCACATTAGTGTAAGTAAATCAATATTAATGCGGATGTTGCGTTTGTCACATTGTTATAGTCCTATTTGTTAATTACATGTGTATAGTATTTTTAAGTTACGATTTGCACTCACGGTAGTTTGTATCTATGGAAGGCGCACTTCATTAAATGAAGTTTTTTGTTCTTGTTATATTATTTTTAAGTAACATTGTCCAAAGTCCGAATTACAGAAATATTTTGTTTGACTATGTGCTCACTCATGTATGTATACAATAGAGTGTTTTTTGTGTGATTTTAAGTGTAATGAAGTCAAATTGTTGTGCTGGGAGATTTGTATGTTAGCCTGTGTGAGGTTGGCCAACCATTGTATTGCAAGGTGAGAGAGGTTTATGTTTGTTTGTATGTGAGATATTATGAGTAATGTAACCCTTGTTTGTATATTTTAGTTTTAACCTTTATTTCATTTGACTAAAACTAATAACAGATAGTTCTGGCTTGGAGTTTTGAATTATCAAGATTTAAATCAGGGTAAACACAGTCTGGGACTGCATAGTAAAAAACTAATCAGCCAAGAGGTATCATCACATCCGGAAAGAACTAGATGCCAAGGAACTGGGTTCAACAGAATTCCATACATATATTAAACTTCAACTGGGTTGAAGAAAGGACAGTATTATAAGCCAGAAAGTGATGGAGTGAATTTCGAACAATTATTCCTTGAAGTGCTTGAAGTGGTGACAGATTTCCAGAACAGCATACAGGTAGCAGAAAGGAACATTAACATTATAATATGAAGTGTGACTATAGAGTTGACATACAGTAAAGCTCAAGTGGATATGTGAATTTCCACCCGCCACGGTGTTTTTTTTATCCGCAGCAGTTAAATTCGCGGTGGATGCCGGTGGAAATTTTCTGTCCACCGCGATTGGCGGTTGAAGGTTTTGCCGGTGGAAATCTCATGGTATGGTAGTCCACCGGATCGTCCACCGCGACCATCAGTTTTGAGGATTGAATATGTGTAATCGAAATTTGCAAACCTAATCGAAATTTGCAAACCGTTATCGGATCTTAATTAGTAGTTGTATCAGGATTCACTTAGGAGAAAATATCGATGCTTGTTTATTTTTTACTTAGTTTTTGTATGCCGTTTAATAGAATATTATAAAGTAAAATATATAAATAAAACATCAAATTAAAACAGCTTTGTTATTTTTATCTGTTAAAATACAAATTCAAGAAATAAATCCAAAGCTTCTGAAACCACATCAATTTTGATCTGGAAACTTCATGTCAATTCCAAGTCACGTAGACAGGTAACAACAAGCTTAACCCGAAAATTTAGTCGAGTGATGAAACAGCAAAACTACTTCTTATAATAGAGAGAGGGAAAGTAAACTGTCCTGATAATTGACCTCTCTCTCTCTCTCTCTCTCTCTCTCTCTCTCTCTCTCTCTCTCTCTCTCACACACACACACACACACACACTGAATAGCCAAGTTTTGTTGTACGTGTATATTCTGAAAGATTGGCGTTTTTAAGTTTTTTTTTCATTGAAAATTTCTACATTTTAATTTTTGAAAAAAATATATGCATTGTATTCAAACTCTTCACTGAAAATAATAAAGATCTAGATTGGTAGAAAATGTTACAAACACGCGATCTCGTGTCGGTTCCCGGCGATCTAAAAATAGGATGGTGTAAAACAAAACGGTTATTTAAAACCCTCCATAAAGCAAAGTACTTCTCGCATCCCAAACAATAAGTTTTTCTGTGTATAAAGTACTACTTGTCCCGTTTCAATTTGCTACCTGGTCACGACTGCAGACATGATTGAAGACGAACACGTGAAAATCTCTCAAGGTGTGATGAGAAGCATATTACAGGTGATTAAAAATAAGATCCTACTAATTAGCGTTTCCGTTCCCGACCTTATCATTGTTAATTAGTTAATTAGTTTGTCGGTAACATTTGATCGTAATCACTGTCCACTGTATCACTGTACACTTCATATCTTCCGAGTCCAAAATTATTGGAGAGAAGAAATGGTTTTCACGGGACGGGTTTTATTTTTCACTGAAAAATAATAAAAAAAAAATAAATTAATAAATAAATTTTAATTAAAAAATGAAAGAAAGACAGAAAAACGGGACAGATTCTCGGGCCTCGTGAAAATGATTACCATTTTAATTATAGCTGACCTAGTTGTCAAAACATTTGAAAAGGTTAACTGTCAAAGGCACGTGTAATGAAACTCGTGGTTGTATTTCGCTTGAAGTCGAAACTTATTGTAAAGTCATATACACTAAAAGTAATCAATGAAGAAGATGTTTCACTTCAAATGGTATTTTTTTTTTTTTTTTTTTTTTAATTAGTAAATCTACGATACAGTTCTTCTTAAAACTGGAATTTATTTTTATTTATGGATTAGATTTTGATACACATTCAGTTAGATTGTATTTTTAAAAGTAATATCGTGCTTCAACAATTTAAAAAAATTACGTGGAAAAAACTTTTAAAATCCGTGTTTTTTTAACTTGTCACAGAATTCTTTAATCTCCCAAGTCTTGTGCTTTAATTATTATATAATTTAATTACGGACAATATCGATCAACAACTTAATCAATCATCCATGGAAACATTCGTCGTATGGTCAAATTATTTATGCCTCTAAGTACACATTAAGGATTAAATGTATTTCATTTTCAATAATCATCGCGGTGGAGATTTTTTTCTGCCGGTGGAAGATTTTACTGTCCACCGCGGCAGAAATATTCCTCATCCCTTTTCTCTTCATTCGCGGTGGACCGCGGTGGGTCACGGTGGACCGCGGTGGAAATTTAATCCCCTCTAATCGGCAACCTTGTCCACCGCGGCGGGTGGAAATTCACGAATCCAACTGAGCTGTACTGTATATTATGTGAAATGTTGTATGGACTGAAGATTTACCAGGTAGTATCGAAGTATTTTGCTCAGGTTTGATTATGAATAGTATTTACATATGTAGTCATTAATCACCATTCTAGTCAGGTTTGTTACATATTTACATGTTACAAGTTCATATATGTATGAGTGAGGTCAGAGTCATTTTTGTAAAATGTCACATGATCAAACCGAACAAGTTGAATCTCAGGTTAAAGGTCGTTTGAAAGTATTGGCAGAAGCTGGTCAAGCCTTGTATGAAGAAAATTATCAGAAACTAAAATCCAACTTTGATAAAGCTTGGTCATTGATAGAAACAGTCCCTGAAAAAATTAAACAATGTTTTGATAATTTGGTTACACTCAAAAATTTAGACCAAGAGCTGTTCGGTTATTCACACAAATATTTGTTAGCTTCAGATGAATTACTTTCATTTTTAACACGAACATCTACACGTGAAAGTTTTGCAGCTTGCGATGAGCATGTACAAGAGTATGGTCGTGGTCGAGAGGTTATGGATCAGTTGCATAAACAAATCAAAGATCTGCATATGAGCTGTATGGAAACGTTTTCGACTAGTAGTCTTTTGTCACAAAGAACGAGATCTAGAGCACTAGCTAGTTTACGTGCGATATCAGAAACTCAGAAACAGCGTATTAAAGTCGAAGTTCAACGCGCTTCTCTGAAATTTGTCCAAAAGGAAACTGAGCTACAAAAACAGATAACTGACTTACAAGCTCAATTAAATTTGCTCGTTGAACAACGTAAAGTAGCTATAGCAGAGGTAGAGTTAAAAATAGAGCAGAAAATCTGTCTCCTAAAAATTCTATGCTTTCTTTGTTAAATGACTTACCGCCTCATCAGGTTAAGGAAGAACGCATCACAAGCTATATTGATGAACAATATGCTCATTCGGGAATTAACGCAGATGATAATTTAGATAGCGATAGTCAGATTGAACGTCAAACAGAACAGCAAGTTCAACTTAACCCAAATGTACCCAGTTATTTTCCCTCAGTTTTACCTGAAAATAACTATAATCAGTCATCTGTAATTAACAATGTAACTCAATTTTTATTAAAGAAAGATTTGCTTCTCTCTAGATTTTCTAATTATGATGATAAACCAGAAAGTTATGCTTGCTGGAAGTCCAGTTTTAGAGCAATTACAACAGAGCTAGCAGTGTCTCCATTTGAGGAGATAGATTTATTGATAAAGTGGTTGGGCCCCCAGTCTGCAAAATTTGCGCTGAGTATTAGGGTTGCTAATCTAATGATCCTAAGAAAGGATTGGAAAAAATTTGGGAACGATTGGAAGATAAATATGGTTGCCCAGAACTTGTAGAAACAGCTTTAAAATCAAAACTTCAGAATTTTCCCAAGTTGACTTTGAAGGATTCTAAGAAGCTGTTTGAACTTTCAGATGTTTTATCAGAAATTAAATGCATATAGGTAAATTCTAAGTATACTACTATGTTGGGATATTATGATTCTTCTTCTGGAATCATTCCCATTATTAACAAATTACCATATAATCTGCAAGAAAAATGGACAACACAGGCAGCAAATTATAAAATGAAGCATGGTGTTTCATATCCCCCTTTTCATTTTTAGTAAGTTTTGTTCAGGAAATGAGTAAGATACGAAATAATCCGGGATTCAAGTATGAATCTAGTGCACCTAGACAAAGAGGAGTTGGTCAAGTAGGTACTTTTGGTGCAGGTTAAGAAAACTGGAATGGTGTCCCAAGGTGGTTCAAAGATAGTTTTGTGTCCTATACATAAGTCTTCCAAGCATCGTTTAGAGCAATGTTTTGCCTTTAAAGGAAAGAGCTTTTCAGAACGTAGGAAAATCTTAAAGAAACTTAATATATGTTTCCGTTGTTGTGAGTCAAAATCACATATGTCTAGAGACTGTACAGTTAGACTTAAGTGTAATGTTTGTCAAAGTGATACACATCACACTGCTATACATATTGTTGATTCTGATCAGTCTCGATTTGATAGCAAGTTACCAAAGCAGAGTCAGCATGGCGGGAAGAAGCTAGTTAACAATGGTGATAGTGTTACTCCAGTTTGTGATAAAGATAAACCTAATGAAGACCGTTTAAACAGTATTTGTACTCAGATTTGTAATAGTAAGTTCAAAGGCAAGTCATGTGCCAAAATTGTGTTGGTCAAAGTTTTTCCAGAAACTGACCCGAGAAGATCACTCCAGTTATATGCCATTATAGATGATCAAAGCAATAGGTGTCTTGCTAAACCCGAGTTCTTTAACTTTTTTGATGTAGATTCTTCTAGTACCACACCAGAGGTGGCTGATAACTGTACACATCTGAAATGCTTAGTTCCTTGTATTCCTCCTATTGACAATGACGCACCCATCCTGTTATTGATAGGCCGTGATCTCCCAAAAGCTCATCATGTCTTAGATCAAAAGATCGGAGTTACTTCCCCGTTTGCTCAGAAACTACATTTAGGTTGGGTGTTAGTAGGGGAATCCTGTCTCAACAAAGTCCATGCACCAGACAGTGTTTTAGTTAACAGATAATATGTGTTACCTAGTGGCCAAACATCTATTTTCTCTCCATGTGATAGTGCCTTTCTAGTTCAGGAACAGTCTGCCCAAGCTTGTCAAACATTATCTTGTTCGAACTTCAAAGCAATTGTACAGAATAAGTGATTTGTTTGAACGTACACCAGATAATAATAAACCTGGTTTATCCACTGATGATAGAGAGTTTATGGAGAGTATGTCTGGAAGTTTTACCAAAGACAGTTCCAATCAGTGGTCAGCTCCATTGCCCTTTCGTAGCTACAGAAGTCGGTTACTAAACAATCACAATATGGCCTTACATAGAGCATTAATACTTGATCGGTCTCTCAGTAAAGATCCAGTGAAATCTTGGCATTTCTATACATTCATGAATGGAATTTTAAAGAATAAGTTTGCAGAAATAGCACCACCATTATTGGAGGAAGAAAAGTTGTGGTATCCCCCTATTTTCAGCGTTTATAATGACAAAAAGCCTGGTAAAGTCAGGGTGGTGTTCGATTCATCGGCTAAATTTAAAGGAGTATCTCTAAATGATGTTCTTCTTACAGGTCCAGATTTGACTAATAATCTCATTGGTGTCTTAATGCGTTTTCGTAAAGAAAAAATTGCAATAACTGCAGACATACAGCAAATGTTTTTCTGCTTCTCAGCTGAAGAAAAACACAGGAACTTTCTTAGATTCTTATGGCATGAAAATAATGATCCAACTAAGCCATTGGTCGAATATCGTATGTGTAGATATGTCTTTGGTATTGCATCTTCACCGGCTATAACAACAATAGGCTTGAGGAAGTCGGTCGATAGTCCTGATATCAATGACGATGTTAAATATTTCGTCAGGAGAAATTTTTATGTTGATGTGTTAACATCAGTTCCGTCAGTAGAAGAAGCAGTTAGATTGTTGAGTAGTACTCAGTCAGCTCTGCTTGATGGTGGTTGTTTCCGTTTACATAAGGTCTGTTCTAATAGTCCAGAAGTCATTCAGTCTTTTCCTGTTCAGGATAGGTCAGGTGATTTGAAGGAGATTGATTTAAGTATGGAGGAGGTCCCATTGCAGCGTAGATTAGGTATATCATGGAACCTACAACTAGACACATTTACGTTCCAGGTCAATTTAGGCGATAAATTCTTTAGTAAGCGCGGAGTTCTATCAACTCTCCATACCATTTTTGATCCGTTAGGATTTGTTTCCCCAGATATACTCAAGGGGAGATTATTATTTAGGAGTATGGTGGATACAGCATCTGGTTGGGATGATTTGCTACCCTTTGAATTAAGTCGACAGTGGGATCAATGGAGAAGTTATCTTTATGATATTTCCGACCTTAAAATTATGCGGACTATGTTCCATTTTCGGTTGTAAATAGTCCAAGACGAGAGGTGCATGTGTTCTCAGATGCCTCGGAAAAAACGGTATTTGCAGTAGGATATCTCAGTTTTGAATGCAGAAAACGAACCTCAGATTGGTTTTGTTTTGGGAAAGTCAAAATTAGCTCCGAAATCAGGTTATACTGTTCCCAGACTTGAATTATGTGCAGCAGCTCTTGCTTGGGAAATCGCAAATACTGTTACAGATCACTTGGATGTACCTATTGATTATGTTTGTTTCTACACTGACAGCAAAATTGTATTGGGATACATCGGTAACCACTCCAGACGTTTCTATACTTATGTCAGCAACCGAGTGGATAAGATCTGAAAACTTTCAAAATCTAGTCAGTGTAATTATGTACCTACACATTTAAATCCGGCGGACGTTGGAAGCAGAGGAATTTCTGCGAAGGATTTATCCAACTCAGTGTGGTTAAAACCGCCATTGGACGCCTTTCATTGTGCATGCAGTGATGATATTACTTACTCATTAGTAGATCCAGATGATGACTCTGAAATAAGACCAATTGTGACTCTCAAACTTGACACTTTACCAGTGTTTGATATTTCTCGTTATGAGAATATAAGAATCCATTATGAGTATCCATGTAGGATAGGGAAATCTCACCCGAGGGGTTGAATATTTCAGTCAGAGACGAGGCTTGCCGAGGGTGAGATTTCCCTATCCTACATGGTTGAATTCTTTTTCTTCCATTTTAATGTCAATTTTTTGGCTTCAAATATGATTTACATATCCATGGGCGCCATGTTTGAAAAATCTAACTCTGTTATATACTTAATTTTGGTTTATACAAAATGTATAAACTTGAAGAAAAAGTTATTTTTTATAAAATCTGAGTATTAACATTTTTAAACGCATTTAACATTTCTAAATTTCGGAGGTCCGGCTGTCATTTTCTCGCAAGATGACGTCATGTACTCAAAGGATGACATCATGTGATTGTCACGTAACTGTGACGTCAAGTCCATGTGAGATACACATTTCTCACATAGGGGAAAACCCTATCTCACATGAGCAGATATGGTAGAAATATTCTTCTTGGTACCTGGATTATCTTTGCTTCTTCAGATGGCTAAGAAACGGTCATTTCATGTAGACCGGAATGGAATATCAACTGATGAATAAATGTCGTTAATATTGAGTAGCCATCTATTAGAAAGTTTTTGCAGGACGAAGGAACTACATGGGTTTTCAATCCTCCCCATTCCTCTCACTTCGGAGTGTGGGAGAGGATGATTGGTGTGGTTCGACGAATATAAGATTCTTTAATGCTTCAGTCTCCAATGAAACACATGTCTTATGAAGTCTTAGTGACATTTATGGCCGAGGTGTGTGCAAATATTAACTCAAGGCCTTTTATTCCAGTATCATCTGATCCACAAAATCCTGTTGTAAAATCCCTTCAATGTTGCTCACACATAAGGTTGGTCATAATGTTGTTCCTTTTCATAATTTTGATCATAAGGAAATGTATAAATCTCAGTGGAAACATGTACAAATTTTAGCCACTCAGTTTTGGAAACGCTCTAAAGGAGAATATCTACACTTGTTGCAGTCACGTCGCAAATGGCAAAATGAAAAGCCAAATATTCGTGAGAAAGATGTGGTCCTTTTTAAAAGACGATTCGCATCGTATTTGTTGGCCTATTGGAATAATCAAAAAAGTTATGGTTAGTAATGCTGGTAAAGTTCGTAAGGTTCAAGTAACCATAATTCGCAATGATTAGCCAATTACTTACACAAGGTCAATCAGTGAAATTGTTTATTTGTTTTCACCTTGATTATTATGTTTTCATATTTTTGACACTTTGTTTTAGCTGCAGGTTTATGTTAATATTGTTTGATTTACGACATGTTAATTATTGAAATATTTTGTCATTTTTGGAGATTCATTGTGTATCGTGCAATATAGTGATTAAGTCAGGCCGGGAGTGTGCTGTCGCGATCTCCGGAATTCTCGGTTGGGCGGTTTCCTATTCTCCAGTTGTGTTTTAGATTTACTTCCGGATCAGACAACGTGGTCTTTGTGACATTTATCATGAGAAAGTCTCCAGAAATGAAATTATATATCGTTTTTTTATACCAGGAAGGTTCACATTAGTGTAAGTAAATCAATATTAATGCGGATGTTGCGTTTGTCACATTGTTATAGACCTATTTGTTAATTATATAGTATTTTTAAGTTACGATAGTAGTTTGTAGCTATAGAAGGCGCACGTCATTAAACCGAAGTTTTTTGTTCTTGTTATATTAATTTTAAGTTGCATTGTCCAAAGTCCGAATTACAGAAATATTTTGTTTGACTATGTGCTCACTCGTGTATGTATACAATAGAGTGTTTTTTGTGTGATTTTAAGTGTAATGTAGTCAAATTGTTGTGCTGGGAGATTTGTATGTTAGCCTGTGTGAGGTTGGCCAACCATTGTATTGCAAGGTGAGAGAGGTTTATGTTTGTTTGTATGTGAGATATTATGAGTAATGTAACCCTTGTTTGTATATTTTAGTTTTAACCTTTATTTCATTTGACTAAAACTAATAACAGATAGTTCTGGCTTGGAGTTTTGAATTATCATGAATCAAATCAGGGTAAACACAGTCTGGGACTGCACAGAATGGTATATCTTTTATTAATGAAATGGTTTTGAGAATTGTATAATAAACTTCAAGAAAGATATTCAAGGGGAACAGTTTTATATGCACTAAACCCAATCAGGTTACACGAGTAAATTTAAAAAAAAAAAAGATTGTTGACAGAATGCTCCAATAGGAGGCTTAACGGGTAGTTAGCATCGCCTTACCTTACTTTTACCTCTACAAATATAATAATTTCTGCACCGAACTATGCTGTTGATGTTGTTGTTGTGATGTTGTTTAATGTCGCTTCAACTATCTCTCAGCTACTTGATATTTATCTCAGGTATACGTGTGTTTTGCCAGTATAAATTACGGCTTGTCCTGTACTTTCGCGTACTGGGAATCACTTTTTGGAAAGGAGCTAGCTGACAATCATTGAACTATGGGAAGCCAAATATATCCAGTATAAGTAGTTAAAGTAGTTACTGAATTGGAAGCTCCTTTTGCAATCTCTCTTCTTGCGAAATTTATTCAGCTTTATGAAACCTGGAACGATAATAAGAAAAATGTTTAAAAATTAAAAAAAAAAAAAAAAAAACAGAATATGTGGCATATTTTTATCAAATTGTGTTTTAAAGATACCACACTCTAGATTTCGCAGTTCGCAAATTAACTACGGATCGGTGTGTTAATGAATACTTTGCAGTTCGGATCTTAACTGCTGGATACTTTGAATTCGAAACATAAATATCCATGGATTCTTAAATAAATGCTTTCCAGTTCGGAACAAAATTACTGACGAATGTGATCATAGTGTCGACGAACTTCGAAACTAAACTACTGATTGTTGTGGTAATAAATTTGTTTAATTTGGAACTATTTTTCTGACCGTTGTGTTAATAAATGATTTGCACCTAAGAAATAATAAATACATCGCTTATTTAAAAAAAAAATAAAAAAAAAAAATCTGACGTCTTTTGTTTAACAATCATTTCCCGTATATATATATATATATATATATATATATATATATATATATATATATATATATATATATATATATATATATATATATAAAATATATATATATATATATATATAAACATTATTTTTTCTGTTTTCATTACTTTTTACCATCATGTTTGTCTGCACTTGTTGCCTGAAACAATTATTTTGAGATTTAAAAAACTTGCCGGAAATTCTAAATTTGAAGAAACAAAGATGCTATATGCTTAGTCTACTATACTCTTTAATTTAATAATGAAATAACAAAAAAATTGGTAAAAAAATTTACTTCCCTTTATTATTTCAAACGTCTCGTTACAGTCATTAAATAACACGATCTTATTTTTGTAAAAAAATCATTGTTTTCGTCGTTTGTTTTAAAGGAATGACTCGTTTATTGAGTAGAATGCTAGAAGGTGCTCAATCATTTTAGAAATGTTCGCCTTTGTATAGATAAGAATCTTAATAAAGAAACATACCAGTCCCTGTCCAAACCACACTCCATAAAACAAAGTAAAGACTTTAAAAGCTGGCAAAATTAGTTATACACGTGAACTTTCATCAAGAAAATGAGGACGTGTGCTCCGGAAGGGTATACGTAAGCACCTCCTGTCTAGTAAGCTCACTTGGACAAGGACTGGTATGTTTGTTTGGATAGATGGAATTCATATATTCTCCAACTTTGCGTTTATGTAAGAGATAGGACATCATCTATATATCTGTATGTATAGTTGAATGATTTAGCGACAGTCTTTTTTCCAGATTTGATCAAGTTTTGTAAAAATGCTGATTCATATGAATAAAGAAACAAATCAGCAAACAAGGGAAACATTTTGGGCCGAATGGTATAGCGTTATTTGTTGAAAAGTTATATTGCCAAACACAAAAAATATGTTGTTTATCAAAAACATTTTGTTCATGGTATCTTCAGTATATTTTTGTTTACATTCTGTATCGTGTTTTACAAAATAACCAGAATCCCTGTTGAACACTAGATATTTATGTCTTTGTTTACCGTTTTTGTAAAAGAATGACAAGTGAATGATTTGTTTTAGACGTTTTTTTCAATTTAGAATGAGGGACAGTGATGTAAAGGATAGAAAAATCAAAAGTTTTTTTTTATACTTTTTACCGAAGATACAGTATTAGAAACAAGATGGTCAAGTAGTTCTTTGGTTGATGCCAGATGTAGAATATACTTTTTCTAAATAAGTCTGAAGGCCATCTTTGACCCTAACTCTTACTTGGATGTACAGCACCACCAATACTTTATCTCAAAATATAACGTATTCTTATGCAAATATTTTGTAAACAGTCACTGTATCCCAACTTATACTTGATATATTTGACTTACCGTAGTCCTTTGTTCCTTTCATTCTCAAAACTGACTTGCACTTGACGGGTGTAGCTAGCTAGACAGGAGGTGCGTACCATTCCGGATGCACCCAGCCTCACTTCTATGATGAAAGTTCATGTGCCAGTTTGCAAGGTTTTTTCTTTGTTTTTTGGATTGTGATATAGATAAGGACTGGTATGTTTGTTTTATTTTATATCCAACAATCTTTACAAAATATGGCGTTGAATATCATTTCATTGAGGAATTTACTATGCTTTTCAGTACGCTTTACATTGATTCAGCAATAGTTTGCTCTATCAGCGAGTTCTATCATTTAAGCGAAGGTCTGATAATACTTTCGTCACCACGGTTATAATTTAAGAGAAATTGATCATAGTTTTGTCAAACCAACTCCTGGGTACGTTTCTAATTCAGAGAAAGTGAGAGGTCGGGTTTTTTGACTACTTACTCAGCCAACCTTGGCATATTTTACAAAATGATTGGTAATACAGTAATGAAATATACGTATGTATTGGACGTATCAGACTCTGACATTTCACTAGATGAACCAGGTAAGCAATTTGTTATATATTCCACGGCTTACCAGGAAAGATGTAATAAGGTGGTACATGTAAATGACTGCCAACTGCATTTCCTCCATTAATGATGGTGATTGTAACAGACGTTTTGGAAGCAAAGGCTTGTGGTTTGATGGCTTTATCACATACAATTCTTGGTGGAGAATGTTCAGTGCTGATACGTTTAATTTATTTATACAAATAATTCATATCATTCCTTAACATAAAATTTGTTTATAACTTTAATAGTAATCAAGATATCATTATTTTAAGGTGAAAAAACAAATTGCTTCTAGCGTATGACATTGTCAAATATAACTATAGTACAATGTAAAATTGCCAAAATTGATTTAAATCAAGTTTAAATTATGTTAACGAATCAGTATGAAACTAAAGTCAAACATATATTTCCTTCCTTGTCTGTTTGTTAATTATTTAAAGACATTTAAATTATACATGTGTTTTATTTTACAAATACTTGTAATTCGTTTTTAAATTGATCAGTTTTATCATCTGTTGCAATAAATTAAAATGTTATCTTATATGTCTTATCAATTTTTACACTGCTGAAAATTAAAATAAATGAGGACAAGCTAAAATAATGGTTTAAATCATTATTATTTGCTAATATCGCTATTTGTTCTCAGTCAACCTGCATACTGAAACAGTTTTAACTGTTTTAAATATTGTTCTGGTAACGTAAAAGCTTGACTGATATTTTTGGATTATGAAATAAAACAAACCCACCAGTCCTTGTCCATATAACAATCCCAAAAACAAAGTAAAAACTTTGCAAACTGGCAAAATATGTTATACACGTGAACTTCCATCAAGGAAGTGAGGCCGGGTGCTCTAGAAGGATAAGCATCTCCTGTCTAGCTAGCTACACCCGTCACGTGCAAGTCAACTCCGAGAATGAAAGGAACAAAGAACTATGGTAAGTCAAATATATCCAGTATAAGTTGGGATACAGTGACTACATACTTATTAACAATATTGTGATGACGGCCATAAAATTTTTTAAGGGCCCTGATCGGCCTAGGCTTGCAATATCCTTGCGTCAACAATTTAATTCTAAGTAATTTGCTTCGCTGCAGAAAGTTCCCATAGTGGGAACAGGCTCTACCGTACCGTATTAACTGTGAAACATATACACCATACACAGGAGAAGCAGGGATATTACTGCAAAGAAACGGAAATTTGACAATAGAAAAATTGAAGTCATCACGTTGTCGTACAGCTTCAGATGTAACCTTTCATGGATGTCATAATTGAGGTATAAGTCCAAATATGAAGCAGAACATGGAGAATCTGCCCTGTCTTCTATTTCAAGCTCACTTAGATAGATGACATTCACATATTCTAAAAATTTTGGATTATTTAGAGAAAGAACGTCATCTATATATCTGTATGTGTAATTGAATGATTAAGCGACAGTCTTTTCTCCAGATTTGACAAGGTTCTGTAAAAATTCTGATTCATATGATTAAAGAAACAAATCAGCAAGCAAAGGTGCACAGTTTGTGCCCATTGCTATACCGATTGTTTGTTGAAAGATAATATTGCCAAACACAACAAATATGTTGTCTATCAAAAACTCTAACATTTTGTTGATTGTATTTTCAGTATATTTTTGTTTACAGTCTGTATGGTGTTTCACAAAATAACCAGAATCCCTGTTGAGCACTAGATATTTATATCTTGGTTTACCGTTTTTGTAAAAGAATGAAAAGTGAATGATTTGTTTTAGACGTTCTTTCAATTTAGCATGAGGGATAGTGGTGTACAGGGTAGAAAAATCAAAAGTTTTTATACTTTTTACCGAAGATAGAGTATTAGAAACACAATGGTCAAGTAATTATTTAGAGTTTTTGAGAATCCACATTTGGTTGATGCCAGATGTAGAATAGACTTTATCTGAATAAGTCTGAAGGCCATCTTTGACGACTGTCAAAAATTGTGTTAGAATTACTGATAATAATTTGGTTGTACATTTAGAGGAACCTGCTATATATCTTTCATTGTATGGATTTGTGTGAAGTTTTGGAATCCAATACAGGTAAGGCAGGTCAAGTTCTTCCTGTTTTAAATTGATACCAAAAGACTCAAGGACTCCCCTATGATTGGAAGAACTTCATCTTTGGTAAAATTTGTTTTGGTTTAAGTAGGATTCTCCGATATACTTTCTAAACCAAGCTCCTTAATTAGACATTCAACATAGAATTTCTTACAAACGAAAAAGGATTTTCACATCTTGACGGCTAAATTATTTCAAATTTGTAACAAACGGAACAGGTCACTTTATGCTCGCTTGTGAAGAGAACTGTGTTGTAATTGGAAGAGGGGTCTGAATATGAAATCTAAATTAAGGTGAGCAAAAGGGAATAAACTGCAATGTTAATGCATAGTTTAAAAAAACAATACTTTTTTCACTTCTGCTTTTATGATTGATAAAAATATTATTATACTTTATAGCTGTCCATTACTATATAATATACTTTTATAACTAATTAAACCCAACAGTTGAGTTTTAACCTCAAACATTCTATAACTGTATTCTACTATGCTCCGATCAATTGAAAAAAAAACATTACTTAGAAACAATAAAGCCATTTTTGAAAAATTCAAGTCAGTGGGATGTTACAATATCTTACCAAAAAACATTCAAAAATTTAAAACTTTAATGTTCGCGAAAAATGATGACGTCATTAAATTATGTTCAGACGTGGTTCCATGATTTATTAAAGGGACATATAGAGATTTAACTATTTTAAGGGAAAGAAAATTTCGCTTAGACCTGCTTTTATGCTATGTGAATAGCTTTGAAAAATGTGTATCAAGAAATTCTAAAGAAATACTCATGAAAAACTAAAAGAAATTTAGGGGTTAGCACCGGAAGTCAACTACGTCGCACTAAATCCGCTACTGCTGTTTGTTTTCAAAATCACGTAAGGAATATTTTCCGAAACCGAATATTTTGCCAATGTGTTTTTCAACATCAAACAAGTGATACTGTAATGGAGAACTGTTCATTCCAATTGATGTGAATTCTTGTTTTTTATGATGGAGCACATTGACCAAGTGGTTAGGGCGTAGGTCCACAATTAGTGTTACCGATGTTGGCTTAACTTCGGTAGACAGCAAGGGGGAAGAAATTTTTCTTGTAGTTGACCTTCAGTGATTGGATCGATTGAAGCACAATGAACTAAGTGTCAAATGATATTTTTCTGCGATAGAGTGGGCGAGTGAACCAGCATTCGAAAGATGGGTATACAAAAAGATTATAGGAAATTTCCATTAATTTACGCTCACATAAATGTGTGTTTAGATTTATTCTTGAGGAACAATGAATGATGTTGTCATATAGCCTTCAGTTTTTTATTGTGACCTTAGGGACATGGCTACTTGTCATACTTATTTACAACCTCAAAAAAGTCTTGAATTTATAAGATAATTTGACAAATAACCACAAAAATCATTATCGCATTAATGTTTTACGTAAACGATTCCAAAAGGGTTTAATATAATCGTGTTTTGCATATATAATCGTGTTTTGGCATAAGTCATGTGTTACCATCTTTTTTTAAAATTGAAAATATTTTTATACTACTGACTGTAAATTTAGTAGGATTAAATAACTAGTATTTCTATTTTTTGTAAATTTATATTCTTCGATTAAAATAGTGAGTTAATATTCAACAACCAGAAAGGTTTTATGTTTGTTTTTGCTGGAGTAAACAATTTTTTTTTTTTTTTTTTTTTTTTTTTTTTTTTTTTTTTTTTGTAATTTTTTATATTTAGGAAAGAAATTAATTTAGAGAGACATATAACAGTGATAAATATGGAAAATTAGGCAATAAAAATGTATTTTGTAATGTTTAAATACTTATATAATAAATAGAAAACAAATCTAAAGTAATCATAATAGTGTCTTTATTTTGCATATGCAACATTAAAGTAAAGATATTGTATTTTGAAAATATAAAACTGCTGTGTGACTTTAACTTTAATAAAACATATTAATAGACTGTCAAATAACCAGTGAACCAGAAACACCAACATAATAAACCAATCCATGTTTTAAGAGACCGAGAAACACACACCTTTGTTTATTGACTCGTCTATATTTTACTTATAATTCATAAATACACCAAATGTTTTGAAAAGAATAACGTAAAAAATATGAGTTCATAACGGTTTTTTTTCTAGAGTGTTAAATGTATTTTCATAAATAATTTTTCTATATCATACTTTATAATACTTAATTATAAATGATTAAAATATAACACCTATCTTTGTTAGTTATTATAACATTATATATCATGTTTCTATTATAATTATATTCTACAAATATCTCTTTAATAAATCGCAGAAAATCATGAAGTTGAATACATCTATCAAGTTGAGAGATTGCTAAAGAGGATACCATACAATGGTTACCTGTCTATTATGAAATGATGTATAAAGTTTATTTAGAGAGTTGCTCACATATTCCCTGCGGAGAAAGAAAAGAAAAAATTACATAAGAATAAACCAATGTTTATGTACCTGCGAGAATGTCGTGTCGAATTTTGAACATTCATCGTTTTAATTCTTATGGATAGAACTTAAATTAAATTTTTAATGCCCAAAACCCCCTTCTAAAACACATTGGACTTTATTCCTTAAATCTAACTAATAGGATGATATGCCTAATAAGAATTAAAAAACAGTTTTGATAGCATAATTACATGTTTTTTATAGACTCTATTCCTTGGTCAATTATCAATCAGAAATAAAGCTTTTGACTTTTAAAAACATTAAGAATCAGTCAAATAGTTGGTTACACCCCGAACAGTTCTGTAGACATAATGTAAACACTTTAATACTGCATGTTTTTAATTTTTTAAAGAATAATTAAATTTCAAATGTAAAATAATAATGTTATATCACGAAATTATTTGACCAAAAGTCACACTCTGTAAAAATCAAGAATATATATGACATATCTCATTGAACTTTTGCTTGAGGGATTGTTTAGTTTGTTGCGAATTCAGACTAATTTTTCAGAATAAATATATAGATCGATAATTTAAAATAAATATAACAAAGAAATAGAGAAGTTATATAATATCAGTATATACCTCAGTTGATTTTGATGGCATTGTTCGTGTGCTATAGCCCCTAGAAAATCAGTGTATATCTGTATAGATACTGTCAGACCAGTATAATCCTCAATAGATTTTGATGGCCATTGTTAGTGTGCAATAGCTCCTAGGTAATCAGTGTATATCTGTTTAGATACTGTCAGACCAGTATATACCTCAGTAGATTCTGATGGCCATTGTAAGTGTGCTTAAGCTGATAGAAAATCGTGTATATCTGTATAGATACTGTCAGACCAGTATAATCCTCAGTTGATTTTAATGGTCATTGTACGTGTGCAATAGCTCCTAGATAATCAGTGTATATCTGTATAGATACTGTCAGACCAGTATAATCCTCAATAGATTTTGATGGCCATTGTTAGTGTGCAATAGCTCCTAGAGAATCGGTATATATCTGTTTCGATACTGTCAGACCGGTATAATTCTCAATAGAGTTTGATGGCCATTGTTCGTGTGCTACAAATATATAACAAATACCTGCTAAATTTTGATGTGCCATATTTGCACATTTCGGAAAATCAGTCCTCATCAGTGACACCAAGGGCCGAAAAGTTTGATAGATAAAAAAAATGAGCCAAAAAGTTGAAAAATGATTAATCTTAAGTTCCAAAATTATATAATTGATAGAAAATCAGTGTATATCTGTATAGATAGAGGTCAGCCAAGTATAGGATTATATAGAAACTATCAGCCCAGCCCAGTATAAGTCTTGACACAGCTTGAGAACAGTTTTTATTTTATAACTCACAATTGCAAGTTTATTGATTATAGACCTCTCATTCATTACTAAACATTCAGTATCACTCTTTATTAGTTTTAAAAGGCCTTAACAAACTTTAGGCTCATTGGAATGAAATAGCAGTTGCTTCCTGGTTGTTATAAAACATTCAGTAAATCATATCAGAGCATTCCGTATATAAATTTAATTGAATTTTAGTACCACATGAATAAATCAAACAAATTACCTAAAAAAACCTCGGTAGGTCATGTGAATTCGGGAATTTCCCAAAGTGTGGTATCTACCTGACAATTGATATGTAATCTGTATAAGCATGGAGAACATATCTGTGATGATATGAAATAAACTTTATAGATTTGTCTTATTGTCAGAAGACGGAGGTTAGAATTAATGAATTTTATTAGTTATGATACAATTATTAAAATTCATAATCAAGTTATTTTATATCCAGTGGAAATCAAGTACAAGAGTTATCACTTCCAGGAACCGACCTGGGTATCCTTAATATTTTTTTAAATTCTTTGAGAAGACTTTAACAAAAACGTGGCGTCTTGGCATTGGAATGAAATAACATTCTATCTTGTTTTGTTTTAACAATTTGAATAAAATAATTGCGGAACATTACTTATATAAACAAATCTACAGTTTATACCACGTGACACAAATAAATTAAACATATCTGCTGCAGGTCATGTGATTCGTGGAAGTTTCCAAATTATTGTTTCTACCTGACAGTTAGTATTTAATCTGTATAAATATGGAGTAAGTTCTTATCAGGAGTCTAAATTAAGTAATTTGATTCATTATAAGGCAGTTCTTTGTCGTCATTCATTGCACAGCATATCAAGTGGAAGTCGGGCTGAAGGATTGTCACTACCAGGAAGTGACATGGATTACATGTTTATTTGGAAAGGCATATCTGTAATGTGCTCAAACAATGTTTCTATACATGAAAATGGTATCATTATGAATACAACCGATATCACACCAGGATTTGTTCGACTTTGTTGTCATGAAAATTTTAGCAACTTTAGGATATTCTCCTCGGCACTGACTGAAAAAAGATGGTCTTGTTTTGTCTAGTTTATTTTTTCGTGACGAAGTTGTTTAACTATTTCAGGTGATAAATCTAAGTGCAATAGGCCATGAACCCTGTTTTACATTAACGTTAGGTTATAAGAAAGAAGATGATATATTGTTTTTTTCTCTTGCGAGACCTGGCCTGTAGTAGCATTTAAATGGATTGATAGATACAGAAATAACAACTGGCCATCACGTGATTTGATTACAGAAATCGTACATGTCTTATTGCACCCATAGGAAATCCACACTCACAAGAAAGCCACATGCAATGGCAAATATCTTTTATAACTGCGAAGAAAAAACTTGTTCTTTGGATGAACCATACCCAGTTACTTTGCTATGGTTTGTTGAAACTGTATCTTAAACAGGTAATCATGTTAAACGACTTACTTTGTTCGTATTTTCTCAAAACCAGTGTTTTTATTTGCATTAAAGCAGAAAGTATTATCTAGAACAAAGAAAGGTTCCCCGATTATTTTGGAGCATGTTTTTGGAGGTTAATCAAATGGGTAAGAGATGAATACTGTCCGACCTACTTCATCAGGGACAATAATATGTTCGAGGGGGAGATGTTTAGTGATAAAGGTAGAATATTATTAAGATATTTCAGTGAACTTTATCATGAAGGAATGTATCGTGTATTGCGCATCCCTTATTTATTAAGGTTACACATTTCTTCAATGAATAGGCCAGTTCTTACTGAGATTTGTTAAAAACTTGGTTTATGTTGAGCTTTTACAGACTTCGACTTCAACAAATAACACTGAAAAAGTGATACTCACAATCAGTTATCAAAAATCAATTCAACACTTTGTACAGATTTTGTATAGACAAATAGTCACAAATAAATCTAATAAGATAATTTACAAACAATTGAAAGAATTAAAATCCTACATTTTATAACTGTTTGTACAATGACAAATGTACTAGGATGTTACTAATTGCCACGTTATGTTATCTGAACAGTCAATATAAGGAAAGTGTAACAATTGTTAAAAAATTCCGAAAAATTTGTAATTCTATACTTTTTATTATGGAGATTTTTATTTTAGAATTAACAATAAACAAGCTTATACTGTGGAATATGTGTTAAAGGATTGACTCTTAATCAGAAGTTGGTATATAATATTTATGCCCGAAGTTATTGTTGAAGAGTTGACTGTAAGTTCTATCCATCAGAAATAGAACGAGAAGTTGCTCAACATTTTGAACGTAACCTTATTGCATATATAATCCCTGGGTGTATTCTAATGTGATACTGTTTCTTTCATATGGATAGTTTGGAAAATATGAGCAACGCTTTGAGTGAACTATATAGCGGTTGAAGATACAAAAGTATTCTACAAACCAGAATCTCCGTTTGCAATGTCTCTTCTCAATAGATGTATTAAACTTTATAAATCTTATCAAAATAATCAAAAAGATGGTTAAAAATCAAACGCTGTCAACAATTTTATAAAAAATTATTGAAGTATGCTATTATTGCAATATTGAAAATACCATTATGAAAAAAATCACACAGTCTAGATTTTTATATCTACAAAAACTTGTGGATTTGTTTTTAAACACTTTGAAGCTAAATAACTAAAGGTTGTCTTTTTTAAAGGTTTGCACTCTGGAACTAATCACTGATATATGTTATAATGGATATTATTAACTTTGGAACATTTCTAGTGGTTGTTGTTTTTATAAATACTTAGTACTTTGGAAATTAACTACTAGTTGCTGTATTAAGGAAGACTTTGCACTTGAAAACTTAACTTATTATGGATGTATAAATCAATATTTCGCATATGGGAAATCAACTACTGGTGGATGTGTTAATGAATTATTCTTATTTTGGAATGTAACTAAAGGTGCATATATTAATGAATAATTTGTACCTAATAACATAACTACTGGCGGAAATCTTAATGAATTTTCGCACTTTGGTACTTAACCACTGGTATATGTGTTAATGGATTCTTTTCTCTTTGTAACTTAAGTACTGATGGATGTGTTGATGAATAATTTCTTAACTACTGGCAGGTGTGTTATTGAATTTTGCACTTTGGTACTAAATTATTGGTGGATGTGTAAATGAATTCTTTTCACCGTAAAACATAGCTACTTATGAATGTGTTAATGAATTCTTCGCACTTTGGTACTTAACTATTGGTGGATGTGTTGATGAATTCTTTTCACTTAAGAACTAAGCTACTGATGGGTGTGTTGATGAATTCTTCGCAGTTAGGTACTTAATTATTGATGGATGTGTTGATGAATTCTTTTCACTTTAGAACTTAGCTACTGATGGATGTGTTAATTAATTATTTGCAATTTGAAACTAAAGTATTGGTGGATGTGTTAATGAATAATTTTAACTTATAATTAAAAAGTGATATGTGCATAAATAAACACTCAGCACTTTTAAACTTTTCTACTGATGGATATTTAGATAAATTATTTGCACTTGAAAACTTAATAACTGACGGATGTTTCAACGAATACACCGTACTTCGGAACTTCATTACTATTGTATATTCTTATCAATACTTCGAACTGTACTATATAACACAAATACCTTTTAAAATTTTGATGTGCCAGATGTGCACTTTTCGGAAATTCATTCCTCATGAGTGAAATGTCATTATGAAATGTTAAGAATAGTTTTTCTTCGGAAATAAACTTCAAATGGATGGGTTAATAACTACTTTGCTCTTCAGAACTGCACTTCTAATAGATGCGTATTTCGGATCTTAAGTATTGAATAATGTGTTAATGAAATTTTTGCACTACGAAACTGAAACAATCAAAATATATTAATGAATTATTTGAACTTTAAAAATTTACTAGCACAGTCTCAAATATATATATATATATATTTATATATGTGTGTGTGTGTGTGTGTGTGTGTGTGTGTGTGTGTGTGAGGTGGAAAATGCGACCAAACGTACAATACATACCAAACAACTGCAGACTCGTTTTCAAAGTGCAGTCCACACTCGGGACCGCATTTTGAATTTTGTTAAAATGTGTTTGTCATGAGTTTTCTAGTTAAAAAAAACCCCAAAATATTGAATGTCTCAATTTCCACCAAAAAAAAAAAAAAAATTGTGTGTCCGTGCTACACACTTTTTAATCTCGCCCGCGAAAAGCCCTTCTGTCATTCCTTACACAAAAATCCACTGTGCATGTCTGGTCTGATGCAATATGGCGGCAAAAGAGGACTTCGTCTTTAGGACGATTTAACCTGTTAACCAGCTTATACATGGATGATTTAATGATGGAACATTGCGTAAGTGTTGAATTGCTTTAAAACTTTTGATTTATCATGAATTAAGGCTTCGACATGTACTAATCGGTTTGTATCCTTCAATTGTTGATTTTTTAAAGACCCCCCCCCCCCGCCAAATCCGAACCATTCTAGACATTTTGACACAAAATTGTGTTCATAGCGGGAATAAATCAAGATGTCTGTTTGGTTGTTTTTACTATTTTACTTTTTTTGTGTTCTTGAGTTGAAACAAAACTATGATTCCCATATTGAATACATTTCGAGATATCAATTTTGTTGTCTTTAACTTCCTACATTCTTTGGAGAACCCTACGGTACCTCAGTTGGTGCTTGCTTCATATCGGAAGGTCGGGGTTCGAACCGCGGCTGGGTCAGACCACGACCATATTTGAAAGTATGCTATGATTTTTTTTTTCGCCAAGCACCCGGAATTTAGAAATAAAAGTTACTGGTCTTTTGGAGGAGACCTGAAAAATTGATGCCCTGTGTTATCCTCAAGGGTAAAAAAAATTACCACTTCACTTATGGCTTTTGACATTTTGGTATAAGTTAAATATTCGTGACTAGGATTTAAAATTTTTTTTTAATTTATTGTTTTTATTTTCCCAGACCTTAATTACAAAATGGGGAAGGCAAGTGCCAGGGTTGGGGCCCATGGGCTCACTTGTCGGGTAACAACAGGATCAATATTACAATATTTTTCTAGGTTGAAATAGTGTAAACATGTTAGATACTAAATTATCTATAAGTATATTAAAGGTCATAGGGTTTTTCATTGTATATAGTGGATGTGTGTGTGTGCGTGTGGTAAGGATCAAAGGGGCATATAAATGTCCATATAAGTCTGGGTTTTTGTAGATAAAATGTGTGTGTGTGTGTGTGTATGTATGTATGTATGTATGTGTGTGTGAATTAATTGGAAAGAAGAAAATTAGTTGTAGTGTGTGTGTGTGTGTGTGTGTGTGTGTGTGTGTGTGTGTGTGTAACTGACTCATACAAAGGAAAAAAATAACAATAATAGTAATAATAAGAAATAAATTATTACAAATTGATATGATGTTGATCACTTTATTGTATGGATATAGATCAATCTTTAAAGAACAGGTAAAACCATGGAGATCAGGTGGCAAGAAATTCTTGGAAGACATCATTTTTTATAGCAATTCTCTTTTCAAGTTCTAGTGGAGATTTCAGATAAATTTTCCATGTGTTAAGGGCTGGGTGTTTTTGATTAATCCGACATTTATATATAAAAAATCTTGTAGTCATTAATATATAGTTCTGCGGTTTACACTTGTATTTATTTTTTTTTTAATTCCAAAAATTGCAGTTTCTGCATTTATGTCAATAATACGACCAGTTTTCTGGAGGGTAAAGTTTTCAATTTTTAACAAGAAATCATTAATTTTATTGCATAACTGAAAAAGGTGATCAATTTTTTCTGGTACCTCATTACAGAAACAGAGATTACTTTGTTTTATATTAATTTTAAAGAGAAAGTCATTTGTGGAGAGAATTCTATGATTGATCCTATATTGAAACCATTGTAATTTTGTATTTTTTGAGGTAGTATATGGAATGATATATAATTTGTACCAATCCAATTCGCTATCTGTCATAAAATTCCATTTTTCTTGACTTTTGATCATTAAATTATTGTTGGAGGTAAAGATCTTATAAAAATCTTTACTGCCTTTTATACTCTTAAATAATATTCTATATAAATAGGGTATATCTAACTGAAATGGATTGATTGGTTTTATTGCAATCTTCATCTTTTTTATATATAATTCTACTGCTTTTTTTATGCCTAGGTATTCTACAAAATTTATTTTAACATCAGCATATTTATGAAGAAAATCTTCATAGCACAAAATATTTCCATCTTTATTCATTATATCTTTTATAAACAATATGCTGCTGTTTACCCAAGTTTATAAAATACTGGTCTATTGTTTATACGTATATCTTCATTGAACCAAATGTTAATGTCTTTTATTTCATTTATATTTTCAGGTTTCTGTTTTAAGGATAGAAATTTCCAAGCATCAAAAACATGTTTCCAAAAACTGTTCTTTGATTTTTTTGTTTATTTCATCAATGTAATAGGTACCATAATTAAGTATTATTTCAACTTTTGTATAAACAATTTCAAATAATTTCTTATATTTAGATTCGTTTTTTATCAAACGCCTTAACCATGTTACTTTTAAGAACATAATAAAATATTTTAAATCGATCATTTTTAAGTCACCTTTATTGTAATCTTGTGTCATCACTTCTCTTTTAATTCTATCATATTTGGACTGCCAAATAAAGTTGTAACATACATGATTGAGTTACTTTATCATTTCACACGAAGGACCTGGAAGTGCAATAAAGAGAGGATTTAGTTTTGAGATAATTAGTGTTTTTATGACTGTAATTCTTACCAGTGGCGTCAATAAACGTTTTGACCATTTTTAAATTCTCCTTCAATTTCTGAAATTTTTTTCTTATAATTTAATTTAATCATAGAATCTAGGTCTGTGGCAAAATTTATTCCTAGTAATGTGAATTGTCCATGATTCCAATCTAGTTTAAACCTATGATTAAAGGTCTCTCCATTGTATTTCTTGCTTCCTATCCATATGGCTCGTGTTTTGGTGTTATTTATTTTAAGGCCAGAAATTAATGCAAAGATTTTCAAAACTTGCATGTTTTCATATAAAGACGATTCAGATCCATCCAATATTATAGTAGTATCATCTGCGAACAGTGATAGTTTGAATTCTTCATCACCTATTTTAATACCTTTAATTTTACCATTATTTTTTAGAAGAACAGACAGAATTTCTGCACAATGTAAAAAGATATATGGGGAGATAGGATCACCTTGTCTACAGCCTCGAGATATTGAAAAGAATTCTGATAGACATCCATTTTAAAGAACTGCAGACATTATGTCCTGTCTAAAGACATCTATCCATCTCCTAAAAGAATCCCCAAAATTGAAAAAATTTAAGACTTTATCTATAAATAACCACGATACCGAGTCAAAGGCTTTCTCGAAATCTATTAAAAGTAATAATCCCGGAATATTTTTATTCTCTGTATATTACATAATATCATACACCAACCTAGTATTTTCACCTATATATCTTCCACTTATAAATCCTGTCTGATCTTCCGAAATGATAGAAGACAATACTTGTTTTAATCTTTCAGCTATACATCCAGAGGCTATCTTATAGACAACATTCAGCAAAGATATTGGTCTCCAATTTTTCAGAAACTGCTTCGGCTTGTCACCCTTAGGAATACATATAATAACACCTCGACGTTGAGTAACTGATAATTTGCCATTTTGAAATCCTTCATTAAGAGAACGTGTAATAAAACTAGCTAAATTATTATAAAAAAAAATTTAAAAATTCAACTGTATAACCATCGGACCCAGGACTTTTCCCATTTTTCATTTTTTTCAATACCCTTATAATCTCCTTATTTGAAATATTACCCTCTAGACCTATTTTTTTTATTCTCAGTTAACTTTTTTATACCTTTAAAATCTGCCATATATAACTCAAGATCAATGTCACACTCATCATTTCTCTAAGTGTAAAATTTTAAATGAAAATCTTTTGTTTGTGCTAATATTGCTTTTTGTTTTGTTATTACAGAATTATCATCATTTACTATTTTTTGGAACAATTTTGCTTGTGTAATTTTTTGATTCAAGACTACAAAAATATTTTGTGGGTTTTTCCCCTTTTTCAAGCCACCTAGCCTTTGAACTTATTATATTTCCTTTAATTTTTTCTTTGCGAAGTTCCTCAAGTTCTTCTTTTCTACTATCTAATTTACTGAAGTCTAATATAGGGTTTTGCTCTAATAGTTTTATTTCATCTATTTTTCTCTCTTTCAATATTTTTTTTGCGATATGATGAGTATGATATGGTCTTTCCCCTAATTTCAAGCAAAGCAGCCTCTAAAAATTGTTGATCAGTTATAGTAAACTGAATGCTATCGTTATCAATCATTTCCATATTTTCTATATTATATACTGGAACCATGTACTGTTGTTTTAATTGTTTAATACACTCTTTAACTGTATCTACATTCACCAAGTAGAGAGTTGTTGAACTTCCAAAGACCTTTACCTTTTTCGAACTGATTAAATTTGAAAAATAATGAGACCGAAGAGTGGTCAGATCTATAACTAGGATTAATAATCACATCCACAATATTTGATAATAAATTTTCTGATATTAAATAAAAGTCTAATCTACTTTGTTTCAGTGGTTCTTTTTTTCGCCAAGTGTATATTTTATCTTCGGGATATAATTCCCTAAATGGATCTATAAGACTTAATTCATCTTTCATTTTCAAAACAGTTGCCTTAGCTTTTGGATTATTTTCCCTTCTGTACCCAAAGGTATTCATGTTTTGGTCTTGTACTAAGTTAAAATCTCCATTGATAATGAAGGTATCATTCTCAAATTCGTCTATTATTTCAGTTATATTAACAAAAAATTGAGGAGAATCTTCATTTGGTGCGTAAATATTAATCAAAGTTATTTTTTTACTCTCTATAGTCAGGTCTACTGCTATATACTTACCATTTGTATCTTTTTTAATTCTGTGAATTTGGTAATCAAAATTGTTATTAAAAAGAATACATACACCCCTTGAGTTAGAAGAAACAGAATTCAAAATAACTTCCCCTCCCCATTCTGTTCTAATAATCCAATGCAAATTGTTAATTAGATGAGTTTCTTGTAAACAATAAATATTGTGACGCTTGTTTCTAAGGAAGTTCAACACATCTCTACGCTTTTGATAATCGTTTAACCCCCTACAGTAAGCTTTAGTATTTATATTGTATTTTGTACTTTCGAATCCATTTCTGGTAAGAATTATATTATAACATAGCATATAAACTGTGTACCATGAATAAGGTATATATATGCAAATCCTACATGTGTACAACTGATATGATACTACACAACAAAAACATTCCATGTAAAAAGACCAACAATATATCATAGCTATAATACAGATATGTAATAAACAAATTTGAAAAAGGAATTTGAGTCAATTTTGTCTGTGTGTATAGAGATGTGTTATGTGAAAGAAATAATTGTGATAGATAAAAGCATATCCTTGTACTTCCTGTTTGTTGTTGGTTAATCATTCAATCTAATTGTTTCAAAATATGCCATGAGGGCCTATCAGTTCACTCTGTACAATGCAAGAGAGACAACTCTTATAAAAATTCAAAAGCCTCTCGCGCAAAAAATAATGATGCAGAGAAGATAACTGTAATTTGTAATTTAAATTAACAGTAAAATCAATTTCCATTTGAGTCATTTCAAAATGCAGAATGACAGACTATTTCTACATACGAGATTAAAACACAGTGGAGTCAGCATTATCACTAAGTACCAATAGCAAGCCACTTATATTACTTTTTTAAGGGCACAATTCTTTATAAGCATTATAAAATAACTGACATTGTTACAAGTGTTTATTATAATTAATCAGGAATGCAGTATTTACTCAATAGATTTACCGGTACAACAATAGGGGAAATGCATGGGTTGATCAAGTATTTGTAACACTTATTAATGGTAGGTGTTTATATGAGGTTTTTATATAGCATTTAATACTAATATATGTCTATATATTATCAAACATATCAAATTATGGATACAGTTCACTGTTCAACTCTTCTCCAAATATTGTCTTGTTCATCTTTCACCTCTAGAAATAATCTTATTCCTTTTCCCTTAATCTTGTGCCTTTTCCTTCAGCCTTTAACTTGGAAGCTTTAATGAGCAATTCCTTTCTCTGTTCTTTCAAGTGTGTTGGTAGATCAATAAAAATCCTCATTGATTTTCCCTTAAGTTTAGGCCCACACCTCAGGATCATGTCTCTATCTCGCATACATGCAAACTTGATAATAATGTTCAGGTGGTCTCTTGGTAGACATGTTATCTCTATGTTTAGTGGGTAGAATATGAGCATTCTGTATAATAATTGAGTTAATTATCTCCTGTGACAAGTCTAACTCTTTTAGAAAGAAGTTATCTAACAAACTGTAAATGTTTTTACCTTTCTCAATTGGCAAACCAGACACTATTAGATTGTATTTTCTACTTCGTGTCTCTTGATATCTAGTTCTTGTTGACATCTTTGCAGCTCTTGTTTCAGAATACTATTCTCTTTTTCTAAATTAGTCTGTATTGTATCCTCCATATCATCTACTTTTCTATTAACGAATTCTACCGCCTCTTCCAGTCCTCTGCATTTATCTTTAATATTCTGTTGTTATTCTTTAGCTCGGACTTAATAGGCGCCATTGCTACTTCTATTGCTTCTTTCACGGTTAATTGTACGCTATTCAAGTCTCTCTCATGATATTCAGATATAACAGACTTCATCATTGTTTGAATTGCATCCAAAGATATCGGATTCTCACTGTGACCAGGCGACAGTGGGGGCGGCCATGTTTTTGTCATTACTTGCACTATTGTGACTATCAACTCTACCTCTTGTTACAACACCTGCATGAAGGTCTAAACGTCCCTGACGCAAATTTTTGGTACCATCCTGTTTTAATTTTGATTTTTCACCCTTATCACCAGTCTTCTGAGACATGACCACACTTATTAATTAAATTTAGCCCTCTTCGACAAAGCGTGTTCACTCAGGTCGCTATCTAAACCGGAAGTCCAAAACTTATTAAATCAAATTAAATCCATTTTCTTGAGAACTGCTTGCAGTTACAGTACAGTTTGGGTGGATACATTAATATCCATTTGCCGCGGCGGATAAGGTTAGAGGGGATTAAATTTTCACCGTGACCCACCAAAGTCCACTGCACATCAAGAGAAAAAGTATTAGGAATATTTCTGCTGTTGTGGAATATCTACTTTTGATTTTTTAAGTTGAAATAATGCATTATAAAGTAGTATGCGCTAATGAACTGCATCAAAAAAAGGACATGTTCATAAACACATTGAAAGTAGCACATTACACTTGTGATAAAAATACATAAATTATGAACGTGCATTTTCTACCAATTTTATCATTTTTAGTGAAGAGTTTGAATATAATACAATAAATAGAAAATTTTCCCAAATTAAAATGAACGTTATCAATGAAAAAAAATATTCACAATATACATGTACAACAAATTTGTAACCTGGTTATTTAGTGCCTGCTGTCGTAACGATCTTGCAATTCAGTCAGAGTAGTTTTTGCAGTCCTTAAAATTATACATTTGCATCATTATTATCTGATGATACATGTATTTAGATTATTTTATTTAACCTCAAAAAAAAAATAAATAAATAAAATAAATAAGTAAATAAAAATTAACAAAATAAAAATTTTAAAAAAATTATGAGGACAGTTAAATTATTTCCTCTTCCTCTTATAAGAATAGATTTGCAGTCTCTTCACTCAACTAAGTTTCCGGGTTAATTTTGTAGATACCTACCTACATGTCTCACGACTGACATGAAGTTTCTAGATTAAAATTCATGTGGCTTTAGAAGCCTTGGATTTGTATTTCAATAGATAAAAATAACAAAGCTGTTTTAATTTGATTATTTTTATATTTTATTGTATACCCAATCTAACGTTTAAAAAAAAAACAAAAAACAAACACCAATGCATCTTGGTGTGAATCCTAAAACAACTACTTCGGTCTGATAATGGTTTGCAAATTTCGATTACACATGTTTAATCCTCAAAACTGGTCGTCACGGTTGATGATCCAGTAGACTTATTAGACTATAAGATATACACGGGCAAAAAAAGGGGTACCACATTTCACAGTGGAAAGAAAATTTAAACCAATATTCACTGGAAATTTTACAGCTAAGAATTTTAAAAACCGCTGCTGGTGGTAATTTACATATCCACTTGAACTGTACTGTATATATATACGTAGTCTTGAAAAATGTTTTGTTGAGATTTAACAAAAAAAAATTACATATTGAGACAGGGCTTCACAAATGCCGGTAAGGTCAATCATTGGGTTGGCAAAGGGTACATCAACAATATAAACTGGATCGATCAGGTATGTGTATGTATATTCTGGTAGAAACAATGTGAACAGGTGAAGCCACTAGTAATAATTACCTTGTACAAGGTTAGGGTGAATAGGGAAGTTGGGGTCGGGACTTTAAACAGCATGTTCCATCTTTCAAATTTTTTGCATTTTGCAATTCTTAAAATGTACAAACTGAGCATGATAAAAAAAATATCATATTCAATTTGATTGAAACGAAATTCCAACTTAATCCACAAATAACGCAACGCATGACCAATATAAAAACTTTATAAACTTGCAATTTTGACTGAAGACAATTACAAATTAGAAATGGCATGTTGGTGCACCTCAAATTTTGGAAGTTATTGATAAAGGCATGTTATTGACTTGTTAACCAAATATCGTCCTTAATGTGTACTTACTTAAAGAATCATGATTTTTGACCAACAAACTCTTTAAAAAAAAATTAAATGAAGTAATCAACACAGAAGGTAATTTTTACTTGTATTTTATTTTAAAAATTACATTATAATTGATATATGTGTAGATATCGCTGTTGATAATGTCTTAAAATACTCATGTTTTGAGTAACCCACCTTTGACACATCTCATCATTGGTGATAAGACTTAAACATCAATGGAAAAACAATATAGATTACATATTTGGTTGCCATAAATGTACATAACCATTCAAAAACTTCCATAAAACTGGGTAAAAGACAAATCTGGCTAGGGTCCTCTTTGGCCGAGTGGTCTAAAGCGCGCGCTTACGGATCACAGCGCCTCTCACCGCCTAGGTTCGAATCCCAATCGGGACAGATCCTAGTGTGAGAAAGTTTGTCAGTTCACTTGCCGAAGGTCGGTTGTTTTCTCCAGGCACTCCGGTTTCCTCCACCATCCCAGAACTGACCGCCTGGAAATAAGTGAAAGAATCTTGACTGGGGCGTAAAACTCCATCATTCCACTCCAAATCTGGTTTGACATTTAGAATCCCGAGGTTCATACATATAAGAGAGAATGTTCATTTTATAAAATTCTGTTGTAGGATATTTATTAATTAAGGTAAAAACTATATTTAAAGGGTAGATTGATATGAATCTATTTTTATAGCTACATGGTAAGATGGATTCTTAATTGGTTACTGTACTTGCATTCTGGTCTTTTTCTATCGGCTCAATGACAATATAGTCATGTGGTTTTGGTATTAGCTAGTTTAGTTGAGCCTGGAATGCCATAAGGCGAGACTTAGGTATTACTTTTCCGTCGGTGTATGGGGCAATGGCGTGTCAAAATGTATTAGTTTATGTTAAAGTCAAAAACTAACCAGGCGAGACATTTAATTCCATGGAATTCTTGTTTGTTACAAGTGTATTAAACTTGATTTAGAATCCATTAGTGAATGTGAAAAATATTCAAGTCATCTAATTCTGTACGAGTTTAATATCAACTTAGATAAATAAATACGGTAATTATCTAAATTAAGTACATATACTTTTTAATTTCGAGTTGCCGCTAAATATATTTAAGAGTTTTTGGATCTAGTGGTTAGCTGACAATGGAAGGTAATGGAAAATGTGTCACATAATAAC
Organism: Tegillarca granosa; assembly: GCA_029721355.1. Taxonomy (NCBI): domain Eukaryota; kingdom Metazoa; phylum Mollusca; class Bivalvia; order Arcoida; family Arcidae; genus Tegillarca; species Tegillarca granosa. The sequence goes on from CM056610.1 coordinate 601,031, forward strand.
AAATTTTGAAATATTTGCAGTTTTTAGCTCAACTGGCTAAAGCCAGATGAGCTTATGGCATAGTGCTTGTGGGCGTCTGTCCATCCGTCCCACTATTAACAGCAAAAACTCTGAAACCACTGGGTTAATTTAAACAAAACTTGGCAGGAATGATCCCTAGAAGGAGTAGATGAAAATTTGTACAATTAGTTTCCATGGCAACCAAAAGTAGGTCACAGCGATCCAAGATGCAAAAAAACCTAAAATAAGCTTCTTTTCTGAAACCATAGGTTATATGCCCAATCTGATGTGATATTTGGCTTCTAGACACCCTTAAACATAGAGGTTGTACATTTCGTGAAATTAGTCAAAAACTAGGTTACACGTTTTTAGCATTTTTTTGTCATTCTTTGTAAAAAGTGCAAATAAGGCTTATAATGGGATATGAACTTTGAAAATCTTCTTCTCTGAAACCATGAAGCCTTAAGCTTTCATATTTGGCAGTTAATATCAGCTTGAGCCCCTTTACCAAGTTTGTACAAATGGTGGCCCCGGTCCATTTTTGGCCCCACCCCAGGTATCCATATACATGTATCTGCATATGCATATACATGTATTACAAATGAAGTCTTAAAAACTTCTCTGAAACTGTAGGGCCTAGGGCTTTCATGTTTGGCAGTTATCATCAGCTCAAGTTCCTTTACCAGGTTTTGCAAATGGTGGCCCCTGGGTAATTTTTGGCCCCACCCCAGGGGCCATATATCTACATATGCAAATATTGAAAATCAAATTTAAAAATCTTCTTCTCTGAAACTGTAAGGCCCAAAGCTTTCATATTTGGCATTTAACTTCAGCTCAAGTCTCTTTACCAGGTTTGTACAAATAAAGGTCCCCGGGCGAAAATTCCCGGGCCATTTTTGGCTCCACCACGGGCCCACATATCTACAAATGCATATATTGGAAATCATATTTAAAAATCCTCTTCTCTGAAACTGTAAGGCCCAAAGCTTTTATATTTGGCATTTAACATCAGCTTAGGTCCCTTTACCAATTTTGTACAAATGGTAGCCCCTAGGCCATTTTTTGCCCCACCCAGGGGCCCATATTATGTCTTCATATGCATATATTGGAAATCAGATTTAAAAATCTTCTTTTCTGAAACTGTAAGGCTTAAAGCTTTCATAATCAGCTCAAGTCACTTTACCAGGTTTGTAAAAATAAATGCCCCCAGGCCATTTTTGGTCCCACCCAGGGGCCCATATATCTACATATACTAATATGGGAAGTCAAATTTAAAAATCTTCTTCTCTGAAACTGTAAGGCCCAAAGCTTTCATATTTAGCATTTAACATCAGCTCAGGTCCCTGTACCGAGTTTATATAAATGGAGGCACAAGAACCATTTTCGTCAATTCAGCTCCACAGGCCCTTTTGGGCCTCTTGTTAAACCAACCTGTTGAAAAATATAAAACAATTTCTGATTTAAATGTGAACATGTTTTTTTGTCTTGGTTCTGCTTCAATTAATTATATATTTTCTTAATTTCAGGTTAAAGAGTGTTTGCATATAAAATTTTCAGAAGAATGATTTTCTGTTAGAATATGTTGGTAACAGAATTGAGACTTTGGAGACAGAGAAGAAAATCAGCAAAGATAACTCATTTATTTAACTTCAAAATACAATGAGAAATATCATTGGTAAGTATAAAGAATTTAAGGTACATTTTTTATCTTTATTATCTGTATCTATATTTATTTAATCTTTATTTAAACAATTCTAAGTAGAAATAGAATGGTGATGATGTTCACCTGTTTTTTACTATGTTTTCCCCTAGCAACCTGGAAGATCTAGATCAGAAAATTATATCTTTTAAGTAGAATATATATAGATATAACTTTAAAGAAAACATTTTGAAAATTTTTTAATAGTATAAAGATATATATTTTACAGTTGCATGTCTTAAATTTTAGATTGAGTGACAATTTGTTTTTGTCCTGTCTATCTGTGTGTTTGTAGCAACTTTAACATTTAACCTGCATGTAATTTTTCACTATAGCAAAAAGAGACCTTGTATAATACTATACTCAGTAAACACTTTTAGTGGGTGGCATTTTCAAGGGCAATGTCACTGCTGGCACGAGGGAATTTTTGTTTCACAAACACATGTATGTTATATGTATAATTTAGGATTGACACATCAAAAACTCGGTCATCTTGGATGTTTTGTAAATGATGCTGCAAGAAAGTCACCAGAATGTTATAGCACAATGAAACTAAAAGTATTCAGTGGATATTCAAGGCTCTGTTTGTATGTATGAGAGAAATTTCAAAGCATGAAGAGATCAGATATGATTATGGCAATCAAAATAAAAATATGCCCTGGAGAAATATGATAAGTTTTTATGCATTTATAAAACATTATTATGTCCCCAAAATTTTGTTGTCTTATTTTGCTGCGTCATATTTACTTAAAGAGTTGAGTTGAGTAATGGTGTTTAATATCCCAGTCAAGAATATTTAACTTGTTTTGAGACGTCACCAGCTATCGGCGAAAGTGCAGAAATTTTGCCTGTGTGTTGCGCTGATGGCATTATACAGCAGGGTTCTTTATCATGCCACACCTGCCGTGACACGGAACCTCGATTATTTAAAGGTGACATCCGAAAGAACCATGACTTTAATTTTGTAATGCCAAGTGCTTGGCGACAGATACTACCCACTTTTAAGTCTTGGGTCTGACCCGGCCTGGGTTTGAACCCAAGACCTTCCACTTAGGGAGCAAGCACTCTACCAACCAAAATATACTAATACACCATTTTAACACTTCTAGTTTCACATATCCCATATGCAACTAGGATGGTCATTTAATGCCCCCTCCCCAAAGCCTATCCCACATGTTAAAACCAATACAGAATTAAGTCACTGAAACAATTTCACATACATGCTGATATTGAAGAAACTAGTGTAGACATAGATAAACAAAGTGGCAGTAAGTACTTTGATTAACTGTCTATTGCTATTGTGGTTGTAGTTCAATTTTTGAATGCTAAATTTGGTACTTTATATTACAAATGAAATAAAGTTCGTGAGGCTGATAAAGATTAATATCTTGTGGATAAATTAATTGGCTAGATGTACACCATATTTTTTTTCTATAACATACATGTGTTAATTTTTTCTCTCTATTTATTTGTGTTGAAGATTTTAAAAACCTATGCAAGTTTAATACCTGAAGTATGCTTTTAATGCCCCACCCCAGTAAACTGAATTGGAAAATGTTATGTAGGACTCTACATGTCTGCTTGTCTGTCCTTGTGAATTGTGTCTAGGCAACAAATCATTACTGCTTAGAGGAACAAATAAAACTTCAGACAAATGATCTACATCGTAAAAAGAACCAAGGTCATATCTTCAAAGGTCAAGGCTATATGATTTTCATTGTTTTTAGAAAATGTGTCTCGCCCAAACACATTGCTGCTTCAGAGGATTTTCCTAAAACTGGATATAGATGCAAATGATCTCAAGTATCCAAAGGTGTGAAATAATTTGAAACATAGTATCAATTTCAATTTCACTGAGGGTGGATGTTTATAAGATATTTGGGTCATGACTAAATGCTGCTTTTGAGGTTTATTTTTGACAATTCTAGTTATTGATATTTTCAGCAGAAGCATCTGCCTTTGAACCAATCAATGGCCCATGGAGAGGAATGCGAAAAGATGAACAACAATAAGTTGAAGAAAACATGTCAGTGGTGAGTTGCATAAGTTACAATAATGAATTAATGTAGTTTGTTTTACAGAAAAGTCAACATGTTATCTAAAATTTTAATTATCTTAAAATGTTGAAATGTACTTCAAAGTTCGATAAATGATTAGTCTTTAATAATGCTTTAGATGAGTTGATAATCAGAAAAAAAGGATGTCAGTATCAGTAATAAACATAACTGATTTTTAATTGACCATGTTTGTTAATTTTAATTTCTGTTATTTTGAGATTTGTTTAAAAATGGTTTAAATAGAGGACTCAAGTACAATAAATTTTTTTACTATTCACTAGGATAAACCACAGGAAGAGTTTTGTGCAGAAGGGTCTGTTCCTGAACCTGTTCCCAACACATAGACAGAACAAACAGAAATGAACTGGACAGAAACACAAAACCCTAACGTAAGTACACTTAAGCCATAACTCATTTAATGCCCTTGTCAAAAGTGATGGCATTGAACATTTACACTGTATGAGAAATGATTAAAATCTAACAAATTTTGAATTCTAATTGACAGAATTGTATAATTCTATTTTATATTCAACAATGCCAAAAAGGAGTAGCAAGGTACAGAAAGAATTGTCTTATTTTGAAATCATCTGCTTAAAAACAAACTTAATAAATATATGCAAAAATGCAGACTTTTGTCATATCTTACAACTTGTGCAATCTTACTGAAAAATGTTTTTACTAATGAGTATCCCAGGAAGTTGGTAGGTCTGTATATATGAGCATACAAATCCAGAAAAAATAATTGCAGGCAGGTACATTATAATAAGTTAATGGAACGATAAGTAGCATATGCTAGACTTTCTGAACGATATTGTACTTTAAAAGTATATATATATATATATATATATATATATATATATATATATATATATATATATATATATATATATATATATATATAATTATTAAAACAACAGATCTTGTTAATTAGAACATTTCTGCACAACAATGAAAATAATAAGGCTTCAGAAATTAAATATCAACTTTTTGTAGGATTTTAGATGTGAGGACTGTGAAGATGCAATAATAAGAGTTTTATTGGAAGCAATGTTTGATTGTGAAAGGTGTATTTGGCATTGTCCTTTGTCGACCATGTTCAGATGTACTTCATAAAGGTGCAACAAGAAAATTTTATGTTTTAGAAGGTATGTAGTATCAACAATGTAAAATCACAGGTGATTTGTTTTTGAAATATATTATTAGTCTTTGTAACCAGGAACAGCAATCATCAAATGAGGTCCATTGTAATCATCACCATTGCAAAGACTTTGTTAAAATAATAATGCCATAGCTCTGATTTATGTTCATATAATTTACATGTAAATTTTAAGAACAGTGTATAAATAGGCTTTTAAAATACTTAGAAAGCACTTGCGTTCCAAAATGAAATGGTTAATGGGTGAAAACTGCAAGTAATATGATTAAAAGAAAAAATTGCCCCATGAATTACTGATGTGACATACAACAACATTGATCCAGTTAACCAGCCAATTGTGTGTTGAAATAATAGTGTGGATATAAGTATTTGAGAAAAGACAAATTTCATCATCTAGGTAATTGTTTTAGAAGTGTTACTAAAATTTTATATATACACTTAGCATTAAGGGTAGATAGAAATCACTGACTGTCTACATGTATGTAAAATTGTATGAGCTGTTGATCAAACACATACAAACATCAGATAAAATATCACATACTACATTTAGATATGATGTCAAAGTCGCAAGGGGGCCTCGGTGGCCGAGTGGTCTAAAGTGCACGGTACGGGTCACATCGCCTCTCATCTACTGGATTCAAATCCCACTCCAGAAAGTTCCTACTGTGAAAAAGTTTGTCAGTTGGCTTGCTGAAAATTGGTGGTTTTCTCGAAGCACTAGTGCCTCCACCATCCCAGAACTGACCGCCTCCAAATAAGTGAAAGAATTTTGACTGGGACTTAAAACGCCATTACTCCACTCAGTCACAAGGTCAAATCTTAGTTGTAGGGTGGTTGGATCTCAAGGGACAACAGGTCTAGTTTTCAGGTAAAAATGTACTTTTTATAGCTAATTTTATGTATCAAACTTTGCAGGATCCAGATTATTTTTAATTACTAATTACTTAGTACTCTGTAATTTTACTCATTTAGCCTACCAAACATGGCATCTTTAAATGTAGCTGCAGATATAATGGTGGTAAGGTGATAATTATTATGAATTATTGTGATTTAAAATTTCTTAATTTTTATGATGAAAAATGTAAAAGATTCCTACATTCATGTAGGGACCTCTGTGGTTGATAGTCTAAAGTTGTGCTAACGGATCACAGCCCCTCTCACCGCCTGGGTTGGAATCCCACACTGGACAGATCCTAATGTGAGAAAGCTTGTCAATTCGCTTGCCAAAGGTCGGTGGTTTTCTCTGGGCACTCCAGTTTCCTCCACCATCCCAGAACTAACCTTGAAATAAGTGAAAGAATCTTGACTGGATTGTAAACCACTCCACTTCTCATGTAAAACATGAGCTATCATTAACTATAACATGTAACAAATTATTGATGTTAGAATATAAGTCACTGTCTAAGAATGTATGATCATGTTTATGTAAACATTATTATTTTGAGAATTACTTGAGAAAGGATTCATAAAATAATGATATGTTTTATTTTCTTTGCAGATGTTAAAAGTAGTAGCAAAATGGTAACACTCATGGATTATACTAAGAGGAGGAAGAATTAAATTATGAGGAATTAAATTATCAAGACATTTAAAACAAAAGCATTACGTTGAAGTAGAAGTTCGAAAATCATTAGAATTTCCAAAAAAGTCGAAAGAAAGACCAAAAGTGTTGTTGATTATAATCACAATTGCACATCATTATCAAAAGGCAGTGGTGTTTGTTTTGATACCAAAATATGTCGCATAGAAAAGAGGACAAACATATCACATAGCAAACTATATTCCCTGTGAATTTTGTCTAGCACTGTACAAGAAGAAAGAATTGTGGAAACATGACAAGCATTGTACCAAGAAACCTACTGATGAAAAATTGAAAGTTAGAAACAATCCAGTGAGTGCTAGGAGGATGCTCTTACAATCAAAGTCAACAGAGTTTAACAGAGACATTTTGAATAATATGAAAAAAGATTATGATGATATAAAAGAAACAGTTTTGTCAGATAATTTAATAATATGCTTTGGTGAAAGGTTGCATGAATTACATTTCATAATCAACATCATCGCCATTACATTTCGCACAGACTTACAGAACTTGGACGGTTAATAATATGTGTTAGAAATAATGATTAAAATGTGTCCTCAATAGATGAATGTTTAAATCCACTTAACTTTGACTAACTGATACAGTCTGTAAAAAAGTTGTTGGATATTCTGCAGAGGATGGCAAATCAAAAACCAAGTTTACCATTAAAATAGTGTCTATCAACTAGGGAAAGTGATAAAGGTTTTGCATGCAATAAATTCTGGAATGTTTTAGATAATGCTGGGAAGAATTTTGAAAAAATTGAATTTAGCAATGAAGGTCATTAAAATCTAGTTTTATGTATATACATGTACATCAAGTACCAAAAATTATTGCTACTTAGAGATAAACTTGGAAATATTATCAAAATCCCAGTAATGTGCAAGGTGGCCTGGTTTTTGCTGTGGTTGTAGAAATTTGATTAAGTTGACATTATCAAGTTAAATGATTGAATCATACCATTTAAATCTGTTTCATCATGCTTTTCAGATTGCCTTTTCAAGTCTTAACCTTTCCTTTTTTGGGGCATAGAAAGTTGGCTATGTATGGAATATATATTAATGATGATAATAATTATGGTTCATTATGTTAGCTTAATCTTGGACACAAAAGATCTTGTAAATATTGGAGCCGGAATTAATTCTGCATTTTTTATGCTTAGTTGCAATTAAAGAAAATCTAGTGTTTTCTCTCACATTCTGAAGAGGGACTACACACTTATAGATCACAGTGCCTTTCACTGCTAAGCACTTGGCAGATCCTAGTGCGAGAAAATTTGTGAATTTGCTTGCGAAAGGTCCATGGTTTACTTAGGACACTCCGGTTTCCTCCACTGTACCAGGACTGACTGCCTTGATATAAGTGAAAGAATCTTGACTTGAGTGTAAAAAAATCTTAAACCCGCTTCTATTCTGAAGCTTTTATTATAAGATTTATTGTTTTGTTTTGCACTTCAGATACTCTACAAAATGAGTCCCTTGATGAAGAGGTTGATAGCAGTCATGAAACTGATGATGAGGAGGAGTTTATTCCTGAAATTAAACCAAAAGACAAAAGAAGTTATAAAGGTACATCCTTTGTTTTCTTAAATAGGTTCAAAATTCTAATCTTTAATGTCAAGCAAAAGTTTAGGTAATTAAAAAACTTGCCCTTTCTGTAAAGGATATGTGTGTAATTTCTCAAAAACTTGATATTTTGAAATGCAGTTCCATTGCATTACAACTTTCATACATGGTAAAGGGGTAAAAATTTCTGGAAAAATCTTATGGTTCAACATATAAGAAAAGAATTATTGTTTAAAATTTCTTTGGTACAATTAATCAAATTTATATTAAATATCTTATGGCTTTTCCACCTCAGATATTCCAACAGAATTCTGCAAAGGTTAGTTCTTGGCTTCTGACAGGCTGTATGTTTATTAGTCCCCTACCGGCGAAAGCCGAAGGGGACTATAGGTTTGCACTCTGTCCATTCGTCCGTCCGTCCGTCCGTCTGTCACACCTCAGTTTTCCACACTTTTTTTTCTAAATGCTTTTAGATAATGAACTAATTTTTGGTATATGAGTCTACCATGATGAGTTACAGATCAAGGTCACATTTCGTTTCCATCTGCTCATTTTTACCGGAGTTATGACCCTTTGATCTTTGAAAATTCACAGAAATTTCTGTTTTCCGCACTTTTTTCTACATGCTTTTAGATAATGAACTGATTTTTGGTATATGAGTCTACCATGATGAGTTACAGATCAAGTTCACGTTTCGTTTCAATCTGCTCATTTTTACCGGAGTAATGACCCTTTGATCTTTGAAAATTCACAGAAATTTCTGTTTTCTGCACTTTTTTCTACATGCTTTTAGATAATGAACTAATGTTTGGTATATGAGTCTACCATGATGAGTTACAGAACAAGTTAACGTTTCATTTCCATCTGCTAATTTTTACCGGAGATATGGCCCTTTGATCTTTGAAAATTCACAGAAATTTTAGTTTTCCGCACTTTTTTCTACACGCTTGCAGAAATGGAACTAATGTTTGGTATGTGACTCTACCATGATAAGTTACAGATCAAGTTTATGTTTCGTTTCCATCTGCTATCTTGAACAACATGTATAATTTATAACTATAACTCTTTGTACCATATAATAAGGTACATTTTACCTAAAATTTAGGGATAAGTGAAATATGCGACCGGTAGGGGACTATGTATTGTTTTGCAATACTCTCAGAATGCTTGTTTTATGTGTTATCCATGAACATCCCATGATATTCAGGGGCTGGGTGACCAAGTGCTCTAAAGCATGTGCTGAAAATCACAGTGCTTTCTCTGCCTAGGTTCAAATCTCACTTGGCAGAAAAATTATATCATGAAAAAGTTTGTCGGTTCACTTTCTGAAGGAAAATAGATTTCCCTGGACACTCCTGTTTCCTCCACTACAAATTATTTTATCTGATTATGCTTGAAAAGATTCAGAGCCTTCAGATAATTTGATTGATTTTGAGGATTTCCTGATTTATTGATTCAACATGGTGTTTTCTATCTTGTTTTAAGGCTGAATTTATACTATAAAGAGGTACATGTATATGCTTAAAAAGACTCCTTCATAATTTTATGTTGCCTTAGTTTCAATACATTTTATTCATTATAGTAAATTCAACAGCTTTACCATGGACAACAGAAGATATTAAAGCTGTCGAAAGGAGGTTGCACAAATTCTTACAACTTCTAAAAACAGCTGGCAAAAAAGATTGTGAAGAAGCAACATCAAAGGAAAAAGTACTAAATAACAGAAGTTGGGAGAAAATTCAACATTACATCAGAAACAGAAATATAAAACTATCCAGTGCCTTTAAGTAAACACCATTATCATATGGGTCAATTAAGCACTTAGTGACACTGTGATAAAATGATAACAATTTAATGAAAGAACAATTTGATGAACTGTATGGCATTTTGTTATTTTCTTTCCTTGTGCATCCTTATAAATAAAATACATGTAATGATGTATTTATCAACCAAGTACAGTAAAACCTGTGTATATAGACACCCAAAAAAACTGAGCAAACGTGGACTTAATAGACTGTTGGACTAAATATAGAGGGTCCTCTTTGTGTACAAGAAATCCTTTATTGTTACAATCCAAAAAGAAAAAAATTAGTACCTGTTAAAATACCTATTTGATATACCTGTATATTTACAACATTATTTTCATTGTATTTATGAAAAAAAGATTATTCAGAAATGATAATTAAAAACAAGAATTCCATGGAATAAAATCTCTCGCTTGGTTAGCATATTCGGAGTAGAAAACACTTTTCTCACCTGCATATTTTGCATAAATTCAATCAAGACCTGTATAGTCTTGACACATAAATGTTAAATTCCAACTACATGTACAACTTAAATACACTGAGACACTGTAAAAATATTATTGAAAAAAATGTTATGAATTGAAATGAATAATTCCCTTCTTTGATGTCTAAGGATACTATAAACATTTATGGAGTGTGTATACTAAGTAATCAGTTTTAAGATAAAGTAAAAAAAAAGGGGGAGAGCATAATCAATTGGTAATAAAATCATAGCCCAAAATTTTTCATCTTTTTTCCATCCTTGGCATTCATGAAGATACTAATGTCACAGAGAGAAATATATTAATTTGTGTTCTTAGATTATGAACGAAGTAGGTTACTTATGCTTACCTGCATTATGGAGTGTCAATGATACAAGCATTGTACAACTGAAAAAACATTCTTTTTCTCAAAATAAAATAACACACTTGTGTTTTTAAATTTAAATGTGTTCTTAATTGATTAAGTTATCCAGGTTTGAAAACGTGGTTCAGGATTTATAGGATATACTTACTGTAGGATCATTTATACTCCTGGGTTTGAATTTCATTGTTTTTGTAATTTAAAAGACATGGACTGATGTTTTGTTAAAGTAAATCCCTTTTGGGTCATTTAAATTTGATAATTTATATTGCCAAATTCACTTACCTGAGAAAGTAGCAAAGTGTAATGTTATCTCCCACAAATATTTGTGATTTTACAGTATACTATTGTTTCGAATACCATTTAGACATATTATTGTGCAAAAAAATGATCATTTTGCCACCTGAAGCTCGGTGGTTTTCTCTATATTAGAGACCATCATCCAGAACTGCCTCAAAATAAAGTAAAAGAATCCACTTTGGTGTAAAGTTTAAAAAATCATTTTAATAAAAATATCACAATAAAATATTTTGATTGCTTATTGATTTGGTCAGTACTTTGAGGTAGTTTCGTCGATTTTGGTAAAGATGTACATAACATCATAAATCTTTATGAACTTGGTTCAAACTGTAAAACTGTGAAGTTTGAAATTTGAGTCGGGTCTTCCACTTCAGCTTTACAATACATCAATAATGTGTATGATAGGTTTCCAATATCAAAATATGGTGCAGGCGGGCGTTGTTGTCTTCAGACAGTTTCTTTTGAACAATACAATTACCTACATAGCTGCTGCAAGATTTAATGATTTATGCTCACTGTTTAAGCTTTAGTTGCATGACAAGTGCTTCAACTTGTCAATTTATGACAATTTTAAAACAGACAAAGCCTGTTTTGCAAACTAAGGCTTACACAGGAGTCCTAAAAAGTAGATGGTTTGAATTGATCGAATCTTGCTTATTTAAATCAACTTTCATTACTACATGAAGCTCTAATAAATATAGAAATAGCTGTAAATTCCCAAGGAGATACCTGTGGGGTCTAAAAATAAAACATAGTTACGTTATAAAAAAAACGGGTGAAGTAAATACAAGTTACAAAACGATGAAATACGATTAACTAAACATAGTATTTCATTAAATTTGTCAATTGTGACTGTAATGAATAAATAACATCATTGCGAATACATTTGGATATTAATGACGGACATTTAATGTCTTTTGTCAGGTCATTCGAGTCTCCATAATCAGTGCGCATGTTCCAAGTTAATAAAAAGAGTAAACGTGACCAACTCGTCAGAGGATTCTGTTAATAGAAAATTATAAAGTTATCTATTTTAATATTTCGAAAAAAAAAAAAAAAAAAAAAAAAAAAAAAAAAAAAAAAAAAAAAAAATCTGGAAAACTGAAAAATTTAATGCAGCTCTAAATTCTAAATCCTGTACTAAATTCTAAAAGATTGTCTATGTTTTGAAATCGTCCGAGTCTTGTTGCCTTTTCTTATGTTTTGTCAAAACCCGAACAGATCATATCTGGAGGCGGTTCTCGGTGCCAAAGTTCAATGTGTACACTTGATATCCACATTTCTTTGACGCCTAAGTTCGAATCTTCCCTGTGCAGATCCTTGTGTGCAAAAGCTTGCAGTTTGCTTGTCGAAAGTAGGATGTTTCTCCTGTTATTTCTGGTCCCGGTTTCACAATGATTTCTTAACTAAAATCTGGCAAATTTGAAACCTTAATAATTTTGTTAATTGTTGAGATATTAAGAAATTAAATTTGTCATTTAAAAGATCACTTCAAGCTTGTAATATCTCATTCTCGCTAGCCATCGGATTAGTCATCCGCCAAATCGTAAGCGTAGATAATTTCCGAAATGTGCACATCTGGCACATCAAAATTTAACTGGTTTTTGTATTATATATATAATATGATGGCTAGCGAGAATGGTAATAATTATATGCATTTTGTTTTATTACAAATGTTTATATGTAACTCAGAAATAGATTGCTAAAATTTGCTAAATTTAGGTTAAAGGACATCTTGGTTAAGTAATGATTGTGAAATCGGGGCTTGTTTTTCATTCTCTCCACATTCACTGAATTGAACGTTTTTGATAAAGTGAAACAACCTTATATGTTATATATATCAAAACATTACTTCAATTGAAGCTGAAGGTTGAGAGTTGCATGTTTGATTATTGTTTCTGTGCCAAAACGCACAACTGCGATGGAGAGATTTTATGAAACGTGTATTTTGATACCCATTTCCAAGATTTCATTTTTCATAATGTCACAAAGCCAAAATATAAAATGTAGCTGAACAGAAGCCAAAGCAACTATAGAACGAGAATAAAGATAAGAACCACGGATTTTTCAAAATACCAATATCCAGAGGTATGGTAAGATGACTTATGTAGGTTATGAAATAATAACAGTTCTTAATAGTTGAACTTGCTTGGTAGCAAGTCGTCAGTTCATGTATGCTAGGAGATTCGTTTCCGTGAGGTTTAGGTTCAAAGCTCGACGGTTTATTGAAGACTAATGAAAAATATGTAACTAGTTTATCCTTATTACATTTTGTCACTAGAATCTAAGGTTACTCAGGATCACTATGTTGTTTCTAGAACACAAACGTGTCTGAAAAATCGCTATGAGACAATTTGATGTTAAGAACGTTATGAAAATTCATCTTTTTTGAAATAGTATTGTCTTTCTTGTATTTTGCCCTCTATTCAACTAAGCAAATTCGGGGAGTTTGGCTTTAAACATATGATACTCAAGTGAAGTAACTGTAACCTCGTTATTTATTAACATTCGCACGATTAAATGGTATACATTGTTGATGATTATCCGTAATGGTAAAGCTAACATACCAGTCCTTGTCCATATATTATTTTTGTGTCGTTTTTGCAATAATGCTTGATAACAAAACATACTGCATGATAATGTAGGACGTAGAAATAACTTTGTATACGCATCAACATGGTCAAATGACTTTCCTGTGAAAAACAACGACGTCAAAGATAGTAATAAAATCACTATTATTTTTTAGAAATAATCTTGGTGTTGCAGTTGCTTGAACAAGCACTGAGGGCTCCAGTGTTACGGGGAATGGAATTTTTTATGAAGTTATAATTTTAAAGTTTAATAAAAACAAAACAATCACAAATAATTTTTATGCAGCATATATGCGATTATTAAATCACACTGTTGTCAGAATGTTTTACGGTTGCAATGCGCTCAGGGCGATGCATATTGTGTAGTGAGGAGGTTTATAGCGTGCCACTACAACCGTGACACAGTATATCAGTTTTAACACATCTCTTCTGAAGGAACCGTGGTTGCTTGTCACAGATTCAAATTCCTACTCACATATTTGAAACCATCAGAGTAAGTGATTCCAAAGTTTTAAGCCAAGAGCTCAGAATGCCTTCTCAAAGTCGTTTACAAGCAAGACACACCAAAAGAGAAACCCACAGAGTGTTATTAGTTCAATTAATTCATCACTGCTATTTGGATCCCTGCCAACGGAGAATCCATAGTATACATGGTCGCTTTTTATTGTATGTTAAAGAATCATACGATTTTTTAAATATCACTTATGCAGAACATCTTCAATGTATGGTACTGAGGCAATTCAATGCGATTTGTTCCTGTACAATGTGAGCATAGCGCAGCTTTAAGGCGTCTTTGCTTCATCATGCGTTAACAAAGTCCACATTTTACTCTATGTATACAAGGTCCCCGTTTTATTTTGTAAATGAAGTCCACATTTTACACTGTGTAAACAAAGTCCCCGTTTTACTCTATGTAAACAAAGTGCTTATTTTACTGAATGAAAAAAGTCCTCATTTTACCGTGTGTAAACGAAGTCCTCACTTTACTGTGTGTCACGAAGTCCTCACTTTACCGTGTGTAAATAAAGTCCTCACTTTACCGTGTGTAAACGAAGTCTTCACTTTACTGTGTGTAAACGAAGTCCTCACTTTACCGTGTGTAAATAAATTCCTCACGTTACCGTGTGTAAACAAAGTCCTCACTTTACCGTGTGTAAACGAAGTCCTCACTTTACTGTGTGTAAACGAAGTCCTCACTTTACCGTGTGTAAACGAAGTCCTCACTTTACCGTGTGTAAACGAAGTCCTCACTTTACCGTGTGTCAATAAAGTCCTCACTTTACCGTGTGTAAGTAAAGTCCTCACTTTACCGTGTGTAAACGAAGTCCTCACTTTATTCTGTGTAAATAAAGTCCTCACTTTACCGTGTGCAAACGAAGTCCTCACTTTACTGTGTGTAAATAAAGTCCTCACTTTACCGTGTGCAAACGAAGTCCTCACTTTACCGTGTGTAAATAAAGTCCTCACTTTACCGTGTGTAAACGAAGTCCTCACTTTACAGTGTGTAAACGAAGTCCTCACTTTACCGTGTGTAAATAAAGTCCTCATTTTTCTGTGTGTAAACGAAGTCCTCAATTTACTGTGTATAAACGAAGTCCTCACTTTACTGTGTATAAACGAAGTCCTCACTTTACAGTGTGTAAACGAAGTCCTCACTTTACCGTGTGTAAAGGAAGTCCTCACTTTACTGTGTGTAAACGAAGCCCTCACTTTACCGTGTGTAAACGAAGTCCTCACCTAACAGTGTGTAAACGAAGTCCTCACTTTACTGTGTATAAACGAAGTCCTCACTTTACTGTGTATAAACGAAGTCCTCACTTTACAGTGTGTAAACGAAGTCCTCACTTTACCGTGTGTTAATAAAGTCCTCACTTTACTGTGTGTAAACGAAGCCCTCACTTTACCGTGTGTAAACGAAGTCCTCACCTTACAGTGTGTAAAGGAAGTCCTCACTTTACTGTGTGTTAATGAAGTCCTCACTTTACTGTGTGTAAACGAAGTCCTCACTTTACAGTGTGTAAAGGAAGTCCTCACTTTACTGTGTTTAAATAAAGTCCTCACTTTACTGTGTGTAAACTAAGTCATCACTTTACTGTGTGTAAACGAAGTCCTCACTTTACTGTGTGTAAATCAAGTCCTCACTTTACTGTGTGTAAACAAAGTCCTCCTTTTACCGTGTGTAAACGAAGTCCTCACTTTACCGTGTGTAAATAAAGTCCTCATTTTTCTGTGTGTAAACGAAGTCCTCACTTTACTGTGTATAAACGAAGTCCTCACTTTACTGTGTATAAACGAAGTCCTCACTTTACAGTGTGTAAACGAAGTCCTCACTTTACCGTGTGTAAATAAAGTCCTCACTTTACTGTGTGTAAACGAAGCCCTCACTTTACTTTGTGTAAACGAAGTCCTCACCTTACAGTGTGTAAAGGAAGTCCTCACTTTACAGTGTGTAAATAAAGTTCTCACTTTACTGTGTGTAAACGAAGTCCTCACTTTACTGTGTGTAAACAAAGTCCTCACTTTACAGTGTGTAAACGAAGTCCTCACCTTACTGTGTGTAAATTAAGTCCTCACTTTACTGTGTATAAACGAAGTCCTCACTTTACTGTGTGTTAATGAAGTCCTCACTTTACTGTGTGTAAACGAAGAGTTCACTTTACAGTGTGTAAACGAAGTCCTCACCTTACTGTGTGTAAATAAAGTCCTCACTTTACTGTGTGTAAACGAAGTCCTCACTTTACTGTGTGTAAACAAAGTCCTCCTTTTACCGTGTGTAAACGAAGTCCTCACTTTACTGTGTGTAAATGAAGTCCTCACTTTACCGTGTGTAAACGAAGTCCTCACTTTACTGTGTTTAAATGAAGTCCTCATTTTACCGTGTGTAAACGAGGTCCGCATTTTGAGTGTAAAAATCTTACGGCTAAAAGTTTTACTACGGTCACAGAAAAATGAGTACGACATTAACACCTAAAAGAAAGCAATATATTGAAATTTCAGCCTCCTGGTTCATCTCTAAAAGATGGTCTGCATTTTGGGGGGTACAGGCTTTGGTCCTCATTTTCCACTCCATGTACGTGTGTGTGTGTGTGTGTGTGTGTGTGTGTGTGTGTGTGTGTGAACAAAACTTTTTATGGTACTCGAATTTTGTGGGACTATTTTTAATCTGTTTTGTACTAATGTGAACTTAAAGCCTAATCTAACGTGCATCAGGGTCAGTATACCACCCGGCTTCCGACCTCCTTAAAATGTCTGCCTCTCTCTCCCCTCTCTCTCTCTCTCTCTCTCTCTCTCTCTCTCTCTCTCTCTCTGAAATTGTAAGATCTATACCCTTCTATTTTCTTAGTTGTCGCTTTGATATCAGGTTTAAATCTTGTTTTCTTATTTAATTTGTAACACTGGAGTCAGTACTTAATACACCTTACTATAGCCTTTTGTTAAATATAAGAGTTAAAACTGTTTAAGAAAACCGCTGAAATATAGCAAATTAAGTGCTTATTTATAACAATCCGTGTTCAAATATCAGCATATCATTTTTATTTGCATTTGTAAGTTAGATCTCAAATATATTGTCTTTAAGACATTCAGCATTGCACTGGACATGAACAACATTTTGTGTGAGTTGGTTGACAAGGATTGTTTTCCTGTAAAATCAAAAAGACTGCTTTAAATAATCTCAAACACATGTTAAAAATATATTTGCCATTTTATAAGTTTTTTTTCTATCTGATCCCTTTGGGCTTCGGTGGCAGAGTGTTGCAAATCTCGCTATTACGGATCGCAGTGCATCTCACCGCCTAGGTCCGAATCCTACACTGATCGATCTTAATGTGGGAAAGTATGTCAGTTCGTTTTTCAGGTCGGGAGTTTTACTCCGGACACTCCCTGTTTCCTTCACCATCATAGAAGAACTTACCACCTCGATATAAGTGAAAGATTTTCTTGAATGGGTCGTAAAACACAAACTATTTTTTCTTCCATTTTTTTCTTACAGTGTTTAAAGACATAAACCATAATAAAAAAGTCCCAACAACAACCTCGTGCATACTAAAATTCATCAATACCATTTATCATAACAAATCATACCAAATAAAACAAACATACCAGTCCTTGTCCATATCACAATCCCAAAAACAAAGTAAAAACTTTGCAAACCTGGCAAAATATGTTATACACGTGAACTTTCATCAAGGAAGTGAGGCCGGGTGCAAACCATACCAAAGGAATTACATGTCTAAATTCTAAAATTAAGGCACATTTGACCATTTTAGATACATATTTTTTTTTTTTTTTTTTTTTTTTTTTTTTTTTTTTTTTTTGAAATAAAGTTGTTATTATTTGTGACACCTGTTGTTACCTGTATGGATAGAAAGTTAACCAGCCACTTAATCTACAGTAGAACTTCGATAACTCAAACTTTGATATGAATACCACGGATAACTCGAAGTCTTTATTTTGTCCCGATCTGTTTTCTTTATAAACTTTATTAGAACAACTTCGATAACTCAAACTTCTATAATTCGAATACCCCCGATAACTCAAAGTAAAAATTTGGCCTGTAATTTAAAGATCTATTAAAATGAACTTCAAGACCTCCAATTTTTTTTTCTAACAATGCATGATCAATGGCTTGTTAATGAAACGATCAGAGAAATCACAGGAATAATCAGTAATTAGGCTAACGTTATAATAGAGAGTTGAACAGACTAGTTCTAGTTATCCATCGTATTAATTAGTATCCATTGAGGGATTAACCGTCACAGGCAATTAATTGTAACAGTTACGCTAATCCCCTACAGTAAATAGGTTCCAAAACTGTGAACTTGGATGGAAAGAGTTCAGAAAGAATTGCTATCTCTTCAATCCGGGAAAATCAAATTGGAATGACGCAAGGGTAAGTATTCACCATTTAAATGTTGCAAGTAGCTTATCGTTATTATTATATTCATACTATTATTATTATATTCTAAAATGGTTTTATCACAAATAGTTTTTAAGTAAAAAAACACTTTTTGTCATCAAAAGACTTAAAAATTTAAGTATATTAGGCCATTGACAACAATATTTCGAAAAATATTGTCGCCAAAAGTTAATATAAGCAGGGTGAAACTGTTTATAGATAAGTGACACCATGGAGTCAAAAAGGTCTAATTAATGTTTACACGACAAAAATAAAGTAAAAAAAATAATTAAAATAATAAAATAATAATAAAGTTGAATAACATTGTTTTATTTAAGTTTTATTTTATTTTTTTTATTATTATAAATTATGAATTTTGATGTGTCATATTTGCACGTCTCAGAAATCATTCTTCAACAGTGACACTAGGGTGCCGAAAAGTTTGATAGATAAAAGCATAAGCCAAACAGTTGAAAATTAATAATTTTGAAGTTCCATAATTACATGAATTCATATCCAGCGTAGAAATGCTTTACATCAGGGAAAAACCTTAGCTTGAATTTTAAAACTTAAAGCTGCATTAAGTGTGCCCCCACATCTGGCACACCAAAATCTAACTGGTATTTATACTATATATTTACTACCCCTGAGCGGGTACCGCTGCTGGTGAAGTAAAACTCCCCGATGGTATCCATAACTCAGTAGGCAGTACTTTGTGCTGTCAGAAAATGTACCATTTAGCAAAATTTTCAGTCGTCTAAAATTTGAAATTAATTTAAAACTAACGTTTGTTCCCTCATGCACAGCATTCCTTAGCTGGATTTGGATTTATATAATTTTGAAACTTTAGATTTATTATTTTCAACTGTTTGGCTTATATTTTTTATGTAACAAACTTTTCGGTCTTAGTGTCACTGATGAGGAATGAATTTCCGAAATGTGCACATCTGGCACATCAAAATTTAACTGGTATTTGTACTATATATTTACAACCCTTGAGCGGGTACCGCTGCTTGTGGAGTAAAACTCCCCGAGGGTATCCATAACTCAGAAGCCAGTATTTTGTGCTGTCAGAAAATGTACCATTTAGCAAAATTTTCAGTCGTCTAAAATTTGAAATTAATTTAAAACTAAGGTTTGTTCCCTCATGCACAGCATTCCTAAGCTGGATTTGGATTTATATAATTTTGAAACTTTAGATTTACTATTTTGAACTGTTTGGCTTATATGTTTTATTATCCAACTTTTCGGTCTTAGTTTCACTGATGAGGAATGAATTTCCGAAATGTGCACATCTGGCACATCAACATTTTACTGGTGTTTGTACTATATATTTATTTCAATAAATTGTACCTTTACAACTTATAGGACCCTAATCAGAGTTTAATTTCTACCAAGATATTATAAGAAATACAACTCTCTTGTGTAGTATAATGAACAAAAGTACTATCTAGGCACCAGTAACAAACGACTTCTTTCCTGATTAAATAACCCTATGCTAGTTAGGATCTATATTTTTTTTCCTATCCATCCAAAATTTTTATGTGATCCTGTGACGTTATTATGTCAATTTTATAATCAAGGACAGTTCTTTGAATTTCTACAGGCAGGTGTAAAAAGTTTCCATTTATTACCACGCAATATGAATATGATATTTTGGTACGTACATCCGATCGCTCTACAGCTGACACAACATCCTAAGTGTTCCTAAAATTTGAATCTTATGAAACGTTATTTGTTACATTTGTTAAACAATGATATAAGTGTTTAATATTAATTATCCAAACATTATTTACAAATAGTCTTGTAGCTAAACTAGGAATGATTTAAAAGTTCAATAGATTCTTTTGTTTAGAGTTGTACTGTTAATAATTGTTTCGTGATCACATTTATAAGTTAAGTTTCGTACCAGAATGTCATAAATATGCAAATTTTGTTGCAAAATAAGTAGTACTTCGTAACAAACAGTAAAAGATAAGCAAGAAAAGAAATAATTAACAAGTTATGTGACGTCATACCGATTATAACATTCTTGATTTTAGAATAAGATAAGAATCAAAATACAAATTGTTAACTTTTGTTAACACTTTAAACTTTTTTCAAAACGATCAGTAGCTTAAACATGCGTAAGATACCTGCTCAATTTATAAAATAATAATTTCTATAAGAAGACTATGTACTTTGTTGTTGTTGCTGTTGTTATTATTGTTCCTTTTGCTTTGGTTGTTGATGTTGTAATATGTTGAATCCTGCTGAAGCGACTACCTCTATATTTAGACCACTTAACCATTAAAGTATTTTGAAATATATTTCCTTCAAATCACAACCAGACAAATCCTCTATACAAAGTCCACTCGTCCACTTTTTCTCTGGGTGATATGTATATACATTTTCTTAAACATATTTACACTATATGGGTTATTATATACAATGTATGTCCATTTGGAGCTCAATCTTGTATTTACGCCGCCCTCTCGGTGGCG
Source organism: Tegillarca granosa (assembly GCA_029721355.1). NCBI lineage: Eukaryota > Metazoa > Mollusca > Bivalvia > Arcoida > Arcidae > Tegillarca > Tegillarca granosa. Next base: position 622,009 of record CM056610.1, read on the forward strand.
GAGTGGCTAGAATGTCCGCTTCTTAATTCAACAAAATAATATATTGGTTAAACATTCAGTTAAAATCCGTTTAATTGACCAATTACATATAAATGTACATGAATACAGAATTTAGAATATTTCTGTTGTCTTAATAACGACATAAAAATTGACACATATTAGAATAAATATTTACAAACAGAGCATCAGTAACTATGAGGTAACGATGGGATAAAGGTATTTAAAACAATTTAAAAATCTGTTTAATTGGTAAACGATAATAGAAACATAGTTGTTTTGTTGAATTAGTAAAAGATATAAAAATGTGGTCAAAACAACTACAAAAACAATATGTGAAAAAAAGGTAAAGGTTTTGAAAAAAAAATCAAATGCGAATTCAAACACTGATAACTAAATTATTTCACTTAATGCGTTTTCTTGGAAAAGATTCAAAAATCAAATCAGCTTATATGGGATGTAAAAAGTGTACACATTTCCTTATTTTGTAAAGTAAAACTAGTCAAGTTTGTTTTATTATGAAGCAATCATAACTCATGGAATTCCTTGCCGATGTGAAATAGGTGTATAAATAAAATAAACAAACCAGTCCTTGTCCATATCACAATCCCAAAAACAAAGTAAAAACTTTGCAAACTGGCAAAATATGTTTAAAATAAATGAATGAGGCTAAAATGAGATTTTCTTCTTTGGAAAAACACGCTTTTTATGGATGCAATCAAGTGTGCTTGATGCGTATATACATACAGTGTGTGTGTGTGTGTGTGTGTGTGTGTGTGTTGTGATTTTAAGTCTAAGTTCGTGGAAAAAGTCAATAAACAGTACAATATATAGCACAATATAAAGAAAAAAAATCAAAAACAACAAGAGAGATAACGTCTTAAAGCAATATATAAACAATGTTATATCTGTTAACACATGTATATAAAACGATTTCTTGTAAAATGGAATAAATGAATTAAACATGTATTTATACATACTTAAACACATTCCTTACAAAATATAAAATATTAAAATATATCACGTTAATGTATGAGTATGCTTATTTAGAAGTTCTCCGACACGATTATTGAAACTTCCGCTTGATAGCATCTTAAAACACAACAAACCTTCACGATATTAAAATTACATACTAACTAAAATTTGCAAAATAAAACATGACATTTAAAGTTCTAGTAGTCAAATAATAGTTAGCAGAAAGGAACGCTTTCAATGTGATTAATTAAAAACATGCTTATTTTTTCAAAATTTCTGTATTTACTTGGAAGGTACCTATTTTCTGATGTTCAAACACAAAATTTGTTTTATCAATGTAAACCATCTGCAATCACTTTTATTCTTATTTTACCTTTTAATTATTTCCTATATAAATAGGATTATAACATATTTCAAAGATTAAATAGGTAGATATATCGGCTTTGAAAGAAAATAAAATATAAATGTTTTCATTTTAATTGCTTTTTAAAATACATGCATTACTTTAAAATTCCATCATGTCTTAAACTTGGTATGATATCAAAAAAATTCTATCCTTTATAATCATTTATAAAAAAAACAACGAAATAATTCCTTCTTCGCGCATAATACATACCTTTATAAATATTTTGAAAATATCGAAATATGTCGAAAAACTTTCAATCTATAATGATTATAGCCATGGTTATGCTGATATTTCACATTTTATTTTAAAAATCGGCTATTAAATTAGTTGGTCTCGTTTATCTGATATAGATTAATAATCCTTCTTTTGTATACTTTAGTCATTATATTTACAGTCACTTCCTTACTTAATCACTTTTTATCAGTTGTGTCACTTGTAAGCATCTTTCTGGTTTCTATGGTTACACAAATCAGAGTTAATACATTTAAAGCAAATGATATTATATTCAAAACAACATCTGCAGAAATCAGTTTCATTCTCATGTCTGTAATATTATACAATGAGCATGCGCCGCGCACACCACAAGTTGAGTTCCAAATTCTGCAAGTTGAGTCTATTAACATCCCAAACAATATCGGTCCTGGAATAAATGCTGAAAAGGAAAAAGGTAACAATCATAAACACTCTATTAAGTGAACTGGTGTGAAACTGGGACCAGAACCACGATCTTAACTTGTACTCTGTAGTAATAGGACTATATATTGTAAATAGTTTATCAGACGTAACAAGAGCCTCAGGAGTGAATTTTACACGTCCCTTCCCAACATCAACCCCCCCCCCCGCGCCACCCCCCCAAAAAAAATAAGTCAAGTGAAAATATATTTATACAAACACACACACACATGCACACACACACTTGTTGTACTTAAAAACCTGAACTTATATATATAATCGGTTAAGTTGTAATTTCGTTTGATGCAAGGGAGATAATTATATTGGACAAGGACTGTCCATGGTATGTTTGTTTTATTATACAGAACATTCTAGTGTTAAGATAACAATACGTAGATGATTGTCTTGTAATTGATATGTGATTAAAAAACAAAAATAAAAATGATGTTAGAAGAAGTAATTAACTTACCGAAGAGAGACATAGAAAACGAGACGATGCCCATCGCCATAGCTCTGTCGTCTTCCTGTACGGTCCTAGTTAAAATTAAAGAATAGTTTTACATTGATTGGCCAAATAAGAATCTATAGATCCACATATAACGAGTAATTTGTTTTTTTTTTAAAAATGACTGGCCAAATAAGAATCTATAAATCCACATATAAGAGTAATTTGTTTTTTTTTTTAAAATGATTGACCAAATAAGAATCTATAGATCCACATATAAGGAGTTATTTGTTTTTAAAAAAAATGATTGGCCAAATAAGAACCTATAGATCCACATATAACGAGTAATTTGTTTTTAAAAAAACGATTGACCAAATTAGAATCTATAGATCCACATATAAGGAGAAATTTGTTTTTTTTAAAAGAAAAAAAACTAGAATGAATAATTTGTAGTAACACAAACGTAAGTAAGAGAATGTCAAGCTTTAAGTATTTTTGTTCATGAGATTTTAATTTCAACAAAAGTAGAATTGATATTGTTCAATTTTTATTCTGGATACCCAAATGATTAAATTGTTTTTAATGCCTAGGTCCTTATTTCATTGGAATTTATTTTCGAGATTTAGTAAATTTTTTAAAAGTATCATGATTCTGGCATTGTTTTCCAATATACCAATAAATATTAATGCTATAAACATGATGAAGATATTTAAAGTTGATAACAGGCAGCTGTGAGCATTTACTAGATATAACATCATGATGTAGTAGTGGTCAATGGAATTCATATTTCCATTATAAATTCAAATAATAATCCGATAATAATCGATAATAATAATAATAATAATAATAATAATACCTCAAAATCACCAAAGTTAGTGGTGTAAGCGCCATGGTTCCAGCAAGTGTATATATTACGGAAATCACAATAAAAGGAATGAAGTTATTACATCCACCTTGACAAACACCAGTAGTGACTTGTCCTCCATTTAATACACTGCAACCACCGTATATCTGGATTTAAAATTGAAATCAAACATTTAAAAAATTATAGAAACATTTAATCACTTTCTTCAAATGAAACAGATTGAAATACTTTTTTCTGTAATTTTCCTATTTTTTGTTAAATCTCCGCAAGTCATGATGAATCTATGTGTCTTCTATTTCGTATTTTGACCAAAGGTCAACTAAAGGTAACTTTATTTTTCTTTTTTGGCATCAAAGCGGGACAAAAGAATCTATATGTGCTGAGAATTCATATAATAAGTTAAGATGAGATGAAAGAGGTTCTGTTGTTTTACCGGTAATGTTTGATTTCGTTTCTGACATTATCAATGTCCTTTATGAAAGCTAAATTTTTATCATCATTTCGTCAATTATTTGTTCAAATGTATATTTTAAAAAAATCCGATTTATTTTTGCTATCTCTCTCTCTCTCTCTCTCGTGTCTACTTACATTCATGGTTACATTCGTACATCCTGCAAAACAGGGTGAGTAGTAGGTTTTTCCACTTTTATCACAAACCGCCAGGTACGACGAAGACTCACATGAACAAGGTAAAGTTGATGGAATATTTCCTGGCCTTCCAAAACAAAAGAATAACTGGGTTTAAAAATGTAAATAAATAATAATTGATGGAAATTACTTATTTGCAAATTATTAAGTATACAGTTTCTGAAAACAATCATTTATTGTGGCAAACCCTCTACTCGAGTAAAAAGTAAATATAATACATAACACAAAAATACCTGTTAAATTTGGATGTGTCATAAGTGCATATTTCGGAAAATCATTCCTCATCAGTGATAGTCAAGCCCAAACTTCTTAATTCAGCTTGGAATCTCGGTGGCCGAGTGGTCTAAATAAAGCACGCTATTATGGATTAAAGTGTCTCTCGTTGTCAAGGTTTGAATCCTGCTCGAGCAGAATGTAGTGTGAGAAAGTTTGTCAGTTCGTTTGACGAAAGTTGGTGGTTTTAACAGAACACTTAAGTTTCCTCCTCAAATTCAAAATTGACTGTCTCAATATTAGTGAAAAAATTTTAATTTTGAAATAAAAATCCACTACCCAAATCGAGTTAACATAACACGGCTTAGTTATGAACTGAAAAGAGAACGCCAATAGATTTTGTATAGCGAGTTAAAAGTAGAATGTTTAAAATGCTCAAGTGTTTACTTACTTTTCACCGTAAATAATTTCGTTTTCACAACCAAATAAGAATTGCAGACTATGGAATATACATTCAACCAAGTGCAATATAACTATCATTTTCAAACAGCCTTTTCTGTCTAATTTTAGCTTTCTTGTAATAACACCTCCGAGAAATGTCCCAATTGCTGATGTGATGATTCGCTGTATTCCTTAAAATAGAATTTAAGGTACACTTTGAATGGTTTGAATTTTTTAATGAATTGATGGAGTTTCTAAAGGGCGGACTTTGAAGAAGATTTAAATGGATGATGATGATGATGAAACCTATATTTCAATATAAGATGATTATGTGCATTTTTCGGCGATATATATAGATAGAACTTACCAAGGGTTATGTTGGCTTCATATACAGGTCTATTAAACTGGGTTTCAATGTACTTCGGTCCAAATCCATTCACTGCTACGATGGACAACATTATACAGATGATGCTTAAAAGTGTCAAGGAAAATACAGGCTTGCGTAAAATACGGAACATAGACTTCGGAAGATCTAAAATAAATGTAAGTGAATTTATTTTCTAAATAAATGAACTATAGACCGCGGATGATTTGAGGTAAGATTGTTTGATGGTTAGTGTTCCATTACGTATCATGTATTACCCAGTGACTTTCGGGATTTTTTTTTTGTTTGTTTGTTTGTTTGTTTGAATAAGTTGTTTCAATGTTTTTGCTTTTCTGGTCTGTTTAGGCTTTTAAACTTTACCTAAGACCGTGATTTTTAGTTGTCAATTTATTTGCAATTTTTATTATGTCAAATCTACATATTAAATGGACTTATTAAGGTTTTAGGGTCAAAGGTAAAGGTCACAGCTGCATAAGACGACTGAAGTTGTGAATTGTCTTGAAAACTATTAACTTTTTATATAGACATGTATATAACAATATTGTAGGTATTGATATGACAATCATTATGATATATAATTCAAGGTCATAGGTTCAAAGGTCAAGGTCGTAGCTGCATAAAACGGCTTACATTGTTAATTATCTTGAAAACTATTAACTTTTTATAAAGGCATGTATATAAGAAAATTGTAGCTATTGATATGATGATCATTTTAAAAATGGTTCGTTCAAAGTCATAGATTTGAAGGGTCAAAGACAGAGCTACATTAAAAAATGAAATTGTGAATTATCTTAAAAATTATTAACTTTTTGTATGACCATGAATATTAGAATATTGTAGGTATTGATATAATGACCATTTGATATATTATTCAAGGTCATAGGCTCAAAGGTACGTCATAGCTGCATAAATGGCTTAAATTATTAATTATCATGAAAAACTAATAATATTTTTGTATAGGCATGTATATAAGAATATGTAGGTATCAATATGATGATGATTTTAAATAATGGTTGAATGTCATAGGTTCTAAGGTCAAGGACATAGCTGCATAAGTATACTGAAAATTGTTAATGATTTGGGAATTTTTCATTGCAATACAGTTACTTCATGTATATTAGCTGCTTATAAATGAAATGTGACTAGATTTTTCTGATTAAGTATTGTTGTAGTTCTAAACCCGAGAAATTTGGAAATTTTCTGTAATTTATACATTGTATATTGCACTTTATATTTTTAACATATCCTTAGGTGACCGATAAAGCCCATTGTTTATGTCGCGTTCGCTAATGCCAAGTACAAGGTTTCAGTTGCAAAAGTATTTACCAACATTTACGACAAAAGTACCAATTCAGTTAAATATGTATAAAAGAATACAAAGCAAAAAGGTTTTCAATAAGGCGATTCAAAAATACTATAGACTTTATAGCATCAAGATTAACATTAAAGACAGTCAAGGATATAGATTTGATGATCAAAATGGTATTTTAACAAAATGTTCTATCAAAAAACAAAAAAAAATTAATTTTATTTATTTTACTTCATAATTGATAGTTAGCATTGCTAAGATCGATGGAAGTTTAAATACCCCAATTATAAAATGTACTTATGTGCAGTGACCTCGCATGGTACCAACTACAATGACAATATTTATAAAATCTGATATCGGAAGCATTTTGGATACAATAAATAGTTAAATGTTATTTTCATGTTTAAATAAAGCACGTCATGCCGGCTTCGATATTAGCCGACTTGATTCTGAGATAACACGATGTTAGAACTAATTGTTGATATGTTTCCAAACTTGACTAGGGGTACTTCAGTAGCTGAATGGTTGTGAGCTCAAGCACAGCAATTTTCCGAGCAAGTTGTTTTATCATCTCATCTAAGAACATGCCTGCTCGAGAAAGATTATTTGGGACGTGAAACATCATTCTTTTATTCAAATTTAATGAGAATAAAATCAGTGAATAAACGAAATTATTCCACCTCTATTTCAATGCATTGTGGAGTAGGTAAAACTCCAGAATGTCTTTATTAATATCTTTTATTATAATTTCGAAATTTAAATTTCCATTGTGCCGTTTATACGGGAAATCTGACAACCTACTTACAGACATTTGTTTATCACATACAGCCAGGTCACTTTCTAATTCTTTTTATAGATAAATTTTGTCTTACCGCTGCCAAATATGTGTTGCATAATTTTAACTGGTATGAGTGTTATATATTTACTACCCCTGAGCGGGTACCGCTACTGGTGCAGTTATAAACTCCCCGAGGTATCCATAACTCAGTAGGCAGTACTTTGTGTTGTCAGAAAAAGTCGCCATTTAGCAAAATTTTCAGCCGTCTTAAATTTTGAATTTTGTTCCGTCATGCAAAGCGTTCCTTAGCTGGATTTGGATCTATATAATTTTGAGACTTTAGATTCCTAATTTTCAACTGTTTGGCTTATGTTTTATCTACCAAACTTTTCGGCCCGTAGTGTCACTGATGAGGAATGCGTTTCCGAAATGTGCACATCTGGCACATCAAAATTTAACTGGTATTTGTGTTATATATTTGCATATTGATGTTTAGAAAATATTTGAATGCTTTATATCTAATTTTATTTTACCTTTAAAATACCGCTTAAATTATAGCTAGACGTCGTATAGCCTATATTAGGTAAATACCACTTTATGTCATTCACTGATTCGAATATCATCTCTAGTAAAAGAAGACATGATAAATATTTTGATTTGTATGTTTTTGGTGCACGTTCTTTTCAGCTTATATGTTTTTAAGACCCGTTTCTCTTTCCTTTATTTAAATTTATTACCTTTAAATTCTCGACAAACCGACTCTTTAGTATCAGACATTCTAGCCATTTTAGTTTCGTTTTCCGTCTGTTCTTCCTGTTTTATATATTTCGGAAAACAGAAAACTGGAATAGAGCAAATCAAAGCCAATCCACCAATCACAAGAAATCCAATCCACCATGCTCCGATCCACCGTGGATCATAAGGTGTTAAAAATGTTTCTGGAAAATAATAAAACGTGTTAAAACTTATAATCTCGCTTCAAAAACAATACAAACCAAGGCGGCATCGCGTTATAGTACATATATGTCAATTTGTCTAATTTGTGTAGAATGATTATCCAGACTATTTTTGCTCTATTCATGTTCACATATTTGGATAACGGTTTGTCATCACGTCTACATGTTACTTTTAATAGGATATTTGCTTATTTGATGCGTACAATGTCTGAAGAATATTTCGTTTTTTATTATTTATTTATTTTATTTAAATGGTTTCTAGTAAAAAATGAAGTATCCAAAGAAAGCTAACCCTTCTTTAAATTTGCGTTTATAGCGACAAAATGTTCTCAAAGAGGTCACTTGGTCATGAATACTGCCATAGACAATTTTTCAACCACACTTTCCTTTTGATCCTAATGCTATATTGACTTTAAAAAATAAAGTTATATTAAGGATTGGCCTAATTTGTAATTAATGTTATTATTATTATTATTATTATTATTATTATTATTATTATTATTTGGTTTATATATTGTGGTTGGTGTGTGGTTGGTGTGTGGTTGTTTGGATTATATATTGTGGTTGGTGTGTGGTTGCTCGTGTAATGTTATAGTTTGTATTTACCTGGAGTTAAGCAATAGTGTTTAACAGACCTTTAAGGATTCCCCCTCTTATATACTCTTATATTTCAGTCTATGTAAAGAACACTTGAGTATCTAGATTAACGAAACACTTTTGACAAGTAAACAAAGTTGCTTACACCAGGGTCTGCCCGAGACTGATTCAAATACAGGCGGTCAGTTTCGGTTTTTTTTTTCAATTTTTCTTTTGTCAACTTTCCGTTTCTTTGCGTAGTATCCCTGCTTCTCCTGCGTATGGTGTATATGTTTCACAGTCAATACGTTATGGTAGAGCTTGTACCCACTATGGGGACTTTCTACAACGAAGCAAACTGCTTAGGCTTAGCCTAGGCTAATGAATGCCCTTAAATAGTTTTATTGCCGTCATCACAATATTGTTAATTAGTATGTAGTCACTGTATTCAAACTTATGTGGTTTGGACAAGGACTGGTATGTTTGTTTTATTATTATTATTAGAAAACCTGGTAACCAGGAATCTGTATTAGGTAGGATATTTAATCTTATAAATGGATGGTTAAAACTGTTTTCATTAATATTTTATGGTCGTTTTAAAAAACTAAATGTCATAAAAAAAATCTAATTGTTCTTACCTTTAAGATCCACGGGAATTGTTGCAAACATACCCCCGAGAATTAATCCAATGAATGGTCCAAATAGACCAATTGTACTTATAATACCTAAAAAACACATATATCTGCTGTAATAATAATTCTACTTGGTTAAATACGTAGCATATTTTGCCACAAGAGTTTGGCAAGCACCTTTAATTACATACATCTTTTTTTTTACCTCTGAAAAACTTTAAAAAAAAATACTCCATTGCGTGCAATGGCAGGATGGAGTTTTAGATGACTCGTTACTTTTACGTAAAAATAAGCAATTAATATTAATAAAACACAACAGTAAATTTTCATTGATTCAACTCCAGTGACAATTTAAAAAAAAACAATGTTGAGTGTGTAAATTTACCTTCGCTTCTACATGTAAATGATTTTTGTGTCAGTCAAAATTTTAGCTTCTTTTGAATCTATACATTTATTCAGTATTACTTATCAGCCAGCTCTATAGAGGGCACTGTTATTTCTCGTCCGTCACTATTACTATACAAACATATCAACAAGCCTTATTACCTATGTAAAAACCAGTCTTCGTTTTATCCACATTACTGTCGACATAGAGAGTACCAAGAGGATTCCTGGGAGACTTTGCAAGTCCTTGAACTGCAAAGCAAACCCCAAACCAGACAACAACCCATTTTACTTCTTGTTCCGACTTCGCTGATGTCGTACAGTTACCGGATAGGTTTGTTGTACCATTCGTTGCTATGTTACAAAGGTTCGTATCTATAGTGACGTTTGAATTGCTTCTACTTGAACTACCAATGGCAACGTTTTTCCAAGAAATGAACTGAGGAAGACTTGACAATATTCCAGCAATAGCATATATAATCACACTTACGCCAAGTATCCGTGGTATATGGTGTCTATAAGTACAAAAAATGTTTCCAGTAAAATCGTGTGTAAGGAAATCAAGCCGTGTGTAAAGACGTATTTTAAACATTGAGAAGACTAAGAAACACAAGGCTAAAAATGTACACTTTTATCAGTTAAAATAAACAAAAATAATTAAAATCTTTTCGGCTATAAGGATTTTCTGTTAGTTGATTAGATCGATGTTTTGTGAAACTGTTCGCACAGTCAAGTTGCATATTATATTATCTTTAGATTCTAAGTTACTGTAGACTACTTTCGATTCACGAGTATCACATTCGTGCCGATTTCTAAGCGTCATTTTATGAATACGTAAATTCGCGATCACATAAGAATTATCTCTCTTTCCATAGTAGTCTTGCTCTTAAAAACCTTCATAATTTTGGACAACAGCTATTTTGATCGAGCTAAGAGATTTAAGCTATTTGCTACTAGTTTAGAACTATTCAGTATCTCTAGTAATTGATTAACTGTCCACATGCTGAATGGCACCTACATTCCTTTAAAGAGCTTCATGTAAAATGATTTAATTTGTAAGGAATGGGTCAATGTTTGTTATTTCTAGAATATATATTCATATAATTATGTACAATGTAATAGATTTTAAGTGCTGACTGTAATTACATTTTTATTCTTTTTATTCAATATACGTGTGGTTTTAACATTATTATCTTTATTGTTATTCTTTTTTATTTGTTTATTATTATTATTATTATTATTATTATTATTATTATTATTATTATTTTATTACAATTATTTTATTATAATTATTTTATTATTATCATTATCATTTTATTATTAGTAGTATTATTATTATTATTTTATATATATATATATATATATATATATATATATATATATATATATATATATATATATATATATATATATATTAAATACTTGTATAATAAATATTAACTGGTTTTTTTTTTTTAATTTCTATTTAGTTACTGGTTGTTATATGAAGGCTTATGCGTCTAATATGGCATGTTATAAATAATTGCCACGGTCATATTTGATTACCGACAGGTTTTTAATTTAGCGTTTTAATTTTTGCTATTCTGGAAATATTCGCGTGTTATATGAACTCGCGATCGAGAGTTTTCGCGAAATAATGTGTTAATAAATCCCTTGTGATAAAAGTAATCTTAGGGATTGATGGCAATGAGAGAGAGAGAGAGAGAGAGAGAGAGAGAGAGAGAGAGAGAGAGAGAGAGAGAGAGAGAGAGAGTTTACCTTCTCCCAAAGTGGCTCACCAGTAGTACCGTCACAACAAATCCGATATCGTTACAACTCAATAGAATACCGCTTGTTGTACTGTTCAGATTATAAGCTTTTTCAATGGTTGTAATTTGAGACGCAATATATAAGGAGAATGCCTGTGTTAACAGTAATGTTACCCCATGGAGCAAAGAGAATGGCAATATATTCGCGCAACATTGTAGACCTTCCGGTTGACAACTTCCGATTCCACAATTTGTTTCCCGATCAGCCGTATTCGATACTCTTCTAGTAACTATTTCAGTCTCTGTGTTGTTGATGTCTGTCAAATTTATTTCTTTTTGATTTGGCGTCGACTTTCCTTCATTTTCTAGACAGATGTTTCCAACAGTATATACACCCGATCTATTAAGTTATACAAAATCAAATTTTACCCTATGAACCAGTGATTAGTACATGAAAAAATCTTCATTCTGATATTTAAAGCTGCATTTTGTTTTCCTAGGAAAAAAATTGAACGGGGCTGATCTAATAAATGATGTTCCTAATGAACAATGTTACATTTGGTTCAACGATAAAACCTCGAATAAATACAGAAATAACAGTAATTTCACAGCGAGATGTAGCATTCGAGATCTAATTTAAAACATGGTTACGTCATACAAACCGGGTCATTTAAACACAACTTACAAAACGGAGAAATACAATAAATTAAACACAGAACTTCGTTGAATTTGTCATTTTTGGGTTAGTAAGGGATATATAATACCATTGCGAATATATCTGGATATTAATGACGGACAATTAATGCAATTTTTTAGGTTTCACCTTCGATTCATTGGAGTTTCCCGTACATCCGGGCGCATGCTCGTAGATAGTCATAATTAAACGTAGACCAACTCGTTAGAGAATTCTGTTTATTTACAGCTAATAGGAATGGAATTTCAAAAAAATAAATCTCGCGAATCGTGATTAGAAGTTATCTTTTTTTAAATATATTTTAAAATATATACTTTAAGAAAAAAAAACCATCAGGAAATTGTACAACTTAATGCAGCTTTAAATAATGAAAATATACAGGACATAAAGGGTTCATTAATGTTTAAATTTAGTTATATGATTTTACCTCCCAAACTAGATTCTTAAACTTTCATTGATGTCGCCAGATGTTTGATGGTAAATGAAAAACTGATTGTCGAAAAATAACCTTCGTAATACCAACTGACAAAAAGTCAAAAACTAGAATCTGTCAAATAAGGTAAATAGAACTATCACAGTGTAAACTTTTACGCGGGAAAATGTGGAAAAATAGAGGCAATTTGAAACTTGCTATGCAGTAGGTACTTAAAGAAATAACAATAGTACTTGCAATAATATACTATTTTAATATTACACTAGTGCTTTACACCTAGCTCGCTTACACCTATGCGGTTGTTTTAAAGTAAAAACTGAAGTACCCAGAGAAAGCTACCCTCGGCAAGTGAAACTGCCAAGCTTTCTTATCAATGCCTCTATCCGACTTAGATTGGAACCTAGGCAGTACCAGGTGTTAACGAGAAAAACAAAAGCTGAATGTGTAACTGGGAAATTTTAAAGTTTGAACCACAGTCAATGTCCTTATGCTTAATATTTATATCAATTATTATGTGCAACTTTGAACTGCATTATTTAAAAAAATTCAAAAGTAGCACGTGACGTTAAAAAGACATTACCGTAACTACAAATACACTTACTTTTAAAATGTCCAAACCCAGAGATAGTGCGGCGAAAAATGTCTTTTAAAAATCAAATTTGCAAACGTACATCTAGTTGAAAATTGACAATCAACAAGTGTGACTCATACGCAAACCCAGACATAACAGTCGGTGTTCGGTAAAAGCTTTTTGTACTCCCAAAGTCAGTTCATTCTGGCATCGGATAAAGCTGTCTATTCCCCGTGTTTTAATGCCGAGAGTTATGTTAACTCGGCTCTATAAAGGCTAAACTCTACCACACAAAACCATTGAGACGGTAAAAAGAACATAACATAACATAACATAACATAACATAACATAACATAACATAACATAACATAACATAATACGAAATAACATAATATAACATAACAGTCATATATTTTTAGCCTCACCTCAAAGGAAATATATCATGTACAAGTAAATCATGAAAACAACATATTGAGGCACTCTTTAAAGACTTATGAGGGACCACACACACATACAAACACGCGCGCGCACGCACACACACACACACACACTACTTATTTACAGCAGTAGATAAAACACATTTTCTTTTCATTTATATATCATAGCAGGTTTTGGCAGTATTATAAAACATTGACTCATTAGTAAATAAAAATTTAATTTTCTCTTGTTCAGTCCTACTAGTAAAATAGATATTTAATGATATTGATTTTAAAAATGATGTACATGTATGTCTAAAATTGTCATACAATGAACATAAAATAACACGTTTTTCATTTTCTTAAACATTTTCACAGTTAAAACACACCCTATCATCAACTGGCAAACGTTCATATCTTCCTGTTTCTACCCTTAATGACGCTATACCACATCTAAATTAAGAAAAAAAAACCAGATCCCTTTGTCGTAGGAATCATAGTTCTTGAAAATGTTTTCAGTACAATAATCAAATTTGAAAAATATAACAAGAGGCCAAAAAGGGCCTGTATCGATCAACTGGCACTTTATTTGCATGTGAATTTCAGACAGCCATGCCGCTAGCTATTGCAAGTTGAGCTAAAATATTTCAGAAAAAAAAGATACATCTTTTGTCTATATATCAAATTTAAACCAAATTGTATGATATATAAATGAGTATCGGCCATTCATTACTTTTTGCTATTTATAAAAACGGCAGTCATTGTGGATGCCACAGTTTGTGCAAACTTTAATCTTCATCACCTACGGACCTTGCACACCAAATAAGGTTCAAATAAGTCCAGTTGTTTCTGAGGATAAGATTTTCACAGAATTGGCTAAATGTAGCACCTTATTTGAATATTCCGCTAAAAGGGACCCAATAAAAATTGTTTCTGAAAAACCTGTTAAATATGTTAAATGGCTATACATCTATTTTCTATATACCAAATTTGAACTAAATCGGTTGGTAAATAAACGTGTATCAGCCATTTATCACTTTTTGCTATTTATTGTTATGGCGGCCATCTTGGATGCCACAGGAAGTTGATTTGTGCAAACTTTAATTTGCATCACCTACGGACCTTATACTCCAAATTAGGTTAAAATTGGTCCAGTAGTTTCTGAGAAGAAGATTTTCAAAGAATTGGCAAAATATAGCACCTTATTTAAATATTCTGCTAATAGCGACCCAATAAAAACTGTTTCTGAAAAACCTGTTAAATATGTTAAATGGCTTTGCATCGACTTTCTATATAACAAATTTGAACTAAATCGGTTGATAAATAAACGTGTATCAGCCATTTATCACTTTTTGCTATTTATTTTAACGGCGGTAATCTTGGAAGTTGATTTGTACAAACTTTAATCTGCATCACCTACGGACCTTGCACACCAAATAAGGTTCAAATAGGTCCAGTTGTTTCTGAGGATAAGATTTTCAAAGAATTGGCTAAATATAGCACCTTATTTGAATATTCTGCTAATAGCGACCCAATAAAAATTGTTTCTGAAAAACCTGTTATATATGTTAAATGGCTTTGCATCTACTTTCTATTTACCAAATTTGAACTAAATCGGTTGATAAAAGAACATGTATCAGCCATTTATCACTTTTTGCTATTTATAGTAATGGCGGACATCTTGGATGCCGCAGGAAGTTGATTTGTGCAAACTTTAATTTGTATCACCTAGGGACCTTTCACACCAAATTTGGTTAAAATTGGTCAGTAGTTTTAGAGGAGAAGATTAAAGTTTACGCACGCACGCACGCTTCGCCATGCCATAACCTCAGCTGGCTATTGCCAGTTGAGCTAAAAAAGTAACTTAGAGTGTTTATCAGATAAAAGCTTAATATTCCAATCTTGCTTAAAATTTTCAAATAAAACATCTTCAATCATATTAATTGTACTTCTATTAGGAAATATACTTATATTTAAAAATTCATAAAAACAAGTAACTTAAAATTGATCAATATATATATATATATATATATATATATATATATATATATATATATATATATATATATATATATATATATAAAGAGAAAAATCGCTTTGTTTTGTCGAGTAGGTTCACATTCTGCCTTGAGTGAAAGGTTATTTGTTATTGTTGCATGTCATGTATTCATCCGCTAGTAAAATCTTGCATCGTAATTGTAGGAATTTCGGTATTTTTTCGTAAATTATATGCGAGGAAAATAATCATCTACTCGACTAAGGTCGAGATGGCGACATTCCAACCTCGTGGTCAGATTTTTTTTCATCTCAAACTCGGCAAAGCCCAGTTTGAGATAAAAAAAAAAATCTGATCACTTGATCGGAATGTCGCCATTTGACCTCAAACTCGTAATAGATTCTCTTGGTATAGCTAAATCAGGAGTATACACGTGGACTTACCTTTTCATCTTGTTGTCTGTACCACAATATTGCAATGTAGATATAATAACTTTGATTGGTCAGTCCGTCCGCCTATATTTTATAAATAAAAGAAATTAAACATGACCATATTTCATACTTCAAATACTTTTGTAAAAACGCTATAAATATGTATGTTAAAAATCAACCATTAAAGTTCAAAATGACAGCTTGCACATGAAGATATAACTAAAACACGTTTTAGTTATATCACACAATTTACTTTAAAAAATTATTAATGTACAATAATTTCAGTTTTACTACGGTAAGACAATGCAAATGAAGGTATTTTATTTTCTTGAAACTAATGCGTGTAGTTTTATTCGAGTAAAAAATTAAATTATATTACTTTGTTATTTAAAACACCATTATCTTAATTGTTTACAAAAAACTGTTCTGTTCGTTTTCGATTCTAAAAAGCATTATAAACGATTGCATTTAACCGCAAATCGTCAGCCAAATTTTTAATGTAGTTTCGTTTTGGTTTTAAAGCGCTGCTTTACGGATTTCTTTTTAACAACATTAACACCAAAAACCTTCATTTTACATATTGCTTATCTAAGAAATGCTAAACGCTTTAGCGGTATATTGGTTTATGTTGCCATGGCAATTTTTTGCTTAGTCCGGTTAGGCTGTCACGGACAAAAATACGTAACCGTTGTACGTAAATTTACTGCAATTGCTCATTTTCCGTTTTATATCGAAAACGAGCAAACGTTTTTATTGCATAATTCAGAATCAAATATGGTGCGAAAGTACGGCTTTGAAAATGTTTTGTTTGATGGTAAATTGACCAACCTTATTTAAGAAATTTGAGCAGAAACTTTAAGTCAACAACACTTATACAAGAAGTACGAGATGTTGATTAGTAGTTAAAAATCAAAATCACCTAACAAGTTAATACGTGAATTAGTAGGTAAAAATCAAAATCACCTGACGTGTTAATACGTTAATTAATAGGTAAAAATCAAAATCACCTGACATGTTAATACGTTAATTAGTAGGTAAAAATCAAAATCACATGACAAGTTAATACGTTAATTAGTAGGTAAAAAATCAAAATCACCTGACGTGTTAAAACGTTAAATAATAGGTAAAAATCAAAATCACCTGACATGTTAATACGTGAATTAGTAGGTAAAAATCAAAATCACCTGACATGTTAATACGTTAATTAATAGGTAAAAATCAAATTCACCTGACATGTTAATACGTTAATTAGTAGGTAAATATAAAAATCACCTGACGTGTTAATACGTTAATTAATAGGTCAAAATCAAAATCACCTGACATGTTAATACGTTAATTAGTAGGTAAAAATCAAAATCACCTGACAAGTTAATACGTTAATTAGTAGGTAAAAATCAAAACCACCTGACATGTTTATACGTGAATTAGTAGGTAAAAATCAAAATCACCTGACATGTTTATACGTTAAATAATAGATAAAAATCAAAATCACCTGACGTGTTAATACGTTAATTAGTAGGTAAAAATCAAAATCACCTGACATGTTAATACGTTAATTAATAGGTAAAAATCAAAACCACCTGACATACGTTAATTAGTAGGTAAAAATCAAAATCACCTGACGTGTTAATACGTTAATTAGTAGGTAAAAATCAAAATCAACAGACGTGTTAATACGTTAATTAGAAGGTAAAAATCAAAATCACCTGACGTGTTAATACGTTTATTAGTAGGTAAAAATCAAAATCACCTGACATGTTAATACATTAATTACTAAGTAAAAATCAAAATCACCTGACATGTTAATACGTTAATTAGTAGGTAAAAATCAAAATCAACAGACGTGTTAATACGTTAATTAGTAGGTAAAAATCAAAATTCACCTGACGTGTTAACACGTTAATTAGTAGGTAAAAATCAAAATCACCTGACATGTAAATACGTTAATTAGTAGGTAAAAATCAAAATCACCTGACGTGTTATTACGTTAATTAGTCGGTAAAAATCAAAATCAACTGACGTGTTAATACGTTTATTAGTAGGTAAAAATCAAAATCACCTGACATGTTAATACGTTAATTAGTAGGTAAAAATCAAAATCACCTGACGTGTTAATACGTTAATAAGTAGGTAAAAATCAAAATCAACAGACGTGTTAATACGTTAATTAGTAGGTAAAACTCAAAACCACCTGACATACGTTAATTAGTAGGTAAAAATCAAAATCACCTGACGTGTTAATACGTTAATTAGTAGGTAAAAATCAAAATCACCTGACGTGTTAATACGTTAATTAGTAGGTAAAAATCAAAATCACCTGACGTGTTAATACGTTAATTAGTAGGTAAAAATCAAAATCAACTGACGTGTTAATAAGTTAATTAGTAGGTAAAAATCAAAATCACCTGACATGTTAATACGTTAATTAGTAGGTAAAAATTAAAATCACCTGACATGTAAATACGTTAATTAGTAGGTAAAAATCAAAATCATCTGACATGTTAATACGTTAATTAGTAGGTTAATATCAAAATCACCTGACATGTAAATACGTTAATTAGTAGGTAAAAATCAAAATCACCTGACATGTTAATACGTTAATTAGAAGGTAAAAATCAAAATCACCTGACATGTTAATACTTTGATTAGTAGGTAAAAATCAAAATCACCTGACATGTTAATACGTTAATTAGTAGGTAAATATCAAAATCACCTGACATGTTAATACGTTAATTAGTAGGTAAATATCAAAATCACCTGACATGTTAATACGTTAATTAGTAGGTAAAAATCAAAATCACCTGACGTGTTAATACATTAATAAGTAGGTAAAAATCAAAATCAACAGACGTGTTAATACGTTAATTAGTAGGTAAATATCAAAATCACCCTGACATGTTAATACGTTAATTAGTAGTTATATATCAAAATCACCTGACATGTTAATACGTGAATTAGTAGGTAAATATCAAAATCACCTGACATGTTAATACGTTAATTAGTAGGTAAAAATCAAAATCACCTGACGTGTTAATACGTTAATTAGTGGGTAAAAATCAAAATCACCTGACATGTTAATACTTTGATTAGTAGGTAAAAATCAAAATCACCTGACATGTTAATACGTGAATTAGTAGGTAAATATCAAAATCACCTGACATGTTAATACGTTAATTAGTAGGTAAATATCAAAATCACCTGACATGTTAATACGTTAATTAGTAGGTAAAAATCAAAATCACCTGACATGTTAATACTTTGA